>CM041639.1:6454953-6466163 GCA_023333625.1 Bothriochloa decipiens | reverse complement strand
CGGCTAGGACATCGCACAAGTGGAGGTAGTCAACCATCACCCCAACAAGTGGAGCTAACCTTCATATACTAGAAACAGCAAAGCGTAACTCGACCACGGCTGGCAACTGGCACCCAACTGCAGAAATTAACTGTCATGTGGGGACACACCTACACGCGAAGGACGCGGGCACGTGACGTGCGGCGCGCGTAGGAACGCGCTGAGCGCGTCGTCGGGCGCGGTCCAAGCACGCCAGGGGATCGCGTCGTTCAGGAAGATGATCAAGAGGAGCCAACCAACAGTGGCTAAGAAGAAGGAAAGATAGGATAGTTTTCCATTATTAGTTCCACAATTTGAGGAGCGTTTAGCTCTGGTTTGTTTGGGCCATAGGCCATATATGCCGATGTAATCGTGACGGGAGAAAGGAAGCAAGATCAATTACCCTAATCTCTCTCTCTCTCTCCTGTGCGTTCTCAAGCCCAGGCGCCGTGAGGGGCATAACCTCCGCTCTGGAAGACACGGCACGAGACTACGAACTACGTAGTCGAGGGCCAGCTACCCTAGATCGCCACGCCCTTGACAACCTGGTATCACGGTCACGGTCACGATCCCAGCATTCCTCCCCCACCCGCGCCGCCAGCCCTTCCACCGCCGCCGCCCACCACAACCCTGTCCAGCCGCCGCAATCTGCCTCCACCATGAGTGAGCCAACCATTGCCGATGTCCTGGAATCCTTGAAGACCCTCACCACGAAGATCACCGCAATGGAATCGGACGTGGCGGCCTTGAAAGACAAGTCCGCGTCGTCGTCGAAGTCCAGCGACACCCGCCGCCATGAGGACGCGCGCGAGACGGAGTATCCGTTCAAGCACAAGCGTTGGGACTTTCCTCGCTACGACGGCATGACGGATCCACTCCTCTTCACCAACAAATGCGACGCCTACTTCCGCCAGTACCGCACCATGCCGGAGGAGCGCGTGGCGCAGGCGGGGTACCACTTGGACGACGTCGCGCAACTCTGGTTCAACCAACTCATGGAGGATGATGGCGCGCCGCCATGGGGTCGGTTCAAGGACCTCCTCCACCTGCGGTTCGGGCCACCCCTGCGCTCCGCGCCATTGTTCGAGCTCTCCCAGTGCAAGCGGACCGGAACGGTGGAGGAGTATGCCAACCGTTTCCAGGCTCTCCTTCCCCGCGCCGGTCGTCTCGACGAAGCTCAGCGCGTCCAGCTCTTCACCGGCGGCCTCCTGCCACCTCTCAGTCACGCCGTGCAGATCCACAACCCCGACTCCCTCGCGGTCGCAATGAGCCTGGCGCGTCAGGTGGAGCTGACGGAACTTGATCGCCTGCCACAAACCGCCGCCCCGCGCGCGCTCCAGCGTGGCGTTCTGCCGGCCCCGGCGCCGCGCCCCGCGCTGCCCGTCCCACCGGCCCCGGCGCCGCGTCCCGCGCTGCCCGTCCTGCCGGCGCCACCACAGCAGCTGGCGCTACCGGCTCCCCCGGGCGCTGGACCACAAGGCCGCGGCGAGGCCAACCAACGTCGTCTCTCTCCGGAGGAGATGGCGGAGCGGCGCCGCCAAGGTCTTTGTTTTAATTGCAATGAAAAGTACTCCCGTGCCCATAACAGGTTTTGCCGGCGTATTTTCTTCCTCGACGGCGTGGAGATCAAGGAGGCCGACGGGGACGACGCTGCGGCGGCGGCCGGGACCGAGGCGCACGACGCCCCGATCTTCTCCCTCCATGCGCTCGCCGGTGTGGTCATGGGCAAAACCATCCAGCTCCGCGTCCTCGTGGGCGGAACACCCCTCGTCGCCCTCCTCGACACCGGCTCCACCCACAACTTCATCGGGGAAGATGCGGCGCGTCGCACCGGGCTGCCAGTTCAGCCTCGGCCACGCCTGACAGCCACGGTCGCCAACGGCGAGAAAGTACCGTGCCCGGGCGTTCTACGCAGCGCTCCGCTCATCATCGACACCCTCACGTTCGCCGTCGACTTGTTCGTGATGCCTCTTGCAGGGTATGATGTGGTACTAGGTACCCAGTGGATGGAGACGCTGGGCAGCCTGACGTGGGACTTCACCGCGTGCAAGGTGTCGTTCGACCACCAGGGACGCACCACGTGCTGGACGGGCGTCCCACTCCGAGTTGCGCGGGAGTCCTGCACGTCTACGTCCGCGGCGCCGTTGCTCGACGCGCTGCTCTCCGACTTCGACGACGTCTTCGCAGCGCCTACCGGTCTCCCGCCCCAGCGCGTCCGCGACCACGCCATCACGCTCAAGCCAGGCGCGCAGCCGGTAGCGGTCCGCCCCTACCGCTACCCGGCCGCCCACAAGGACGAGTTGGAGCGGCAATGCGCCGCCATGCTCGAGCAAGGGATCGTCCGCCGCAGCGACTCGGCGTTCTCCTCTCCAGTCCTCCTCGTCAAGAAGGCGGACGGCGCATGGCGTTTCTGCGTCGACTACAGGGCCCTCAACGCGCTCACCGTCAAGGACGCGTTCCCGATCCCCGTCGTCGACGAGCTCCTTGACGAGCTCCACGGCTCCCGCTTCTTCACCAAGCTCGACCTGCGGTCGGGGTACCACCAGGTCCGGATGCGCCCCGGCGACGTCCACAAGACAGCGTTCCGGACGCACGATGGCCTCTACGAGTTCCTGGTGATGCCGTTCGGCTTGTGCAACGCGCCGGCCACGTTCCAGTCATTGATGAACGACGTTCTTCGCCCATTTTTGCGTCGGTTCGTCCTTGTGTTTTTTGACGACATTCTCATCTACAGCCAGACATGGGCGGAGCACCTACGCCACCTACGCGCCGTGCTCACCGAACTACGTCGTCACCAGCTCTTCGTCAAGCGCAGCAAGTGCGCGTTCGGCGAATCGTCGGTCTCCTACCTCGGCCACATCATCTCCGCATCCGGCGTCGCCATGGACCCGGCCAAGGTTCAGGCCATACGCGAGTGGCCGGTTCCCAAGTCGCCCCGGGCAGTACGCGGCTTCCTCGGCTTGGCAGGATACTACCAGAAGTTCGTCCACGGGTATGGCTCCGTCGCCGCCCCGCTGACCGCTCTCCTTAAAAAAGAGGGGTTTACCTGGAACGACGGCGCGGCTGCGGCGTTCAAAGCGCTCAAGGTGGCCATCTCCTCCGCGCCCGTCCTCGCCATGCCCGACTTCACCAAGCCCTTCACGGTCGAGTGCGACGCGTCCTCCCACGGCTTCGGCGCGGTTCTCATCCAGGAAGGCCACCTGCTCGCGTTCGTCAGCAGGCCGGTCGCGCCTCGCCACCGCGCCCTCGCCGCCTACGAGCGGGAGCTCAACGGCCTCGTCCACGCCGTGGGGACGCCAGTTCATCGTGAAGACGGATCATTACAGCCTCAAGTACCTCCTTGATCAGAGGCTGTCCACGATCCCACAGCATCACTGGGTGGGGAAGCTCCTCGGCTTTGATTTTTCGGTGGAGTACAAACCAGGCGCGGCTAACACGGTCGCCGACGCGCTCTCCCGTCGCGACACGGCGGAGGAGACCGGCTCCATCCTCGTCCTATCGGGCCCCCGCTTCGACTTCATCACCCGTCTACGCCAAGTCCAGGACACCGATCCGGCCATGGTCGCTCTCCGCGACGAGGTCACCACGGGCGTTCACGGCGCGCCCTGGTCGCTGGTGGACGGCATGCTCCAGCACAACGGCCGCCTCTACATCCCGCCGGGCTCGCAGCTGATCACCGAGCTCCTGCAGGCCGTGCACGAAGATGGCCATGAGGGCGTGCAGCGTACCCTGCACCGGCTCCACCGCGACTTCCATTTTCCTAACATGAAACGGTTGGTGCAGGAGTTCGTCCGTATCTGCGTCACCTGTCAGCGCTACAAGTCCGAGCACCTGCAGCCGGCGGGCTTGCTCCTACCGCTCCCGGTTCCGCAGGGTGTCTGGACGGACATCGCCCTGGACTTCGTCGAGGCGCTGCCCCGCGTACGTGGCAAGACGGTCATCTTGACAGTGGTGGACCGTCTCAGCAAGTACAGCCATTTCATCCCCTTGGCGCACCCGTACACCGCCGAAACCGTCGCCGAGGCATTCTTCACCAACATCGTGCGCCTGCATGGCGTTCCCCAGTCCATGGTGTCGGACCGCGACCCGGTCTTCACTTCCACATTCTGGCGCGAGCTGATGCGGCTCACGGGCACCAAGCTGCAGATGACCACCGCCTTCCACCCCCAGTCCGATGGCCAATCCGAAGCAGCTAACCGTGTTATTATCATGTACCTACGGTGTCTTACAGGTGACCGGCCTAAGCAATGGCTCCGCTGGCTCCCTTGGGCGGAATACATCTTCAACACCGCCTACCAGTCGTCCTTGCGTGACACTCCGTTCCGGGTGGTCTACGGCCGGGATCCCCCATCCCTCCGCTCTTATGAGCCGGGTGACACCAGGGTCGCTGCCGTCGCCAAGCGCATGGAAGAACGGGCCGAGTTCATCGCTGACATTCGCTACCGCTTGGAACAGGCGCAGGCTGTTCAGAAACGCTACTACGACGCCGGCCATCGCCCTGTGTCCTACCAGGTGGGCGATTGGGTCCTACTCCGGCTGCGTCAGCGCTCGGCGTCATCCTTACCAGACACGACGACTGGCAAGCTCAAGCCGCGCTACTACGGGCCGTACCGGGTCTCGGAGGTGATCAATGAGGTGGCTGTCCGGCTCGCCTTACCCTCTCAGGCATGCCTCCATGACGTGTTCCATGTGGGGGTGCTCAAGAAGTTCCAGGGGTCGCCGCCAGAGGACCTACCGCCCCTACCTACGATGCACCACGGCGCCATTGCCCCGGAGCCAGAGCGCGCTGTGCATTTCCGTTTGGCCCGCGGGGTTCGACAGGTCCTCATCAAGTGGAAAGGCGAACCCGCCTCGTCGTCCACCTGGGAAGACGTCGATGCGTTCCGCGTCAAGTACCCGACCCTACAGCTCGAGGACGAGTTGAGTCTCGACGGGGAGGGAGATGTCATGTGGGGACGCACCTACACGCGAAGGACGCGGGCACGTGACGTGCGGCGCGCGCAGGAACGCGCTGAGCGCGTCGTCGGGCGCGGTCCAAGCACGCCAGGGGATCGCGTCGTTCAGGAAGATGATCAAGAGGAGCCAACCAACAGTGGCTAAGAAGAAGGAAAGATAGGATAGTTTTCCATTATTAGTTCCACAATTTGAGGAGCGTTTAGCTCTGGTTTGTTTGGGCCATAGGCCATATATGCCGATGTAATCGTGACGGGAGAAAGGAAGCAAGATCAATTATCCTAATCTCTCTCTCTCTCTCCTGTGCGTTCTCAAGCCCAGGCGCCGTGAGGGGCATAACCTCCGCTCTGGAAGACACGGCACGAGACTACGAACTACGTAGTCGAGGGCCAGCTACCCTAGATCGCCACGCCCTTGACATTAACATCATTCCCTGACTACGAGCATGTCTCAAGAATTTTTCCTCTACCACAAAAACCACACTGTACAACAACTTTGGTGCTCATAATGTTGGTATTGTTACCAAAACAGAATCGGTGTACCAAAATAAACCTATTCTGGTGAAACTATAGTGCCCAATCTGTTGCATTTTAATAGCTGAGCATGGTAGATACTTTCAAACATTCACAAACCAGAAAAACAAAAAATGTATATAACTCGAGCAAAGATAACAACTGGCACCCAACTGCAAAAATTTCACATCATCCCCTGACTACGATCACGTCTCAATAATCTGGCATCAACCACAAAAACCACATCCTACAGGAACTAATAACTGTTGAGGAGCACATCACCTCCTCCTTGAGGCCGGCATGCACCGAGCCAGGCAGCGGATCCAGAGCGGTCTCCCTGAGACCCCAGGCATCGGCGTCTGCGCCTCCATCCTCAGCGTGATCTTCGACCTTAACCTGCATTCCCCAAGGACGCGACAATTGAGCATGGGGTACTCAGGTAAGAAAAACAGACATGCAGAGAGTGCGGAGCAGAATGTCGCCGTCACCATTTTCCGATCAGATAGGATTCCAAGCTTGCACGCCCCTGCGAAACACAGAAACCAAAAATCAATCAGTCAACGTCGCCAGCAGCAGCAGCAGCGGGGTTTCGTGGGAGGGCGGTCTCCAGCTCTGGGGCGTGGGGAACTAGGGATCAGGGGAGAACCCAGTAAACGACATGGGCGTAAGCATGTACCCCAATAGTTTTAGGAATCGAAGCTAGTAGGCGAAATGCTGCGACATGCATACTCCGCTTGTAATCAAATCGGAATCGGATTCGAATACGGATAGCTTAAGACTTAAGAGGTAGGCGGGGCGGAGGGGTGGGCGTACCTGGCGGCTGCTCGTCGCCGGCGATGGGCCCGGAGAAGACCTGCGCACCTGCCGTTGCGCGGCGGCGGCAGCGGCGGCGGTCGCCACGCTGAGAGGGGGGAGGGGACGGGGAAGAAGAGGAGAAGAAAATGCAGACACGGGCGCCCGTGGGGTTTGCACTTTGCAATGGTATCCCCGTCACTGTTTTATATATGCTCATTTTTTTTAAAAAAAAAAACGGTTAGTCTAAAGCTCACTTGAGTGAAGCGAAAAAATCGCTCACTTGATTTTCCTCCTGCTGCTGCTTCTTCCTCTCTCCTCCTTCTCCTCCAACTCCGACGAGCACACTTCTTCTCCAATTCCGGTGGATTATAGATTATCTGGCCAACCAGGGGATGAAGGGAAGCCAGACAGCGGGGATGCAGGCGGGCGGCTTAGGGTGCCCTAACGGCGGGGGATGGCGGTCGAGCCAGGCTAAGGCGGGGGAGTCTCGCCGGAGATGGGGGGAAGGAAGAGGGCGGCCGCAGCGAGTGCTAGGGCTCGTCGGAGCTCCGCCGAGCTCGTCGACGGTGGGGGCGAGAGGTTGAGAACAGCCAGAAATCGAGTGACGCGCGGTGAGCGGTCATTCGAGCATCCAGTAGACAGACCCAAAAATAAAGGTTCGAATATGCTCAACAATAATTTCTTTCTGCAGTCCTGCAAGTTATTTTAAAGCATTTGCTTCTTTCTACATCGAGGAATCCGAATATTTAATTCATGATAAGATGACTACGTGTCATCTCCTTTTGTTCTCTTCAGCCATTACATGATTTTTTCAACATTAGAATGTTGTACCTTCCATTTTATTTTTTAAATGTCCATTTGTCCTAGTGTACATTTTTTCTTTTAATACGGATTAAGATGTTCATTCAAAGCAGCTTTGTTTTCTTATCAAATTTACATGTTTTCATGGTGAAGGCACCTAAGACGCCAGACATAACAACATCGATCATCACTTAAACACCATGTACTCAATTTTATCATGTCTAAGTAAAAAGATGTGATTAATTTGATAGTAAACTAGCAACTGATTTTTTCTATTTAGTACCTACATTGCTACATGTGGTACTTTGTGAGGCTTAAGCTTTCTAGATTACAATCGTAATCTTCTTTTATGATTGATGCGTTGCATAAATGCATTGTTTCAGACTTCTGTCCATGTTGTTCATTTGAAATTGGGCATTAATTTCTAAATGCTTTTGTCACCTAATTAGTTATTACATGCCTTCCATAACGAGTAATTAACCAACAACATCATGGAATATATTAAATTAACAACCATATGGCAACCTATTAGCATAAATACGAGGTGAATAATATTTGGTATACAGATCTATACACTCACAAGGCTATATACAAAGCCATATGAAAGTCAAGATATTTACACTTGACAATCTAACTGTCATCCTCAATGACCATCGAGCTACGAGCTCTCTCACTCTCTTATCTTTCATTTAGAAATAAACAAGCAATCATCGTCTACTCTATATCTTCATATTCACTCATATAGTGGTAATCGCTCCACTTCATTCCTATGTCCCTAATCGATCCTATCAACAAGAACTAATGTTTCTACACACTCAATGTGTGTTTTTCAAAAGTTTAGCAGTCAATGCGAGGCTTAAGCTTTCTAGATTACAATCGTAATCTTCTTTTGTGATCGATGCGTTGCACAAATGCATTATTTCAGACTTATGTCCATGTTCATTTGAAATTGGGCATTAAATTCTACGTGCTTTTGTCACCTAATTAGTTATTAACTGCCTTCCATAACCAACAACACCATGGCATATATTAAATTAACAACCATATGGCAACCTATTAACATAAATACGAGGTGAATAATATTTGGTATACAGATCTATATACTCACAAGGCTATATACAAAGCCATATGAAAGTCAAGATATTTACACTTGACAATCTAAATGTCATCCTCAATGACCTTCGAGCTACGGGCTCTCTTACTCTCTTATCTTTCATTTAGAAATAAACAAGCAATCTTCGTCTACTCTATATTTTCGTATTCACTCATATAGTGGTAACCACTCCACTTCATTCCCATGCCCCTAATCGATCATATCAACCAGAACTAATGTTTCTATACACACTCAATGTGTACTTTTCAAAAGTTTAACGGTCGATGTAGCCGAAGAAAAAAAGGTAAAGGTACAATGATTCTTGTAGTCTGCACATTTCGTCTCCAACAGTTTTGTATTTTTTGTTTAGCAAAATATGAAGTTTTCCAACTCTTAAATCAATATGGGGAAGAGAAAAAAATTTATCTCCAACAGTTTGGCAAAATTGACTTGCCAAAATCCAAAAAAAAAACCCGACGACGCGAGAGGGAAGAGCACGCGGGGGAGTAGTGCGCGAGACGGAATGCCAAGCTGATCATGAGCTTTAAATTTAGTGAGCTTGCATATATGCTAATCAATCCCAGCATTTTGACATGTTAACAAAAATATAAAGCTCATTTGTAAAACTGTTGTGGCAGAACCTTCTAAATCATATGGCCCACACGCACGATTATTGTCTAAACAGACTCCAAATAACCATGACTGTGTTCCATACGACTTAAAAAGTCTGTCGGGTAAATCCCGAATCATCCACGATTCTCTGAGCAGGATCAATCGTTATAGAGAGACATTACAGTATTACAACAGTTTGATATAAATAATATACCTCAGAGTAAAACAGCGGAAGACTTACAATAACATAAATTTACAAACCTTTGAGTTCAAATATTTATAACCATAAGTTTAGATTGTACAAACCATAATAGTAGTGGAGTAGCAGTAGATAACTTTATTACAATACCAAATGATAAGCTCTGCCCAAGAGCTAAACATCTTACTCGTCGTCACTTTCCTCGACGACTGTCATGCAGCAGGATGCAAAGCATTCCTGCCTATGATGCTCACCTGCAACAAGGGTTCAACAAACCCTGAGTACAAAAGTACTCAACAAGACTGACCCGACGAAAAAGAGGGGTGAAGACTCAAGAAATGCAGGCTAGAGGGACAAGGTAAGGCTTGTAAGAGATAAGAAATTTTTGCGGAAAGGCTTAACAGAAAGTAAAGTTTTCTTGGACTAGCTCCAATTACCAACCAACTTCATTATTAAACCTTAATCATTGTTCAAGTTGTTACTACGATGATGAACACCGATCGAGTCTTCTTCTCCGAGAAGCAACGACGATTCGAATCCATTTTTATACCCAGCTAGGACCTAGGTCACTGGAATACCGATTAACTCCGATGCACCCCAGATGAACCGATATACCGGGATAACAACCGCAGCCATATATCACCACATGATACACGTGAGCTCTGCGGCCCAGCGTACCGAGATACGTGAGAACTTAAACCCCACAGTAAAACACACTATGACATATGTGGGATCCCTGGCCCCACTATAAGTCACTCCATGATATACACGGCTCCAACCATCCGTATATCACTTCATGCATGTGGATTTCTAAATTCTCGATATCACCAGTTCACCAACGGACGGGACCTAGGGCATCAACAGACGGAAACACTACAGAGGGACTCCATTCCCAGTGCAAGTTAGCCGTCCGGACTCGATTTATTACTATTATCAAGGTTCCAACCAAGAAAACCAATCTCATCTTTTTCATTCTTTTGCCTTTGAACACTTAACTAATTAAGCAGGGCTAAGCGTTACTACTTATCTTCCAAAACAGGTAACAAGGAATAAGGGAATACGACAGGTAATGCAATTGGTGGGTTTTTCACTCAACTCCTATTACTTAATGCAACATATCATAGCTGAAGCGATAAAACTTTTATAAATAGAATAGGGTTTGAATGCATCCGGGGCTTGCCTTGATGTTCGGGGTAGACGGTCTCAAACTCTGGATCAACTTCTGATTCCTGAATCTGCTCTTCCTTCGGATCTGGGCGACAACGTTAACTCTCCGTTAACGGAAGCTATTCGATACTTGATATGCTTTAACATGATGGAATAGTAAACATGATGCTCGATGGATGCATGATCAGATTAAGGGATCAAATACAACTTTTCTTCACGATAAAGTTGCAAGCCAACAAAACTTCGCTTATAAAACTCATTAGGGTTAACTACGCCATTTAAGAAATTAATTAAGCATATAAAATAACGTTAATTAAACCCTAATGACATGATTAAGGTAAGCGCAAATAATTAATTAAAGTGCCAAAAGTCAGTAGGGTTAATGACCCAAGGTCATCCATCAATCCCAAAGTCAAACAAATCCTATAATGATTATACTCAATTAAAGGGATTAATTAATTATTTAAAGGCATTAAATAAAGACATAAAATTAAAGTTATCAGATTAAGCCCAAAATTTTATTTTAGAAAGTTCTTAGCTTAATTAGATGGCAAAACAAATTTCAGAATTAAAAGCCAATTATTTTATTTATTAAAAATCATTGAAGGTTTATTTTTCAATTAAAAGTGCTAATTTTAACATATGCAAAAACTACTCAAATTTGGCATTTCATATTTTTCCTAGGTAGATGACATCATAAAGAACACTCATAAAACTTTTTAGAATTTTTGGAGCTATATATGAATTACTATGATTTTTCAAAGAAAATAGCATTTAAATCATTTTCTAAAAATAGAAAAAGAAAATCGGCACAGTACTCCCGCGCTGACCGACGATCCGTCGATGGTTGACCGGCAATTACTCGCCGTCGGTGAGGTCTCCGGCGACCGGACTTGGACCACTGGGCTCAGCTTGGCACGGGGAGTCGATCAGGGTGGTTAACGGTGCGGCGGAGCGGCGGTGGCACCCACGCCGGCGGCCATGGCGGCGCGACGGAGTTAGGGCGCGGCGGTTGTGGCAGAACCTCCTAAATCATATGGCCCACACGCATGATTATTGT
>CM041639.1:6421718-6434953 GCA_023333625.1 Bothriochloa decipiens | reverse complement strand
ACAAACATCATCCAAGGACATTTTTAGGTCATTGACCCAATGACACCGTTGGTTGACCAAGTTGACTTTTACAAGACCTTTTATAGCATTTCCATTTTGACTTTAAATTTGAATTGCCAGGCTTAGAAATAAGCTTTGGAATCCAAATTAAATTTCAAATATGGAAATCATTTTTAGGGTTGGACTTAGACTTATACACTATACTTGACACTAGTGTAAACACAGTTTACACCTCAAGTACATAGAGTATAAATTATGTATTTGCGATGGCATTCGAAAATAGGGTTTTATTATTTCATGTGACAACCATTACAGAAACTCAATCAACCTATGAAATGTAAATTTATTTTAGTTGATGCACATTAAGGTTGACTTAACCATGAATGCTTTGCAATGCATATGATGACATGGCAGGTTTTTAGTTAATTTAACACCGGAGGTGTTACAGCGGTGAAGCTCACCGGAGCTGTTTCCGGCGACGGCGACTACACGGACACACGCAGGGCACTCAGACGATCTTGTTTGGCAACAAAATGAAGCCAAACTGGAATCCCAGCCCCGACGGCTACACGCGCAGCGGCGCTGGCAACACTGCGCCGGCGGCGAGCTACGGTGGTCGGCGGTTATGACACGGGAATGATGAAATTGATAGCACAAACAGCTGCAGGAGCTCACCCCGGTGCTGATGCGCACGTTAATGAGGGCCCGGAGTGCTTGAATCGAGCTGCGGTCGGCGGCGGTGATGGCGGCGGTGGCACTCCGATGGCAAGGTCGGCGTCACCGGCGTTCCTGTGGACCATCAAGCCGGCCAAGGTGCGCATAAGAGGCAGGATAGCATGGAGAACACAGTAGCGAGGTTAAAGATAAAATATTTTCAACCTCGACGACGGTCGACGGCGAAAACGCTCGCGGCGGCTCGGCGACCGGCCGTGGAGAAGACGACGGTGCGCGGGCAGCTCGGGCGAGGAGAGTAAGCACGAACTAGCTCAAATTGACCATGAGGATGTGGCAGAGCTATTGGCAAGAGCAATCAGAGAATGATGGAGTGACGGCGGCGAATTCGAGCGGCGGAGCGAAGTCGTCGGCGACGGCGGTAGGAAGAAGAAAGAAGAGAAACGGCGGAGCCCGACCGGCATTTATAGGCCAAGGGTGACGCACGGACGGGCGACACGACGACGGCGAAGTTTCGGGTGTCCAGGAGTGCACTGGTGGCCGAGCAGGTGCAGCGGTGGACGGCGGCGCGCGTTGAGAAGTCGGCGATGGCGGCCGACGATAGGTTTCGGTACTGTTCGAGATAATTACAGAATTGCCATTCGTTTAAAATACAAATTACTCCAAAATTTATATAGGAACTTAAAAATCTCCGAAAATATCATTTGCATAACTTTTCAAGAGCTACATTTTTCCTTTAACTGGCATCCTCAAATTCTATTTAGATTTTGAAATTTGAATTCAGATTTGAAAAGAGAATAAAACCCTAGAAACAAACATTTGAAATTACTTTTGATTTTTCAATAAGACTTGAAAATATTCAAAACTATGAAATGTTTAACTTTCCAAACTAAACCTTTTTCGTATACAAAATTTTCCAAAATTTTGCATAAATTTTGAATTATGATTTTAAAATCAAAAGGGGATAAATGTTAGAAAACTGTATTTTTAAATTTATTTGAAATTTCTTTTGGAAACTTGAAAAACTTTATATACCAACTTTGTGTAGCTCTTGTCAAGATCTACAAACTATCTTTTTAGAGTATCTCCAAATTCTTTATAGATTTTGAATTAGAGAAAAGGGGGTAAAACTAGGTTTTAGAATAAAGGGTTTTTCTGAAATAGAATTCAAACTCGATTTGGTTTCTAACTTAATTGGTTGGTTATTAGTGATCACAAACATCATCCAAGGGCATTTTTAGGTCATTGACCCAATGACACCCTTGGTTGACCAAGTTGACTATGAAAAACCTTTTATAGCATTTCCAATTTGAATTTAAATTTGAATTGCCAGACTTAGAAATAAGCTTTGAAATCCAAATTCAACTTCAAATATGGAAATCATTTTTAAGATTAGACTTAGACTTATACACTATGCTTGACACTACTGTAAACACGGTTTACACCTCAAGTACATAGAGTATAAACTAAGCATTTGCGATGACATTCAAAAGTAGGGTTTTATTATTTATGACAAAACATTCCAGAAACACAATCAACCTATGAAATATAAACTTGTTTTAGTTAATGCACATTAAGGTTGACTTAAACATGAATGCTTTGCAGTGCATATGATGACATGGCATGTTTTAGTTAACATAACACCGGAGGTGTTATAACTGTTGAATAGGAGTTTTGTAAATTTTTTATAAAAAATAAGAATACAAAGCCCATTTATAAAACTATTGGAGTTTCTCTTACACTCAACACGGAATAGGTACATTTTCAGCGTTCAAGTGCAGTTTACGCATCTGCAGCTTCCCGCCTTCTTCTTCCTCCTGACCTGAGAATCTGACCTACCGGACCGGCGGTGGGGACTGGGGACTCAAAATGGCAACGGGTATCCGATACCCGAGTACCCGACGGGTTTTACCCGATAAGGAGGCGGGTATGGAAGTCATTTTATACCCGTGGGTATGTTATTGGGTGAAATATTGTACCCATCGAGTATGACGGGTACGGGTGTGGAAGTATACTACCCATACCCGCATACCCGTAGGTAAAAAATACCTATACAAATATATAGTCAGCCCTATAATTTTAGCCCATATAAACATATAGCCATGAATTTAGCCCATATAATATAAACCCATGATTTTTTTATATGAATGTTGAACTCAGGTATATTGTCGGATATGGAATGAATTCTTTACCTGTCGGATAAAAATTAACCGTCAGATACGGGTATGGAATAAATTCTTTACCCGTCTAGTTTCGCGGGTAACCTGACGGAATAGATTTTGATGTGGTGGATACGGGTATGGGTGGCCAATACCCGTCGGCTAGGTACCCGTTGCCGACTGGGACTGGGGACCGGTGAGCGAACAGAGTCAACCGAGGCACTGAGCCACGGCATAGCATCCCACTCCACCAAACCTCACCGGAGCTCCGTCCTGCCCCCCAACACCACAGTATGTCGCCGGCGACCTCCGCCGCCGCCGTTTTCAATTCCGGTGTCCTCATCCGCCAATCTACGTCGACCCTGCTACCCTTGCCCCCCGCCCACCTCCGCCGCCGCCTCCCCTCGGGGACCGCGAGGCCGCCCCGAGTCGCCACGGGCCCTCGTCGCCTCCCGATCAACGCTCAGAGCGCCGCCAACCCAGGTCAAGAACCCCTGTCCTTCTCCCTAATCAAGATTACCTCCTCCCGCCACCGTTCGGCTCGCTGGGCTTCGTTTCTTGGATTGCCGCTGATTGCGCTTGCCTCGCTTCTCGGTCTTTCTCAGGTTACCTGCCTGAATCGGAGTTCTACAAGATCGAGGCCATCCTCAGGTGCGCACGCTTCACGGTTTTTTTCCCTTTATTTATCGATTAGTGACGAGTCCGCTTGGTCGGTGCCGATTGCTGAGAGGCGTGGTGTCTGTGCAGGCCGTGGAGGGTGCCGCACGTGTCCTCGGTGAGTGTGGCGCTGGGTTCTTGAGTTGCGCGCGACGCGAGCTGTTCAGTTCAGTCAGACAGGTTTGGGGATTGGATTCTGCAGGGCTTGTTGGAGATGGGGATCAGAGGTGTGACGGTGTCCGACGTCCGGGGATTTGGGGCGCAGGGAGGGTCAACGGAGCGCCATGGAGGTGAAGTAAAGGCTTGGCTCTATCGCTTACTGTGGTTTGCACTGTAGTTTCTTCATCCCTTATGTTTCAGTCCTACAGTAACTGTTCTGAAACTTGTTCCACCACGGAGTCAGTGGTGCTTTGGTCACTCCTGGTTGACACAAAAAATGATACACTGACTGCCATGTTTTGTTGTATGGTACAATTTGGATGAAATGACCAATGCTAAGGCTGCAGTAAAATTCATTCCAATGATAGGATCTTTATGTGGTCAATGTCAACATCATTTCCATTCCAAACATTTTTTGATTCAGAGAGGCACCACCAAAGGACTTTTGGGATTAGTTTCAACTACTGTGCACATGACACACCATTGTCACATTGCTTCATGCTTTTATCGAATATGGCGCCAATATCCTGATGGTCGGTGCACAGGCATGAAACATGTGTACTAGCAGGATTGGGGAGCCGGGGAGGGGAATGGTTCTGTGATGGCTTTAGTGTTCATGTCCGTAACTGCCTACAGCACTTTTTACCTATTGTTACAGACGGGAACATTTTGCATTCCTGTACCATCAACCAGCTATGTTAACTTTTAGGGAGAATTGGCTGGTGGACACGGCAAAAGTGGCAATTCGGGTGCCACACACCTCCACTTTCGATATTGGCCTAGAGACACTACGGTTTCATTTCGTTTGGCCAGTAGACACCGCGCTTCATATTTTATTATTTTCCACTGGATGAGGAGAGAGAAAGGTAGAAAAATGCCATTCTTGCCCTTGTCTCTTTCTTCTTCCTCTCTCCCTTTATTTTTTTTTCTCCCACCCTTTCTTCTTCCCCGCACAGGCCACCGGCCGAGCCACCATGGTGGAGTGGGGCGTGATGGTGGTGGAAGCCAGGGCCAGCCGCCGTGGGCGAGCGCCGCCCCGCACGCGCGCCGGCCACCGCTGGCGAGCCGCGCCCCATCTCCCGCGCCGGCCGCCGCCCAGCCGTCGTGGGTGAGCGCCGCCCCGCACACGCGCCGGCCATGGGCAAGTGCGCCCCGTCGCTCCGGCCCCTGCTCCGCTCTGCCCCAATGCCGTGCCCCTGCTCTGCTCCCGCATCCCGCTGCCCCTGCTCTGCTCCCGCACCCCGGTGGCCTGGCCGTGGACGCGCGCACGCGAGGGAGCTCCGCCCCGGCACCGCGGACGTGAGCGCGCGGGGGAGCTCCGCCCGTCCGCCGCGGACGTGAGCGCGCGGGGGAGCTCCGCCCGGCCGCCGCGGACGCGCGCGCGGGGAGAGCTTAGCTCGGACTCCGGTGGTGGCCGGCTGCCCCTGCCTACTCACTACGGGGAAGAAGAAAGGAAGAAGAAAGAGATAAGGGCAAATAAGTAATTTCCCCACCTTTCTCTCTCCTCATCCGGTGGAAAATAATAAAATAAGGAGCACGGTGTCTACTGGCCAAACGAAATAAAACCGCAGTGTCTCTGGGCTAATATCGAAAGTGGAGGTGTGTGGCACCCGAATTGCCACTTTTGCCGTGTCCACCAGCCAATTCTCCCTAAATTTTACTGATGTTGAGAAGAATACGAGATTCATACGGCTTTCAGATGTCTATATGCTGGGTTGCTGACGCTTGTTTTGGCTTTGGGTGTTCAGGGTCAGAATTTTCGGAAGACACGTTTATTGCTAAAGTCAAAATGGAAATAGTGATCTGCAAGGAGCAGGTGATTGCTTTATTTACTAGTTTGACAGTTCGACTTCTAAGAAGAGAAAGCTGCTCTACCATGCCTTCTATGAGAGATTGCTATGATTTATTACTTTTCAATTTTCGCTATCAGTTTGTATGACATTGTTAAAATGTTGTTGCGGTCCAAATTCTGCAGAATTTTCTCACTTTCCTCTTGCGTCATAATGAAATAGTTCTTTAAAATCCACTAGGTCGAAGCAGTAATCGACAAAATAATTGAAAAGGCAAGAACAGGAGAAATTGGTGATGGGAAGATATTCTGTAAGTGCACAGCGTTCCTTGTACCTTCGTCGAGTCATTCTACTGGGTTTATATATATCCTAGTCCATTTACCTGTAACATCTTAGTGCCTATTGTTCACTTGCATGGCTGCGTGGGCCTTATTGCGTTGTGCTTATGCAGGCGTATACTAGGAATGTTAGGATCTTTCTCTTGTTCTGTTCATTTTTATTCCACTTATTTTATTCAGTCAGAAATTGAAATGCTGATTAGTTCTTGTTCTTTTAAACTGCTGGTTGGTTTCAGCATCCTCAAATTTCCAAACGCTGTAATAAAACAGGCAATGCAGTCAGCCTGAGCTTGGCTAGCTCAGATGTCCTCAAGATCGCTGCCATATCATTCATTCATGCACCTGCAGTATTTTGACCCACGGCGATGATTTTCTGACATAGTGGTTTTCTTCATCAGTGATCCCTGTCTCGGATGTGGTAAGAATCCGCACCGGCGAACGTGGGAAGGAGGCCGAGAGGATGACTGGCGGACTGTCGGATAGGCTGTCCTCTGTGGTTTCGATATCGTGAGCTGAGCTGAACTGCCTGCTTGTGTCAAGTGCATTTCCTCCTGCAATGTGTCATTATAACCATGTTGCGCAAAATTTACTGAAATTTGATCTATGCAAGTGCCTCCCGGAATGTGCATTGTGCACTGGTCTGATCAATAAAATTTGCTGGAGTTGATGTGAATTCAGCTTTAGCTGTTGTTTATTTCCCTGTGTGATGATTTGAGTTTGGCAACTGGGGACCCATGGACGCTGTGAGCCCCTTCGTTTCCCCTGTGAGCCGAAGGGGGCCTTAAGCTGTGAGCCCGAGCGGCTCTGTTGTAGATAAAATTTGCTGGGCCCAGCCCAAGCTACAAAGAGTTTCTGTAGCCCAAGTTACTAACAGTGTGGGACTGGGCTGCAATGAGCTTTAATTAGGGGCCCAAGCTACACACAAGATCCGACGTGGGTGTGTGTGTGTGTGTGGAGAGGATGATCCAATTTTTAACATGTTACAAAATGAGAGTTTTAAATAAACAGTACAATAGTTGCTAAAAATGGTACAATAAGCAACAGAGTTTGCAGTTAACACATGGATACTAAAAAAATGTAGCAACTAATAAGAGAAAAAACCATGTGCCAAAAAAAAAAAAAATCATAGACTCGTGACATCTGACACATTGGAAGGATCATTTGACCATGTTCTAATTAACCCGTACAGGAGCTAGCAAAGTAATTTTTTTTTTGGTTAGATAGCATTGTCTGATGATATGGTAGTTCCGATCATACATGGTGTGCATTGGATGGCATAGGTAGCCAAACCTAGCTAGCTACGGAGTAAATGGCTGAGCTGAACCTGCTACTCAGTCATCATGGATGATGCAAGCATGCACACCATGGCAAGTAGCTAGCTTTGCACTCTCTAGCTAACTAGCTAAGCTAAGCTAGCTGCACGCACGCACACGGAGGTCCGGTCAAGCAAGCAAGCAAGCAAGCCAAGGCAGCAGAAACAGCACATCTCTGGTCCACTGTTCGGCTGCCACCTTTTATCGATGTTTTGCTCCCCACATTGGCCAGCCTCTTTCAAAACCCAAAAGGTCTTTATTTGTTGAATTCAACTGATCAATCACCACCTCCTTTGTCTCGGATGGATGGAGATATGATGTTGATCGATCTCTGCAGCAGCCGCTGGTGTGGATAAGGCAGGGAAGATCCTATACGCGTTGAACCAAAGTGTCAAACTAATATACAATCTAAAATCTAGATAATATGCGCCGTGGTATGTAGCTTATAGCTCTGCTAGGGTTGGCTCTCTCTAAATCTCCTTGTTAATTATGTTATGTTTAAGGGGGGGGGGGGGGGCAGCGGTGATGACAAGAACACGGCCAGTGGCATATACGCATGATTGAATTCGCCTATTCTTTCACCTTTCTATCTGCCCATCTTCATTAACTGCATTTGACTTACTGGAAAGAGATCGTAGCAAAACTAACATTGCCTTTGACTTCAATTTATTTTTTGACTTACTGCAAAGCAACGCTTCATATATATGAGATATTTCTACCCGGCCCGCCAGTGATGCATCACTATTATTTTTAGCTTCACCGGCTCTGTGCAACGTAGCAGAAAACCAGAGCCATTTGAAGACGTGTCAAACAGTATCTTTTTTATTAGTTGACTGAATTTCACACACAACCTGAAACTGAACACGGCGGCTTTCCCTTTCTTGAGTTTTTACTTCCATGTAATCGAAATGCTCCTAGCAAATCTCCATTATTTATCAAAACACATACATTCTGCTGATCACACTGAGCTCAGCGACCCAGGTACAATGCATAAATTCTGATCACCGTCGTCTCATCTGACATCTGGATTGGAAACTCGCACACTCCAAACAATTTTCAACGCCCAAAAAGCATGCATGGACATTTGTCGATCGATCATCTCGTCACGCATATATATATATATATATATATAGCTGACAGCTCGATCCATGGATTACTACTCTGCCAGACGTCGTCAATGACAACAAAACACAGTTACAACGAACTGAGATCTCCATCATCCCAGGCCTGGTTTAGTTCCCTCTAGAAGTTATAATTTTTTTACTCTCTCTCTATCACATCAATATTTAGCTGCTTACATGGAGCATTAAATGTAGATAAAAAAACTAATTATACAGTTTAGTTTAAAATCACGAGATGAATCTTTTGAACCTAGTTGGCCCACGATCAGACAATATTTATCAAATAAGACGAAAATAGTACTATTCATCAGTTAAAAAAATACCACAATCTAAACACCCCCAGTATCGGTGAAACACGTGTGTACGGCGACGAGCAGCAGTACACGGCACTGTTGGTAGTGGAGTGTGAAAGAGACTGATCGGCCACACTGACGTGCTGCTTTGCTTCGCCTTTGTGGGGTTCTAGCTGACTAGCTACTAGCCGTCGCCTTTCGCCTTTCTGATGCTCAGCAAACTCGTGTGCCTCTTGCCAACCAGCAGAACCATATCAGTCACTATGACTAAAAACTATATACCGGCAGCTCTGAGACGGCGGCATCATCATGCCCCCGGCCATAAGCAGCACTAGTCCACTACGTACAGAGGCATTTACTTTGCATGCATATGTGTAATCTTTGTCTCAAAACAAGAAGAAAAAAAAGATACGTATACAGTACACGCCAGAGTCTTTGTTTCCACTGTCGTCGACTCAAGCAATGCAATCATCCTTTAAGTACCTAATGATCAAAATCAGTGAGCTAGCTACTAGCTGTCCTCCGGTCAACTGAGATTATATTGGTATTCACTTCATCGAAATTTTGGTTTAGTTAATTATTATAGTATATACTAGCTAGCAAAAATATACCCATGCGTTTTTTTTTCCCGAAAACGCGCATATGCATTGCAACGACGAGAGTTTCAACTTGTTCGATAATAACCTAAAAAACCAACCAATCATACGGACTCCGTTCGATAATGTTATTTGATCCCGAGAAGTAACTTTTTACCGGCCTCAACAAAGCTTAGTCTTCCGTCAGAACGGCCAAGTAGTGTTCAGTCAAACTTCTTTTTTTGTTTGAAATGTTAGTCAGTGACATTAGTCTACCTAGCCAGCTAGACATTATTCCAGAAAGACAAACAGTGCAGTGGCTTTCACTAGGCTTGTACTCCCAACTAATTCCGTCCATGCTAATGTCGCTAGCTATTGGAAAGATGAAATGTGTTGACTGATGCATATTGCATTACCAACAGCCAATGCTTTGACCAAAATTACATACATTATGATTGTTAAAACCCACAATCGTGAGAGCATTTCCAAGCATGTAGTCATCATTTGGAAGGTGGCGCTTCTAACTATATGTTTCAAACTGTCCGGTGGGGTATAGCTAAAGTATATACTGGAGCAATATATATGTGGCAAAGTATGAGACCTCTAGGTTTTCGTAATGTGTGTGACCTAACATGGCATTATGAACAATAGCGAAAACAAAGTCATACTCCTATTCCGATACTTGAGCCCCTCTACTAGTCTTCAGAATCCTAACAACGTGCCGACACCCAGTATGGTCAACCAATTAACATTACATTGAGAACGAGCGTGTATCTCGGTGGCAAGCGTCTCGGGTGTGAGAGCTGCCCGTCAGAGTTCGATCCCTATGGATCACAACTTTTGGTGTCTCACCGGGTTTATTCCCAAATAAATTTCGTTGTCTCCTCACGTGGTACCACAATGGTCAGAACGACGTGTCCGTCGTCTACGGAGTTCTCGGTGACTCTGTCGATCTCTCGAAGGACGTGATCTTCAAGCTATGTGTAGTTGTAGGTCTAGATATGTGCGTAGGGTGTGTGCGCGCGTGCGTGCGTGTGTGGAAGTTTACGTGTGTTCGCACATGTTCAGATACTACAACTGTACCCAGTTAAGAGGCTTCAAAAAAAAAAGTTAACATTACATTGGTTTGTCATGCCATCATCAACAACAACAAAACCATTTTAATTTCTAGGTCAAATCAAAACATCTAGAACAAATGTTCATTCTAGTCAAATAGAAGGCTGACTTGGTACACTAGAGTGATAAACATATAATTGTTAATTGTCCTAATTGGATCGTACCATCCGACACCGGTCAACGAGTTATAGCCTGGATCAAAGCATGCAGCAGCAGTTCAGGGACTACTACAGGCAGCTGAGTTGAATCCTATCTGACTGGTCAAAATATTGTATAAAAACAAGATGGGAAGAATTAGAGTGGAGGATTAAACAATTGGAAAGGCTAGCTTTTCTTCCTTTGGCATTGTTTGAGAATGGATCATGAGTCAGCTTAGTCAAGGTGGCTGCATCTCACATGCTTAATCATTTGCAATAGTTTAATTTGATGAACTCAATGGTCCACGAGTTTAAGGTTCAATGTTTCAATTTAAAAAGATCATGAGTAAGAGGCGGCTCATCTGGAACTAGTCAGCTAAAAAAGGGATATGCATGACAAAGTTGGCTGCAAGCATTTGTTTTAATTGTAATTTTGTTTCAGACACATGGAGTCCATCCAAAGGAATATTTTTGATGCTCTTGCTGTTGTTGGGGCATCTTTGTGTACCTTTCATCTTTCAGTGCCATATGTTGATTTAAAGTATATGTAGTACAGGGGATGAAGCCCATTTCCCCCCTCCATTTTGGCAATAAAAAACCAAAGAAAAGACTGGGTTGCTTTCACCTTCATTATTCTGTCCATGGATCTCATATAAAAATTCCCTCAACATTATCAAACTATGTGTGCAACCGACTTTTCTAGAACATTTATCACTGCTTTACTTAAACTGATTTATTCTTTATGCATTAATTGTGTTAATTTATTAGATGTTCCATTCTAAAAATATGTGCTGCGACCAAGTTTTCTGTATACTGTATGACATTAACCACTGGTTTACATGAAAGGTATATTATTCTATTTTTTCAGAAGTTTTTATACCACTATGCCATGAACATTTTTTTTTCATAAATTTTAAAATCAGTAGTGAATGGTACTTGAAGATGTTATGTTTGTTCAAATTTCCAAAATAAAATGAGGAATAGGACAAAACAGCCGTATATATCGCAACCAATTAACCGGCAAATTGTCACCCCCCCCCCCCTATATATATATGGATGGCATGGTGGACCACGTCTCATGTAGAGTTTAAGTTCAAATTTGACAAATATGAAGTGTGAACCTGAACTAGTAGAAATGAAATTGAGTCCAAAAGTACGACTGCCCCTCTGATGAAATAAAAAAAAAAGTTAATGGTCCTAGCTAGCTATATAATTTTTTTATTTGTTCTACCCTTGCCATCATCAATAAACTAACATATCATGTGGATTAGTGGATGTGGTCATGGGCAGGGAGAAGTAGAGAGAAACCACTATAGCAGTGGACATGACGAAAAGCAAGAGAAGCACATACACATGCATCTAATATAAGGAACTAATTAACTAACTAGAGCTTATTTTAAGAGGGCGTTTAGATGACGAGCTATAGTGGCACAACCTGAAAAGAGCCCACCTGTGTTTTACTTTGCTCTGAAGTACGTACGCACGTGACCAGAAGATCAGTATAATGCCAATGATTATTTTGCCTCACGCGCCTAGTCTCTGTTGGCCAAATTTGATCGAGAAGATGCATGCGTTGTATGCATGGATGCACTTCTTCCTTGCTTCTCGTGTACTTGTATATGGAAGCTTCCCAGTTCCGACCATTCTTCTCTCGGATTTCACACTCACATGCCGACCTAGCTAGCTACGCCCTCTCACCTATATATATAGCTAGGAAGAAATTAACATGTGGCAGTTCGAGTAGTGCAAATATCTATGCATTCATATCTCCTATATCTCAGGTGTCTGATTATCTTTCTCATCACATTGCTCAAGCAACATGCAATTTTGTCATTGTTTGGCCGTAGAGTTTATTGTCTTTTGTGAGTCATCCTTTTAATTGTGCACTAGTTATCTCTTGTGTGATTGTTGCCTGAAAATTTCCTAAAATTGTAGTAACGTACATATATAAGAAAATTATATCTGTAGCGACCAACCTTTCGGGATTGGGAATAGTAAATCAAACAATGAGCTTGTTTCTTTTAGCTCATAGTCGATCGATTGGTCATCACAGGCAGGCACGCACGCATGCATGATTATTCACTCTTGCTCCCAAATAAGTGACCAATGATTTGCATTTGCCCCACGTACGCGTGCTAAAAGTTACGCTCCCTCCATCCAAAAAAAATATTTTTTTTTACTTTTAAATATCTTTTTTTGAAGGGATCGGTGGGGGAGCATGATTCACTCTTGCTACCATACACTCCAGGTATCAATATTATCAACATCCCACTTTTAAATATCTTGTTTGGTTGTTCGTTTTATTCAAAATTTTGAGAACATATGGGAGCAGGATGATGGCTGGACCGGACACGGCTCTCTAGGATATTTTTGCCGAAAGCTACGATGGTGCGCGCCTATAACAAATTCATGACACGTGTCTATGCAGTACATGCACATATCCATAGTACGTACTCCCTCTGTCGTACTATATTTGACGTTCTAGCAGTGTTCAGGCGGTCTTCGTTGAATCTGGTTGACAGCTACAACGTCTTTTATGAACCCTATGAATCCAGGTGAAATAGCTAGAGAGACAAACAAACTCTGTTTAAGGTGTTGATGTATGCGCACGGACATATATCCATGGCTGCCTCATAATTAGGATCGTCCCCTTCTGATTTTTCTCTTGATATTTCCGTACATGCCAATGCTCGTACGGTGATGATGTGGCGGGACGACGACCAGTCCAGCTATGCACGTTGACACGTGGGTCATATGCGTGCAGTGTGTATAATGTGCGCACGCGTTAGGTAATATGTTGACACGTGTACATAGTATGTACTCACAAACGTACGAATCTTGAACAAATATTTCGTTGCAAGGACAGTGCAACTGCTTAATTCATGTTTAATCTCTAACTTTTTTT
>CM041639.1:6390924-6421708 GCA_023333625.1 Bothriochloa decipiens | reverse complement strand
AGCATGGACATACTATCTAGTATCTACATTCTACTTTTGAATTCAAACGGCAGAGGAACAAGTTCTGGTCCTGTTCAAAGATGCCCCCGGACCGGCCTATATATATGCATACGTATGATTGTAACCATGATCCGACCGGATCAGTTCGTCCTTACCCATCGCCCTGTCTTTCGGCACCGATTAATGATCTCCGTCTAGACCACGGTAGCACCTGGATCTGTAATCATCTCACCTTGAGAACTTCAATTATTAACTGTATTTTATTATATACAGGGTCCACAAATAGTTTGTAGATTTTGTTTGGTAACGAAGGAATCCAATCCAAGAGAATAAAACACGCAATATATATAATAATAACTTCGTCCAAAAAAGTCATTCTAGGTTTGGACTAGTAACTTATTTTTTTTTGTTTGGCTGGATTTATAAAAAATATTATTAGCATTTCTATCTTCAAATAGGTTTAAATATATTCAATGAGATTTAATGTTACTTATTTCAAATTAAAGTACAAATGACTCGAATGCTCTGACTATACTACATTGAATTTTTAAGTGCATTCACATATTTGATTTCTAGGCACTGTTGTCGCAACACCCCTCTACCCAAGGGTCTCTAAAAATAAAACATTTCTGTGGCCTTGTTTGGATACATATTTATTCATCTCAATCTCCATGCATCCAAGTGGATTGAAAAAAAACACTCGACCCGCAGGGGGTAAGACAACCCCGGGCATTGTGCTAAGAAGAACACTTTCTCATACAGGTCGAGAAAACCCATGAACCTCTGCCCCACACATATACAGCGGCATCGCAGCTCCCGTGAAACTGGGCTGGTCTTAGACCTGTGCTTTGGCGTGGAGCAGACGAGGAGATTTTTTTTTTTCCAGCCAACTGAGCTAGCGAATGCTTGCTTGAAGTGGATTAGAGTGAAAAATTCAATTCCAATACGAATACACACATCTAAACAAGGTCTAGATGATTTCAATTCTCAACATGATTGGCTCGAGATTAGAATGGGATATATATTGGAGTATATATCATATTCATCCATACCATAGACGACTGTGCATCGTGACCAAGAGACAAAAAGAATTAAATAAAGAAAGAAAAAGGCGCAGACAACAGGACACAACAGGAATATATAGGAGACACAGCACGCAAAAATTAACTTGTGGTGCCGTGGTGGTGGCGACCGGCGAGGGAGCAGCCAGCAGCTGATGTTGGGCGCGCGTCGTCGTCGTCGTCAACGGTCAGAGCTCGCAACCGGACCCCGGTCGAATTGTTTACTACGGCGACACGTGAACACGAACACGAACTCCGATCCGTGTCGTCGTCCTCACTTCGTCGTCAGCTGGCAGCTCGAGCTATATAAACCCCTTACTCCTCCCGGTCTCCGATCCCTCCATCGTCGTCGATCATACCCTCATCTCCCACTCCATCATCGTCGTCCATCTTTTTTCTTGCTCTTCACCCGACACCGCAGTTGATCGAGCTCACTCATCGTCTGATCCGATCCACCAATCACCAGCATGGACGACATGGACAGGGCCATGGCCATGGTGGGCGTGGGCTTCGAGAACCAGGACCAGGTGATGCTGGCCATGAGCCCCGGCAGCTCGGCGACGTCCTCCGCCGCGCCCGCCACCACCGCACCACCAGCCCCAGGCGGCAGCAGCGAGTACGACGAGGCCGCTGTCGCCGTCGACCTCCGGAGGGGCCCATGGACGGTGGACGAGGACATCCAGCTCGTCAACTACATCGCCGCCCACGGCGAGGGCCGCTGGAACTCGCTCGCCCGCTCAGCAGGTACATCGCCATTATTTTGTTGCAAGTTAGGCCAGGAGCCACCACTGATCTGCCAACTTGCTAGTCAGCCCCTGCGATTCGTGTGTTTTGCTCATAGAGACCAGAACTTGCCTTCTCACGTACGACGTACACTGATTGCACTACTGCAGGCCTGAAGCGCACAGGCAAGAGCTGCCGGCTCCGGTGGCTCAACTACCTCCGTCCCGACGTGCGGCGGGGCAACATCACCGCCGACGAGCAGCTGCTGATCCTGGAGCTGCACTCGCGCTGGGGCAACCGGTGGTCCAAGATCGCGGCGCACCTCCCCGGCCGCACCGACAACGAGATCAAGAACTACTGGCGCACCCGCGTGCAGAAGCACGCCAGGCACCTCCGCTGCGACGTCAACAGCGCCGGTTTCCGACACGTCGTGCGAAACGTCTGGATGCCGCGCCTCCGAGAGCGCGCCCAGGCCGACGCCGTAAAGGCTCCGCCGGCGCCCGTGCCCGTCGTCCAAGCGGCGCCGGCGATCACCACGGCCAGCGCACCGCCCGCGTGTTATAACTACTACGACGTCGACGGCCGCCACCTGCTGCAGCAACAGGGAAGCGCCCACCAGGGCATACCGGCGGCGAGCGATGCTCACCACCACAACCACCACCACCAATACTACAGCGAGCCGGCAGGCCAGACGGCGGCGGCGGCGGCCACGGCTCTGAGCCCCGACGACGCCTCCAGCGCGCTGCGGGCGCCACCGTCGTCGCTCATGGCGGACGACGCGTCGCATTATGCTGCAGCTTACGCCTCGGCGACCCCGACGAACGACCAAGGCTGCGGGTCAACGACGACTGACGACGACGTGTTCTCCAGGGCGACCTGGTCGGAGCTTCTCGCCACCGCCACCGCCGGCCCTGACGACGGTGACCACTCTAGCTCCATTATCGGCATGCCGGACTCTGGGTTCGGGGATCTCGAGGACGGCCACTGGAGCCTGGACGACCTTTGCTTACAGCAGCTGTGCTGAGCTCAGCTGCTGATGCAGATCATCACCATGCATACACAGCATGTAAACATGCAACTAGCCAGCTGCTAGGAGTCTAGGAGGGAGTAGTCGACATGCAAGTCACTGAGTGAAAGGGATACATCACACATGCATCAAGGCATAAGTGGAACAACAATTATCATACAGTACATAGCACATACAACTATATATGTGTGTGGAATATTGTCGGAGAAAAACATATATACAAGACAAGGAGCACACTCAAGGCAGCAAAGACATTATACTTCATAGCTAGACTGGTCTATGTTAGTATGATGACCAACTCGAAACATGTTATCAAAAAAAAAAAAACCCTCGAAACATGTTCATAAATACGTATGTCTGCTAGTTAGTTTTCACTGTGCTAGGAGTCTAGATTATTCTAGAAGGTTTTGTATGTCTTCAGCAGAGTATTTGCGTGCGTCCGTATAGAGTTTGCAAAATTTGCATCCATTTCAGGAACTCAACTGTAAAGAAATACATTGTATGAAGTTGGGGTGTTGATGTGATCTCATGCACTTCTCCCTAGTGTTTCTTTACTTTCTTGGAATTTTATGCAAGGCTCTTTTGCAATTATGAAAAAAATAACTAGGATATGGTTACACATAATTTCCATTTATCTCAAGAAAAGCTGGACTATTCAAATAGGCTCCAAGGTCGTTGATACTTATGATATTTTCGGTCTCGCTCGCCAGGCTAGCTGCACTGCTGGGGCTAGCCACTCTGGCCTCCAGGGCTGGCAATGCCCGCCTGAGCTACCCACGTACATTGAGCAAAAGTTTGCGCTGGGCAGCGGCGAAGTCACGAAGGGAAAGGGGAAAAACATGAACCGGTGGAAGGTGGGTAATTTTCGTGAAAAGTAGGAAGGAACAACAAGTGTCAGTGTTGTGCATGATCCAGATGATTTGGGTTTAGATCTTCAATAAGTAAGAGATGGCTTGTGGAGATCGAGATCCAGGCCATTTGTTTGTGGGAAGTTGGATTTATTTGGTACACAAATTTGGGTGGATTTAGATTAGACACGATCGTTGTCCGGTTTAGTGGTGGTTGGATTTAGTAAAGAAAGTTTTGATGTACCAAAGAAATCCACATCTATAGAGGGTTTTTTTTGACACCTCTCATCTGGATACAGCTGTAGTATCTGTTCGTATACAGACGCACACCTACACCACACACAACATACCACACTCACACCTAAGTACACGAACAAACCTATAACTATACGCAGATACATATGCGTCCTTAAGGAGATCACCAGAGACACAGGCTCTGTAGACGACGGACACGTCGCAGTCCCTTTGTGGCTCCACGCGTCGAGAGGCTTCACTAGAATTTATTTGGGTGGGTACAGAAAATTCTGAGTCCACCAGGACTCGAACTCCGGTCGACGAGCAGTGGCCACAAGCCAACTCTGCTAGCCAACCGAGCCAAGGCTCGCTCCCATCTATAGAGGGGGTTGATGGTAGAGTTGGACTTTTTTTATAAATTATTACAGTATATCAAATGACTATTATCATGTATGAAAATTAGGGTCTGTCAGATTAAAAGTAGATGTTTCTGAATATTATGAGAATTTTGTGATTTATCTTTTTTTTTTCTTGCATGTCTGGTGGGAATTGTCACGGTGTCTCCGGTGTGACTTCAAAAGAGCAATAGTAAGATAAGATAGTGTGCTGATGATTTGCTAATTCGGTCATCATACATGGTGTGTATGGTATACGGGGGATAGGCAGCAAAAAGCCTAAACGGCTGAGCTGAAACTACCCAATCATCATGGATGATGCAAGCAGGCACACAATGCAACACTACTGCACGTAGCTAGGTTTGCAGTCTCTGGCTAGCAGCTGCACGCGCAGAGCAGGCGGCCGGTCAGAGGTCCAGTCAAGCAAGCAAGAAGGCAGCAGAAACGGCACGTCCATTGTTCGACGTACTGCCACCTTTACTTTTGCCCGCCGCAGCTCCTCTTTCGAAACCCAAAAGGCCTTTGTTGAATTCAACATTTGAACTGAACAATCATCATACACCACACCCCTTTTCGAGACATGAGTCAACACGAACTCATCAAATAATCCCAGCAAATTACGACACTTATGATATGATCATCGCCATTTATATATTATCACCATCGCCATCTCTGTGTGTGTGTAGTATATGCTTAGTCGATAGATCTTCGATTGTTGTGCCGATGGTGATGGGATACATATGCATGCTGTGATGGATACAGATGATGGCGATCTACAGCTAGCTGCTGGTGTGGATAATAAGGCAGGGAAGATCTTAAACGCGTTGAACTAAAGCGTCAACTAGTATCTAGTCTAAATTAACAAAGCAGCTTAGCTATATGCATGAATGGTATGTATAGTATACTTAGCTCTAGGGGTTGGCTCTCTCAACCCTCCTATATATGGGATACTCCCTCTATATATATTGTAAAGGGATGTCGTTTTGGACAAGGTTTGGGTCAAACGTTGGAAATATAAATGACCAATAACTTTTAAATTATTGAGTTTGCTAATATGAAAATTATATAAATATATTTATCTTAAAAAATGATTTTATAAAAGTATACATATATCGCTTTTGTATAAATATTTTTATAAAAACAAGGGGTCAAAGTCATGTGCTGGAGGTCCTATCACTGTTCTGATCTAAATGACTTCCTTTACAATATACAGGAAAGGCAGCCAGCGTGGTGATGACATAAGAACGACACGTACGGCCTAAGTAATACGCACATCATATGCATGATTAAATTTGCTATTCTTTCACCTTTCTATCCGCCCTTGTTCATTGCAATTTGACCTCAGTTTATTTTGACTTACGGCAAAGCAAAACACAAAGGAGATATTCTACCTGGCCTGTGATTGATCAAAACACACATGAGATATATATATGAAATCGAAATGCTCCTAACATTGAGCCATCCATCCATATATATATGCATACATTCTGATCACTGTCTCATCTCTCTGACATCTGGATAGGAAACTCTCACACTCCAAACAATTTCAACGCCCTAAAGCATGGACATTTGTCGCCCATGTATCATATCGTCTCGTACTCTCGTCAAGCGAGCATGCATGGGCGCGGCACGTCACGCCGGCTCCAGTGAGCTCCATACCATCAGCCTGCTGACACATCCATGGCTTACTCGGAGCTGCGAGACCATGCATTATTGCTGGAAACGTCAATGACAACAACACAAACTAGCTCTCATTTTAGTTAATTAGCCCACGACGATAGATGCATGATAAGAAGATGGTATTCGAAAAACACGTGTGGCAAGTAGTCGACGACTGTTGGTAGTGGGCTGTGATTTGTGAAGGAGACTACTGATGATTGACCACTGACGTGCAGCTTCGCTTCACCTTTTTGGGATGCATCGACACATTCCTCTTGCAGCTCGATAGATCAGCCAAATTAATTAAAGTCGTGTGCCTGACTGCCTGTTTAACTGTTTGCCTCTTGCCAAACCAACAGATCGAATCAATGACTAAAACTACGGCGGCATGCACCACTAGCTACAGAGAGGCATTTTTTACTTTTGCATGTATATCTTTGTATCAGAAAAAGGAGGCATTATTATTTACTTTTGCATGTATATCTTTGTCTCAGAAAAAGGCTCCTCTATATATGATATATATACAGTGCACACCAAAATCTTTATTTCCACTACTGTCTGCGGAAAACAAGCAAATCACTGCACAGTGTACAGCAACAACGGGACGGCACTTCACATATACGGAGTATGTGGATATGTGCAACACACGGAGCGCTCCTATGTATGTATACTAGGTGAATTCTCCGTAAGTTGCTGCGTGTATGCAAAAGTAACTTTAATCTAGCTAAGAGGAATTCAAAAGTAATATCAATAATGAACTAAAGAAAAGGCATCATGATAATCTTAGATCTCCAACTTCATCAAAGAAAAAAATAGGTCACAGTTACCTATGGAGGATAATATTTGGAAATTACAACACAAAGATTATAATCTTTGCTTGCGGTAAGAATAGACTGGATATAAGAAAATACTAACCTGCTGATGATCCAACATACGTTCGGAGCGGCTATTTTTTTTCCTGTTCTTATCCCCTTGCTTTGCTTCGAGGAATGAGTGGAGCACACAGATAGGAGGAATCGATATCCTGCTACATATAGGAGAGTGGGAGACATTCAGAGATGTGTAGCTTCGTCGACTCCTTGTTTGCTTGGATGAGAACCCAAAGAGATTGCCTAAATAATGGCACGGTATTTGTGCCTTGATGGAGTGTGATTTTTATGGCAGTGGAGGAGCCAAGAAGACATTCTCTCAGAGGTTTCAGGTTTGAAAGGCATAAAGAATTGACGGGGAAGGAAAAAGATCGTCTAGTGGTGCATTCGTAAATCCCACATGAATGCATGACGCTGTAACATGTTCGTTTAATTCAGAGGAGCAGGAAAAGACGTTGTGTTGGGTGCATTGTACTATATATCGAGGCATAATATGGTGGATTTGAAATGACATCAACATTTACTCGTGCACTCTAAATTCCAAACCTTCTTTTACATGTATGCATGCCGTTGGTTTCTAGCGGGAACTACATGATAATGGTGACTTTGGAGAGAATAACTGATTTAGTGAGACTCTCGTGATGATGTGGCTTAAGAAGGTTCTAGAGGACTAGGTTAGTAGATTTTTTCTTTATAGGAGATATAGATATGGGTGGATAAACACCTATATATACCTAATGATCAGATTTAGTGAGCTAGTTGTCCGGTCAATGGAGACTGGTTTCACTTAGTTGAAATATGTGTGTTGGTTTATATATATTAATAAATAATTATAGCACATGCGCCTTCTCTTTATTGGTCAATACATTAGTATGATTTTTTCTATGAGTGTACAATCCATTCCCTCTGTCCCTAAATAACCAACTATTTTGTTTCCGTGCCATATAAGTTTATTTGACTAGATTAGTGGAAAATGTGTAAAATATTTGTATCTCCAAATAAATATATTATAAAAATATATTCAATGATGTTATTAATTATGTATCATAAATATTAATACTTTTTATATAAAATTAGTCAAAGTTATTTCTCGATAAGCAGGAACAATAATTATTTTCATACGGAGGGAGTATATGTTTAAGCTAGCATCCCGGCCCACCACTGCTACAAAACACAGTCCCTGTTGGGTCCTTCTCTACCAAGTGTGCATGGGCGAACAATGGTGTGGCTTTTCATCGCCGGATCGTAAAGTCCAGGATGTAAAGAAATGTTGGGATCCAAGTGAAATCAACAATGTTAGTGCGGTTATCAATACGGTTCGTTTGGAACATCATATGGCAATGAGATATGCCAATCCAAGGTGTGGATTCATCGACACAGAAGAGTCATAAGGGCATCACTGTCGGGCTGTGGATTGGCCTGACATTGTTAGATATGGATATCGTTGCATCCACCTAACATATTACTTAGTTCCTCATCATGGGATACAACTACTATTATTGCTTCAAGTTCTATAAATCATGCATCGGAATAGATCGTCCCAGACAGTTTGCTATATTTTATTTGGCAAACAAAAAATAATATGCCAAGTATAAAACAAAAAAAAGAAGGCCCACAAGCTTCATGCAGGAGAAGGAGAGGTGCCACCTGGCTTCACGCGCATGGAAAGCTTCATGGCGCGATGCCAATATTTGCGCGTGGAGGAGGAAAAAAATGCAAGTTCCTAAAATTATCAAGTTGGACGCCAAACTGTGGAATGATATTTTTTTCTTGTTTTTGCTAAAAGTAGAGGAATATCAAATATATATGGCAAACTCTTAAAGATGTTCTATGGTTCCCTGCTTGTATTCCCACACAAAAGCAGCAAAACTACTCATTACTTCAGAACTTCACTGTACCTCACTAATTCAGGGATACAGAAAAAGGTTCGTCATGAGGTAGTTGTCCGAATGACACTTCCACTGTACATAGTTCATACTTTGCGACTATCACGTGTTTGTAGACTTTGATTCTAATACTGATCGACTTAGTCGGGAAAAGGATGCACCTCTTTTTTCAAAATAGTCTTTGTTATTGTACATAACTTTCTTCACAAGCAATAGACGATACCTATGTTGCTGCCCAAGAGATTAAGAAGTTTTGGGAATGATTCAGTAATTTTTATAGTTTAAATCAATTTTTATGTGGCTATAGAAATACGAAATTCAACTGTGTGTACCCCAATAAGATCCAAAAAATACATGTAAAAATTCATTTTGGGCTCAAATAGCCCGTTCAGTCATTTTTCATGGAGATAGATGAAAAATATAATTGTTTTATAGAGATAATTCGACCAAGACGAAGCACTTTTCTCCGAGCTATAAAATCCAAGCGCAAGCTTACAAAGAGCTGGTTTCAGAACAAGTCCAGCTGCAGACCAACCCGAACAACTTGATTTCACTCTGATATAATCAACAGTTTTGGGCTTGATGCATTAACAAAAGTAAGACACACATCAATGTACACTAAGCTCATCTCCATACTACCGCAAAGTAATTTTAATAATTCCTAAAACTATTTAGAAAAATCTAAAAATTTGCATTGAAGCATATTGTGGGTGTACCATGTTTACCATAAAATTATTTTCAAGTTATTTTACTAATACGGACATGTACATCATTCACAAAATCAATACATCTCGCGTAACTCAAGTCAAACTTTGAAATTGGCGTACCTCTGATTAATTTGTAACTCATATGTATGTACCTCGAACTTTTATATAGCCTTTACACTTACCACAAGTTAAAGAAATAGTGACTTTAAAACATTTTACAAGTAATATTTTTCTGTTTAAAATATGATTATTATTCGGATACTAACGGTTGTGAATAGCGAGGAGGTAAAGAAAGAGCGAGAAAAAATCGGACCTGGAAGAATAGAAAATTACTCTAATAACGTAAAAAAATATACAAACTTCGATATGTAATGTTATTTTGATTTTGATGATTTGATCCCGTGATCCGTGAAGTAACTTTTTACCGGCCAATAGAGCTTAATGCTCTTTCAGAGATTGGGCAATACAAGTTCAGTGTCCATTGAGATTTTTCTCTAGACAGTCAATCCATATCTTGCTCTACTTTTTTTTAAAAAAAAAAGAGCCCCAAAATGAGCAAGAGATTGGTCAACACACTTTTTATTTCGTTTGAAATGTGCTAGAGAGATAGTGACATTAGTCTACCAGGCTAGCCGGTCATTATTGCAGAAAGACAAATAATGGCTTTCACTAGGTTTGTACTCCCAACTAATCTTGAGAGCATTTCCACGCATGTTGTCATCATTTGGAAGGTGCCTTTTCTAACTATGTTTCAAACTGTCTGGTGGTAGCTACTGGTTGGATTATGTGACAAAGTAGCAGACCTCTAGATTTTCATAATGTGTGTGGCCTAACATGGCATTATGCATATGAACAGTAGCGAAACCTAAAGTCATACTGCTATTCCTGTGTATTTGAGCTTCTACTAGTCTTCAAAGTATTCCTAACACCAACACCCAATGGTCAACTAATTAACATTGGTTTGTCTCATGCCATTAGCAAGAACGACAAACTATTTTAATTCCTAGCTAGGGCAGATCAAAGATTGTGAAACAAATGTTCGCTTGAGTCAAACCGAAGGCTGACTTGATTCACTGGAGCGATAAATACATAAATACATACTCCTCTCTCTCTCTCTATATATACCAAAACAACTATCATTCTTAGCATGAGTGCACCAAATTTGACTTTATTTGTAAAACATGTCTGTAATATTTATATCTCTAAATAAATTTATTAAAAACTAAATTCAAATATTTTTTTTAAAAGATCCGGTTACCCGGCTTTGATTAATAAGAAGAAGTTAGCATACAACCATGGTTACATACGCGAGAGGCGCTCCCTACCACAGCCTAAGCTTGGATTACCCCACACAAGCTCACTAGGCCTATTCAAATATCTTTCAATGATACTAATTGCATATCATAAGTATTAATATTTTTAATTTATATTTAGTAAAAATTATTTTTCTTGAGAAGTGAAAATGACAAATATTTATGGACAGGGAGGGTATCTACTTAGATCACGTTCGTTTTCGAATCTGGTTTGGAAACTATTTCTACTAGGAATGTTACTATAGCTATGGTAAACAGTCCTACAAGAATTTGGCCACAAGATGAACGAGTCAATAATTATATTGTAACATCCGACACTCATCAGAGTAGCTTAGATTAAAACGTGCAACAAGACGGCACATACTACGTACTACAAACAACCGAGTTAAATCTAGTGCGCAACATGACAAATAATTTAAGGAATTTGGTGTTTGTGTCCCTACTGCAAATCTCAACGAGGATTTTATCTTTTCTTTTTCAACTTGTGATTTTATATGTTTATTACGTTTGGATTTTGTGGGATGATTTTTTTTTTGAAGCAACTGTGGGATCCAACGGTTTACCTCCATTGTAAGCGTTTGGACTTTGTGGTACTAGTATAATGCCCGTGCTAACGCCACGACTCTATCTTAGGAATGCATATGAAAATAATCAACGTTTTTTCTCATAGTTTAACTTTTACACAATTGTATTCTAGTATTGTGTCCCTGCTAACGCTATAGTTTTATTTAAGATAATATAAATTAAGCAACCAAAATAATATATATGCTTTGGTGCTTTTGGAAAAAATAATCGATCACATATTATAATATATTAGAATAAAAAGCATGATTATTATAAGTACCTGATATACCAAATAAAGATTACTTGCATAACAATGATCTCAGAGTATAGTGGATACATACATAGGTCTTTGCATGATAACAAAGATAGAGAATTAACATCAGACAAAATTTGAACAAAAGTACATGCAACCATAGATTGAAACAAGTCTTTGCATTATACAAAGAAATATGGCAAGTATATCCAAATATAGTGTCCATTCTGAGAACGACTACTAAGTACATCTCAAGGGTTGTGTCAATGTTCAGAGTGAGCAGCGCTCCTCAGAGACCATTGCATTCCCGCAAGTTTCATCAAGAATTAAAGCCTGGAATGAAAGATATTCCTTTTTTTAAGTATAGTGCATTGCATAAAAGTTGACCTGATCTCTTCACTTGCCGGGACACCCAGACACTTGATCACCACGATCATGTATCTCTGCACCGCAAATTGAGCCAGGAACCTACTGAAACAAAGATGATTTTTAAAATGCTCACGCAATGCTGGAAAGAAATAAATAGGCCATTCAAACTACCACATTGAACCAGGCATTGTCCAGACGGCTGAGATTTGTCTAGGCAGTGTACTTATTTTGCAAAATGGCAGATCACAAGCATTTTTTTCTTAGTGGTCTCCGAGTAAATATTTAAGACTAAGCAGAAACATGGACAAATCACAACCAGTTTAGTATGAGTGCTAGCTATTTTTCCTAGGAAATTAAGAAAGAAGTTTATCATCGTTATGAGATGTGGTACAAAATTCTTGAGAAAGCCAAATCTCAAATGGAAGTTAGAGTACTTGCAGTTAGCTTCAGCAGTGTGATAAAAGCACTAACAACATTTCTTAGTAGTGAAAAATATTATGAAATGATGCGACTCAAGAGTGAAAAATATTATCGATGGCTTAGCGGACCACACATACTGACTTTTATTTTTTTAGCTAATCTCTACTAAATAGTGTATTCACTATTGCATGAAAAGTGACTGAATGAACATCAGACATGTTGCTGCTGCACCAACATGCAAATGGATGACCTGCTGACTGTGATGTGAACTAAAATCCAGATTATTTACTAAACTGAAACTCTAAATGACTGTTCAGGTATAAGGACAAAGAAAAGCTGATAAGGTGACTGGTACCATAATGTTGTTTTTATTTTCATATATGGACTGACTGAATGACTGAATGAACTTTCATAAATACTGCTCTTAAATCACCTCATTTGCCCTCAGCTTTGTGTTGCATAGAGTCCTTACACAATTTCTACAAGATAAAGCCCAGCTATTTCAACCCAAATTAAAGCTCATTCGGGTAATAACCCTTTCAGTAAGGTATAAGGGCCTTGAGTGTGGAAAATGTGCAAAGCAATGGAGGCTGTCTCACCTCAGTCGTCGTTTTTCCCCAATTGCTCTAACAGAGGCATACCTGTGGTAAAATAAAAACAATAGCCATCAAATGAAAGTCTGTTACTTTATATACTTATCTAAAAGGTTATTAAAAGATCCGGTTACCCGGCTTTGATTAATAAGAAGAAGTTAGCATACAACCATGGTTACATGTACGAGAGACGCTCTCTACCACAGCCTAAGCTGCAGAGGGTCTAGAAAATAGATGTTGATTACTCGATACTAATTTAAACAACTATTGAGGGCTTTGGATTACCCCACACAAGCTCACTAGGCCTATTCAAATATCTTTCAATGATACTAATTATATATCATAAGTATTAATATTTTTAATTTATATTTAGTAAAAATTGTTTTTCTTGAGAAGTGAAAATGACAAATATTTATGGACAGGGAGGGTATCTACTTAGATCACGTTCGTTTTCGAATCTGGTTTGGAAACTATTCCTACTAGGAATGACTATAGCTATGGTAAACAGTCCTACAAGAATTGGCCACAAGATGAACGAGCCAATAATTATATTATATTGTAACATCGGACACTCATCAGAGTAGCTTAGATTAAAACGTGTAACAAGACAGCACATACTACGTACTACAAACAACCGAGTTAAATCTAGTGCGCAACATGACAAATAATTTAAGGAATTTGGTGTTTGTGTCCCTACTGCAAATCTCAACGAGGATTTTATCTTTTCTTTTTCAACTTGTGATTTTATATGTTTATTACGTTTGGATTTTGTGGGATGATTTTTTTGAGTAAATTGCATTGAGAGTACAGAAACTATACACCTAGGTGCAAATTACCCTAATAACTTCTAATTTGCTTTTTGTGAAACAAAAACTTGTCATTTTGGCGCATATACGGTCCAAAATCCAATCTCTTAGCGTGCTCGGTAATTTAGTCTACGATCGGACTCTTAGCAGCTCAGACGTACACGTCGTAACGGAGAAGCCCATGATCTCCTCAAAAACGAGGAGCACTACCCTGCTATACAAAACTTGCTCGATAGCACGACGAAACCGACGTCGTAGAGGACGTTGTCGCCCAAAGTCAGCGCTGTGGCGAATCATCGCAGGTGGCCGCAAGCAATGGATCCTTGTCGCCTACAACCCGGCACTGCTTCACCTCAGTACGGTTGGTTCTCATCTGTTATTTGCATCTAAACTAGGTCAGTTGTCATCTGGTATTTGCATCTAAACCATGTCAGTTGATATTATCCAATGAAAAATACGGGAATTGCTCCGGTACTCCTCTTTCTAAAAATTGCACTTATCTTAAAGCAGTCCACTTAAATAACATTTTTCAGTAATTATTCGTTTGGTTCCCGCTCGGGCCCTTCTAGCCCGGATCGTGCCAGGCCCAAACCCAGTCGGCCAATCCGATCCCCTTCGTTCGGAACTTTCCCGTGCCGCTCGGCGTCCAGCTCGGATTTATTGAAGATCAAGCGGAGAAATGAGTTCTCCACATACGGCAGCGCAGCTCCATGCACGGACTCTCCAGTCTCGAGCACAAGTCGATCTCATCTCCATCTTCGTTCGATGCCTTTGTAAGGTGTTGTTCCGTGCTTACGTTTTGTGTGAGGAGATCCGCCAGCGCCGCTCCATTCGGTGGGAGCCGTGAGGAGGTCTCTTGCCTCATCCTGATGGTGGTGACATGGTTACCGGCTTAAGCGCATGGAAGAGGTTGACATGGAGCTGAGGAACATCTTCCGAGTTATTATACTATGAATTGTTAACATCTACTAATAAGAATTGCACAAATATATCCATTTTAAGTGGCGAGATAAATTAACACCGTACAAACTAGGGTCATGTCTGACGGAAAACATAATTGATGCCTCAAATTACATGGTGAATATACTCAAGTGTCCCATCAACTCTGAATATGGAGTGGTGCATATGCCAGTTGCCAGCCCGCGTGTGGCGCGACACATGAGTAGAGGTGCATCACTCTTCTCATGGTGTGGCAGCCATGTGTTCATATGGTGGTGCCGCCTCGCCAGCAGCGCCTACCAGGGCGTCTAGGATGCAACTGTCGCGATGGCCGCCCTCACAGACCTCCAACAGCCAGCTAGCGGTGGCGGTCCATCATAAGAGACGGTGGACTTCTTCCTCTTGCGTCCAGCAGCTAGCGGCGAACGGCCCCGCGGGCACCCTCCTACACGAGGCAGTAGAGACAGGAGCTCTTGCGAGTCCAAATCCCCTCACGAGAAAGTGGAACAGCTTCGGAATCGGGAGTTACGGGTCTTCGGGACTCCGGTGGCCGGAGAGACGGAGTTACAGGGAAAGCTCCGAACACAACGGAGGATGTTAACACATATAAACGTACTGGGTTTGGGCTGGATTGGGCCTATGCGGGACTTAACGGATATGGAATAATTGAAAATGTATTTAATTTATTATATGAGACTGCTTTGAGATATGTGTTATTTTTAGAAAGAGGAGTACCGAGCAATTCCCGAAAGATACGCATCAAAGGAGAATCATTGTGTTTTGCCTTCCATCGTATGAACTTGCATACAATTCATATATATGAACTATGTTTATTTAGACTTTTTGGGTACAGGTAGCATACTTACTCAGACTGTATACTCATGGCGTATGGATCCATATGAATTTACCATGGAACACATCTATGCTAGATGCTATTTTTGATTTTTTTTGTTCATGTGCACTGTAGTATTTGACTAAAGTGGATTATATTATTAATTGCAAATCATGATGATCACTTTAGTGTGGGGATACATCACGGAGGATTTTTTTTTGACTTGGAAACAAAAGGATATACATGAACAACAAGATAGATTGGTTTGATTTTTGCAACAGCGATACATGGTCCCTCTTATACAAACCGTGTATGTATATCCAGTGAAAGCTGTGAGCTGATATATGCACAAGCCATGTACCTAGGAGATGCGCAAGTTGTATACAGTCCGATCGTAGACTAAATTGCCGAGCACGCTAAGGAGTTGAATTTTGGACCGTATACGCACTAAGATGACACGTTCTTATTTCACATAGAGCAAATTAGAAGTTATTGGGATAATTTGCACTCATATGTATGGTTTTTTTACTTCTAATGCAATTTACTCTTTTTTTTTTAAGATCCACTGTTTACCTCCACTGTAACAGCGTTTGGACTTTGTGGTATTAAATGGCAAAGCAAAAAAGCTACGAGTAGACAAAAAGACAACAATGCCCCTGAGAAGGTTTCCTCCGTTCTCAACCGCTCGGGCAATTCTCCCTATCGCGACGTAGGGTTTGGGCGTGGCTCCCGGCGTCGAGGTCTTCCCGGTGGCGGCGCGGCTCCCGGCGGCGGCGCTCCCCTCCTCATCGCCCTCCCCCGCGCCTCTCTCCTCCCCCGGCTCGCGCCCCAGTTCGTGTCCAGGGGCCGCGGCTCCCGGCGGCGGCGCTCCCCCTCCCCCCGCCTCTCTCACCCCCGGCTCGCGCCCAGGGCTGGCGTCCACCCCGACCGTTCCCCCTGGCTCGCCCCTTACCCGCCGATTAGCACGCATCGACGAGCGCCGCCCGCCGGTGGCCGCGACCTGCCCAACGCCGAGCTCCCTAATCCGCTGAGGACCATTCCCTGGATCTCCCTCGCCTCCCGGAAGTGCTCCCGCCTCTCAGTCAAGCAGCATCGCCTGGATCTTCCTCCCCGCGATTGTGGATTGGCCTCGTCAAGGTGAGGTAATCTCCAAAACTCATCGAAACAATAAATTAGGATGCTCGTCAACTATGTGATGTCTATAGTATTAGCGTTAGATTTCATACTCTGATGGAAGAAATTAGTATCTCGAGTCTGTTTACTTCTGAGCTTGCAACCAATTATAATCTAATGGCTGGCCAACTCCTTTTTACAACTGGTTACAATTATGATTGCCTATGTTGGGCTGATCATTTCACTTCAAACAGGGGTAGAAACGCTTAAGTTCCCCCCTTTTTTTGTTTGTATAATCTGCTAGTATATCAAGTGGGGTTTGAAAAAGCTGAGTTAAACTACCATCAGTTCAGTTTCTGTTTTAAAGAGAAAAGAGTGACATGTGGCCTTGTTAACATCAGTTTATTGTCATTATTTGGTATATTACAAGCTACTTGTTAGTCTGATCATACGATCAACTTTATATTCTGTCACTCATTGTTGTTTCTGTGTTCTGCCTCATGTAGTGATATATTGACGAAAGGACTGAATTACTTCTTGAAGACTTGGTGTTGAAGATGGTCATGACATTGAATACAATCTAGATGCAAAGTTTGCGGCTGTATTTGTAACCTTGAAGATGCTCAAAGAGTCATCATCACCAGTTTTGGATGCTGACAGAATAGAAGTTCCTTCACCAAAAGAAGAAAATAATTCGACAAATTCTGAAGCTGCTACAGATAGTGAAGACATTGAAATTAGCGATGACGATGACGATGACCGCAACCACAAGCACCGAAGACGGGAGGCTAGACAACAATCTGGTGATAATACAGAGGAGCAACATCCAGGACCACCTCTCAAAAAGAGGAGTAGGGTTTCTGGTAATGGACAACCTTTTGGTGGAGCTGGTTCTCAAGGTGAAGTACAGAAGGATTTTGTGCCAAAATTCAAAAGGCGTTCTGGAGCAGGAGGTCACACTAGAGCACCTAGAGTGAGCCAATCCTTCCGAGCTGATTCATCGGCTTCTGCTGCTCCTCGCCCTCTTATGACACGAGGAAGAGGACGGAATGGTGCACCCTGGACTCACCATGATCCAAGATTTAACTCACTTGATATGATGGATTTTGCATCCCAGATGGCTTCACAAGGACCACCCGCACATCCTAGCTTATTTATGGGCACTGCATTGCCAAGTGGTCCATATGGCTTTATGCCTGGAATGCCTCATGGGATTTTGGATCCAATCCACCCACTTGGAATGCAAGGCCCTATTCAGCCGTCAGTACCTCCTTTGATTGATCTTGGCATGCCTCGTCAACGTTGTAGAGATTTTGAGGAACGTGGATTTTGCTTGAGAGGGGATATGTGCCCCATGGAGCATGGTGTAAATAGAATTGTTGTTGATGATATGCAGGTCCGTATGTCTATTTCAAACTTTTTATAATCTTCTGCATTCTAACCTGCATGCTTTTGCTTATTTGTTGTGTTCTATTAAAACTTCCTGATAGTATATATTATATGTGCCGTGGTCAACATTTCTCCCAAGTCACAATAACCTATCCAAAATCCAAACTGAGAAATCTTGGAGAACTTACATCTTAATGTGATTAACTTCAGCCAACCTGCCTTGGATCTTCTCTTTGCTGCAACATTTTACATTCTGATTGTTATTTTACTTGAATTAGCTTTCTATCTTTACCTTATTTTGGTAATATAGAAGATTGAACTTGTTATGCTATGCTTATGTAACGTGCAACAATGTTCTTCAGGCCCAGTACTACTTGATGTTCTATTGTCCTTAGGTAAAGATACTGAGTTTATATTATTTCTTATCGCTTTGCAGTCTCTCTCTCAATTCAATCTTCCAGTATCAGTTCCAAATGCTCAAGGATTAGGAATCCAAAATGAGGGAGGAACTAGTTCTGTTAACTTATCAAGCCTTGGAGGAAGTAAAAGTGTTCCTGTAAAAGATGTGAAATGTGGTGTAGCAAGTGATGCATTAAAACCAAATGGAAGTGCTGTTTCAGCTGTTGCTGATGCTGACGTATATGATCCTGATCAGCCTCTCTGGAACAATGAACACCCAGAAGCATCATGCACTGGCTTTGTACATAAAGATGTTGGAGTTTGGAATGCTGAATCCTCCGGCTATGAAATGGGGCAGGAGCATTCAAACCAGGTTTTTGCTTTTGATGGTTCTCAGAGTTTGAAGTCTTCTGTTTGGGGGCGAATAGCATCAAAAAGAAAACCAGGAGGTGGTAACACAGCTAAAAGTATGTCGACAAGTATCACTGGAAACCAAAAAAGTGATTATGATGAGATGTCGCTTAGCACGGGCCAAGTAAAGTCTGCTGCTAAGGATACTAATGGTCAACCCAATTCAAGAATGTATGGAGATGTGGGCCGGCAAAGCAATCGGGCTGCTCAGAAAGCATCTCGTACACTATATGTACATGGAATTCCCCAAGAAAGCAACAGATGGGATGCCCTTGTGTCGCATTTTCAGAAGTTTGGTGAAATAATAGATATTTATATTCCATCTAATAGTGAAAAAGCTTTTGTCCAGTTCTCGAGAAGGGAAGAAGCTGAAGCTGCCCTAAAAGCTCCAGATGCTGTTATGGGCAACCGCTTTATAAAGCTATGGTGGGCCAACAGAGATAGAATTCCTGATGCGGGAGAGAGCAGAATGTCTGGAAAGTCTTCCCAGTTTTCTACTACGCTTGCTAATTCTTACCCCAACAGAGTCAAGGAAAATGTTCAATCAACAGGTCTAAGGCCCAGTTCTGGATCTTCTGCTGAACAATTGAGTTCTGGTAAACCAGGTTCTAAAATGCTGCCAGCAAATAATACAAAACCAGTACAATCCCATGCTCCGAAAAGGCAAGAAAGTCTTGAACTATTGGAAGAACTACGTAAAAAACAAGAGATCTTAGCTCAGAAGCGTGATGAGTTCCGCCGCCAATTAGAGAAACTTGCACAACAAGTAATTACTAACTTCCTTATAGTAGCGTGAATTCATACTGTTTACTGTATTATTTTGGTTGTTAGGTAAACTGACTTTCATTAGGATGAACAGCTGACTATTTATGCTTAGTTTTGCCTATGATAATTGCACTTTTTGCTGTTTCTGTTACTGATTTCTGATAAGTCAACAACTATGTTGCAGAAAGGTTCGGCAAATTCAGTTAAGCATGCAGAGGCTGGTGGAAAAGAAATTGCTTCTAATGATGCATCAGAAGTAAAGGATGCAAGGTCCATGAGAGCTGAAAGGTCACAAGAAATTTCTGGTTCGTTGGAAAAGAAAAGTTCTGGAGAGTTTGCTTCATGCTCTCAAAAGTCTGCTGTGATATCCACTCAGAAATCAGTGGTGGTTACAAAACAGACTACTCTGCAAGCACCTCCTCAGAATAGGTTTAAGCTTGACAATCGAACCACATCATTCAGAATTCTTCCACCTTTGCCACCAGAAATTGCAAATGTAAGTTTTACATCCAACCACCTGCCATTCCTTGACATATTGAAACGTGAAACCATTAAAAAATGGCGCTATTGTCATGGGATTTCATTTATGCAATCCAATGTTTTACCCTGTCAAAATTGGTGATAGACCTATACATGGAATTGTGGATAGTGACCACCTGCTGTTTGAACTTCTCAACTGAACTTATGGCACCCTTACCATCACAAAATTAATATGAAAAAGGCAATGAGCTTCTGATATATGTCTGCAAGATCCTGTGTCACATTCAGGATCTTATCATGTGGTGCTTTTGAGCTGTATATTGGAGTAGTTCCATTTCATGTTATGAGCAAGTCACACTTGTACCCCTGATTATAATGCCCCTGTATATTGGAGTAGTTCTGTCTTGGCTGTTAAAATTGTCAATTTAGTGACATGTATCATTTAGGTCTGTTGTGTTGTTAAAAGTTTAAAACTAATTATGGCATGGATGGATGTAAGTAAATAATACATAAGACCATGTATATACAGAAATATGTATCATGTAGAATTACCTAATTGTGTTTTCGTTTTCTTTTTCTTATTCTCATTCTTCGCTTAATGGATTTGCATGCTTTTATGCCACTATAACTATTAATATCTTTGGCTATGTGTAATGACAAAAATTGAACAATACTAATGTACTGCTGAGTTACCTATTTGATGAACTGGAAGTTGCAGTCTTGTCTACATTTAGTGGAATGAGGCGCTGATAAAAATCAGTCTTACATCTACGCAACCAGTGACTTCTTTCTTTTTTACATAAAATTACTTGCCTTTCCTTTTGCTCATAAAAGGCACTAAAAGGTTAATATGTTCTCATGCTGCATTTTGTGTTGATGTGTTTGATTACAAGCTGTTTCATTCTGTTTCTGATGCTTACTACTTTCATTTACAGGAATCTGTCTTGGCAGACCATTTCTCATCATTTGGGGAGCTTTCGTCAGTTGTCCTGGAAGATACTGAAGCCCATAACCATGATGCAACCCTAAAACCTTCTCTGAGTTGCTCAGCTTGTGTGACTTACACAACACGTCAATCAGCTGAGAAAGCATTTATTGATGGTAAATCTTTCATAGGACACACACTACGATTTATGTGGTTGACAGCATCTCCAGGCTCAAATAACCATTCTAGACCTCAGAGTACCTCAGTTCCTGTGAGGGCCTCCAGTATGTCTGGCCATACACAAAGCATATCATCTGAGTCCCCCAGCCCTGTTGGGAAAGTATCATCTCTTGCTACATCTAATACGGGAGCCATTCCTCGTATTAAATCCATCTCAATTGTGGAAAATGCAAAGACTTCTCCAGTTGGAATTTCCAAAGCTTCATGTTCTAGCTCCTCTCTATCATCAAATGATGAGTGTCCTCCTGAACGTGGTTCCACAAGGAATGTTATCTCAGATTCTGACGTTCCACAATGAGGTACGTTGCACTGAATATAGAAATAACCTGTTCTTAAAATGTTAAAGTTGATTTTATTTCTGATTACTAAATTAGGTGTTTTTAACAATGGCACAATCCCAAAACACAGCTTCTTTAGGAACCTCAGTTGCAATGTATTTGTAAAGTCAGTATAAGTATAATATCGTGAAAAAGTTGTCCACTATCTGTCAAAGGTCCAGTTGAAATATTCTTGAAGATATTATTACCAATGATTAAAAGTTGCTTACACGCATTCCAAAACTTATTCTATTTTAACTGGAGGGAGTCCTAGGACATCAACACTTTGTTAGTGCAGGATCTTAGAATTGGTTTTTCATTTATCTTGTGAAAAGGAAATAAATGATGTTAGCAAAGCAGAGTATGCCATATAATCTTATAAGTATCAATACTACACTTACTCTGGTATTATGTAGTATTTCAAACAATGATTTGAACTAGCCTGTTCTCTCCAGTGGCCCGTCTGCATGCATGCATGTTTAACCACCCACACCCCTACAGATCAATAGGCAAGGGATGCTTACCAGATAGGTTGGGTGTGAAGTTTTCATAATACAACAATGAAATTATAACATTAAACTATATTCACTTCAGAATTTAGATGGTACTTGTTTCGTTTTCTTAATAATTATTTCCAAGAGCCTTTACATTTCCTGTATTGTTTCTTAAGTCAACGTACAATTATTGATTTGTGAATTTTGCCAGAGGTTACATATTAGGCTTGATGCAGCATTGTGCTTAGCTTGTCCAGTTTCCAAGACATGCCGTACATATAGTTTTATCGTATTGAAATTGAACCTTTATGATCTTCATTTTATCAACAATGTGGTATGCATCTTGTATAGTTCTCTAGTATGAAAATTAACCATTTAAACTCACCAATGGTTAGTGTCTAGTATCTATATCTAGTAACTCAGTGAGCAACTAATCAAAATCTTTCTCCCTTAGCTTAGACTTTTATTTACATTAGGTTAAGTAGCGATGTTGGTGTTTGTACTTTGTGTGTATGTGTGTTTCTGTCTCCAGTTTTATGAGTGCAGTAGCACCCCTTTATTTTGCCTCCACATTATATTTCAGGCTGTTCCATAAAATATATTTCGAAATCTGGATAGATATTGTGGGTGACCTCCTGATGGTGTGTTGAAACACGTTGCTGTCAATTCTAGTTTTATGTATTTTTATTTGTATGTGATACACTAATGGTAACATGGTCATCTCATATGTGAGCTTAGCCTAGTATCTGCCAACATTGATTTAGAGACATTTGCTTGATACCAGAAGTCCACTGTGACATATGAAACAACTAGTGTGCAACATGAAACCTGATTCCATCCAAGTTACCTCGCCTTGTCCCCACGCAGTTATGGGATCTATTATTTTAGTTCACAAGCAGTGAGACACCTCAGCTGCTGCCAGGTTGGGAATTATGCACGTTTTTGGCGTTTCACTCATCTTGGCAGCTGAGCATCCGTGTTGAATCACCTGTCTGAGTGCATGTGGGCCAGTCAAGACTACAGATAACGAGGGATGGGTGGAATCATGGAACCCTTTTTTTTCCTGGCGCACAACACTTCTATTTATTATTTATTTATTTTTATATGCATGGCACGTGACTATTTGTTTGCACAATCCACTCTTGGTTTTATTTTATTAAACTATTTGCTTTTTCTAAGGACCCTTCCTCTTTAGTTTTGTATTCATTGGTTTGTCGCTTGGTATCACATTTTTTTCAGAAAATGGTGTGTTAATCTAATTTTTTTTCCCACAGGCTACTGCTATCCGGACGAGTTGGTGTTATGAATCTTGATTTTGGGGCTCGACTATTTCATCGGTCTACACCTAGTGAAAATCACCATCACATCTGAAGCTATTGGAAGACCTTTTGAAAACTTTGTATTTAATTGTAGGGCAGCACGGGTAAGACAGTAAAAAGTAGGAAGAATGGTTAAAGAAATCTCGGTTCAAAAGTGTACTGGAGAGTGGAGACTTTGTGGCCATTTGGCCCCTTCCTTCTGTGTTGATATTAAATTAAGGAAAATTTATTGATAACTCATTTTAAATCTCAACATATGCTGATTTCATATTGATATCTGAATGAAAAAAAAAAATCTGAATTTAAACTAGCCAATTTGTATCCTCATATGATATATCAATATATGTTCAAATTCAAACTATAATAAGTAAAATTATTCGAGTTTGATTTCAAACATATTCGATCTGAATCTATCCAGTCTATCTTAGTAATTTCTTGTTGGTTACCAGTAACGTGCTCAACTTGTGCTTATGCTACACGGTAACAAACAAAACTAGACAAAATTTAGAAAAATAAAACAAAAAAAAAATCAGATTCATTAAGATTCATGTGATCATGTCTTATATATGTTGTATAACCAAATGTTTTTGTCGTCATGTGTGTGGCCTAACATGGCATTATTGCTGTACTTGAGCCTCTACTAGCCTTGAGAATCCTAACACAAATCACATTAATTTCTAGGTCAAATCAAAGCATCTGGAACAAATGTGCATTTGAGTCAAACATAAGGCTGACTTGAAACACTACTAGAGCGATAAATATATCAAATTAATGGTTTTAATTGGATCTTAGCATCTGACACTGGTCAACGAGTTAGGATGGATCAAAGCATGCAGCAGCAGTAGAGGGACTACAAGCAGCTGAGTTGAATCCAATGCACAACAAGACAGAAATAATTTAATCCTCTCTGACTGGTCAAAATAACAAGCAAAATGGGAGAATTTATAGTGGAGGATTAAACAATTGCAAAGGCTTTTGCTTTGGCATCGTGTTTGAGAATGGATCATGCATGGGGTCAGCTTATTAGTCATGGTGGCTGCAACTCACATGCTTAATCATTTGCAATAGTTTAATTTAATGGCCCACGAATTTAAGGTTCAATGGAGAAATTTAAAAAGATTGCTTCTTTTCTTGAAAGGAGAAATTTAAAAGGACTATTGGCAAGGGGACTCAGGAATTAGTCGGCCATAGTAGGATGATATGATATGACAAAGTTGGCTGCAAGCATTTAACTATTTTAGTTGTATATATCAGTTTGTTTCAGAGACACATGTATGGGCCCATGTAAAGGAGTATTTTTTTTATGCTATTGCTGTTGGGGCATCTTTCTGTACCTCGTTATATTAGCCAGCTGAGGTGCATGCTTATTACAGTAGCTTAGCTACCCTGCAGCCTGCCGATTCAGTCATCAACTCATCATCGCTACTGAGACTGGGTTCAAACCAAGTCTTTTTCTTCATGACCAGCAGCATTATTATTTACTTGAATTTCTAGCAATTAGCAAACCATGCATTGAAAATTCTGAAGCTAACTTATTTTGTTTCTTTCGATCGGCTCTAGCTGATGTTAATTACATACGTTTCCACGTGTTTGAATTCACTTGCTCTGTAATGACGACCAGCTGGTGGTCAGTATAGTTAATGCCAATGATTTTGGCCGACATCTGGTCTCTGTTGGCCAAATTTGAGGGCAGGCATGCATGCATGCACTCCTCCATCTGTTCCTTTTGGGTCTCACACTCATCACACTGATCGACCTTATCAATTTCAAGATCCGTCGGCACAATCTTCCGGAGGTGTTAAAAGGAATAGGGTTTACGAACGAGCGTTTATAGAAGTGAGTTTGTGCACGTTGTGAGCGTTTGCATGTGTAATTCGCAATAACGACCGCATCATATGTGCCTTGCAAACAAAAGCACATATATATCATGTGCCTTATTATAATAGGAAGACCAAAACGACCAACCTTTTGGATTTGGGGAATCTAATTCGTAATCGGTTAATCATCACAGGCAGCACGCATGCATGTTTCACTTGCTCCCAATAAGTGAACAATGATTTGGCCCACACGTGCTAATCACCAGGTTTTGGAGCATGCAGGGAAGTCGCAGCTAGGATATTTTGGAAGGAAAAGGAGCTAGTGAGTACACGGTCTCTAAGACAAACAAAGGGCACCTACAGCTACGGCGAATTCATCATGACACACATAGATAGATACACATTTCGTGAATCCGTGACCGTAGTCTTTCCTCTGCTTTTGTGACCAGTCCAGCTTAGGTCTTGTTTAGATTATGGAAAAAAATGAACATGATAAATAGTATCACTTTCGTCTTATTTGATAAATATTGTCCGATCGTGGACCAACTAGGCTCGTGATTTTGAACTAAACTGTGTAATTAGTTATTTTTTACTTACATTTAATGCTTTATACAAGCAGCTAAATATTAATGTGACGGAGAGAGTGTGAAAAAATTATAACTTTTGGATGAATCTAAACATGGCCATGGACACGTTGGTCATATGCGTGCAGTGGATATATGTGTCCTGGCAGGCTGGCAGCATGTTGTACCATCACCCTATATTCATCGTCAGTGACAAGATAGCTCCGGCCAGACCGGGTACAAATATATATATATATATATATATATATATATATATATATGCATGGTGCGTGAGGATACCGTACAATTTTGGCCGTACGATGCGCCGGCCGGAGGAGACGACGGAGGACGTGCGTACACGCGCCAACTGAAGCAGACACAAAGCACGACGCATGGAGTCATGCATGCGCGTGTTTCCCATGTCCGAACTCTGTTCTTGCTGATTCCCACCCACCTCAGATTCCTCTTCCACCCTCTATGTTCTTAACACAGAAGCTCACGTGGAAAATTGTACCTTTTAGTGTCGGTTTCAGACGTTCAAGAAATCAGCTAGTCTAGACTGGATTAGCTAGATTTGACCTCTCGTGCACAAATTACCGACAAGCGTACAATGCACCTTATTTCCAGTTTAACTGATTACTACTTTCTTTTGGCAATGCTGTCGTTTGAGTCTTCAAATTATACTACGTGAAAAAAAAAGGCAGCAATATTTAGCTGAGGAGACAGAGCGGAAGGCCCCAAAAATACTAGTTTCTCCTCACCCCCGGTTTATTTGTTTGCCATGCCAAGAAAAAAAAAAACACACTAGCACTAGTGCACCAACGAAAAAAAGAAGCACTCATATAGAAAAATACAGCAGGAGTGCAAAACAGTGCATGTAAAGAAAAAAAAGGATATTTGAATTATGAAAATTAAGCTACGTACAACTTGATTATCCAATCAAAGGTAGGATTAGTTCAATGGTTGTTTGTCGTATATCTTGTTGATTCAGCTTTTGAATTCATAGGGAGCATGGAGATTCTATATCTACTTTAGTTTGCGGAGGAACAAGTTCTTTTCCTGTTCAAAGATGCCCCCGGACCGGCCTATATATGCATGCATATATATGATTGTAACAATGATCCGACCGGATCAGTCCGTCCATCGCCCTGTGTCTTTCGGCAATCGAACCCACCGATTAATCATCTCCGTGGACGACGGTAGCACCTCGATCTGTAACCATATCACCTTGAGAACTATATGATATAATTATTAATTATAATATTTGAGAACTACAATAAAGGGCCCACAAATCCTATGCTGATTTTGTTCGGTAAACGGTATCAAGGAATCCTCCGAGAGAATAAAACGCAAAAGATACGCTCCTTTACACAAAAAGAATGCCATTATATGCCTCAACTATATCTAATGTGTTTTTTAGGTTTGAATGGATTTTTTAAAAAAATATTATCAATATTAATCTCAAGGATTTGTCAGCTCAATTTTCAAATATGCTCATAGAGGTAGGGTTTGCTTTACCTACATTCATAAATATTTAATTTAATTTATAAATAGAGAAAATCCATTTTTCTTCTAATTCAAATTTTGATATTTTATTTTTCACCCATAAAATTAAATGAAAAGGCATGAATGCAACAAACAAAACAAATTAATTATAAAAGTTTTTTTTAGAAAATCACATTTTGCACACTTTAAATTCCTAAAACCCTAATTAAATCTTAGAAATTTTAGAGAAATGATAAAAGTGTTAATTTATTTATTGAACACTATTTATAATCCAAAATAGAAATTTTGGGGTGTGACATAGGGTCCGTCTGTATGCATTATGAGTGTTTGCTTGTACATTCAAAGAAAATGATATTAATACATTTTTATATACGTTGTTAGATTTGAGAAAACTTCTATAAACACAAAAAGACTTACTAGATTGTATTTTCAACTAATATAGTACTCCCTCCATTCTAGATTATAAGACTTTTTTGGTTTTCTTTTCTAGATAAAAAGACTTTTTGCACTGTACTTAGAAATGCGCCATGTCAAGAAATAAAAATAAAACTTTTTAGTTCGATAAAATCTATACTAAAAGTACTTACAAAGTTACAAGAAGAATTCTCAACTTCTCCTAGTGGTATGGGGTCCTTCTGGTGTTTTAGCATTCAACGTACATTTTTTTTTACCAAATGCCTTCTACTGAGGACTCTCATGTGTTATGAATAGTGATACTATTTTATTACTGCTTAACTAAAGACTTTCAGAGAACTCCACCATTTTGTAACTAATATTTATGATACTTGATATATTAGATTCGATTAACCGTGTAATATTTTTTAGTACATCTATGTAGCAAATATTAATAATGGAATAGGTATGCATAAACATAGAGCACGCTGCATCCTGATTTCTGATGGAGAGACAAAAGAAAGAAAGAATGAAAGAAAGCAAGCAAGAAAATACGCAGAGGACACGGCAGGAGTACGAGATGCAATGCAACTAAACTTTTTATTAGAAAATAAGCCGAAACAGGGCTGACCGCCGACCGGACTACCGGAGGCAGCAGCCAGCAATGCAAGCAGCTCATGGAGCACTGCACAGGGACACGTCGTCGTCAACGGTCAGAGCTCGCAACCGGACCCCGGTCGGATTGTTATCCAATCCGTCGTCGTCCTCACATCGTCGTCAGCTGGCAAGCTCGAGCTATAAAACCTTCTCCTCCTTCCATCGTCTGTCTCCATCAGCAACCCCCTCAACTCTCACTCCATCGTCGTCGTGCATCTCTAGCTTTCTTGCAACCGCAGCTGATCAATCTAGTTCACTCATCAATCTTCATCGCGATCTGATCCGATCGATCTCACCGTTAGATAGCATGGACATGGACACGGCGGGGTTTGATGAGGACCTGGACCATGTGCTAGGGGCCATGAGCCCCGGCAGCTCGGCGACGTCGTACTACGCTCCCACCGCCGCTACCGAACCACCAGCCGTCGTCGCAGCAGGCAGCAGCGAGAACGACGACGATGTCGTTGCCGGCGCCTGCGCCGCCGACCTCCGGAGGGGCCCGTGGAGGGTGGACGACATCCTGCTCGCCAACTACATCGCCACCCACGGTGAGGTAATCATGAGCAACGGGCCGGCACGGCCCGGCACGGCCCGGGCCCGGGCTAGGCACGGCCTGTAGGGCAAGGGCCCGTATGGCCCGCGTGTCGCCGGGCCAGGCCTCCACAGGCTACCGTGCCTGGTTGACGGCCCAAGCTCGGTCTGTGGGCCGATTTACGGGCCGTGCCAGCCCGTCGAGCACGTGGCCCAGCAGTACCATAGGCCAGCCCGAGGCCCAGAGTTTAAAAACCCACATATTTTACAAATTGATTTCACAGATTCACAGAATCACATGAAAAGAGTGAGATAAAATGAAGATAACCAAAATGATGATTAAACTGAGCTATGTATAATGTCACCTCATTAAAAATCTCTTTAGGTAAAACTCACACCTCGTAAGATAAAATCCTAGAAAGGAAAAGAGTACGGCATAGCTCAAGAAAGGTTCAAGTGTTGAAGTTATTACAAGCCTTGGTTCAAACGTCTCAAAAGTCTAGACTCTCACAGTCTCATACTCTCATCTCACAACCTAGTGCCTAACTAATGACTTGAAGCAACTTTAGGTATTGTTCTTCAAGCATCTGCAGCAGAAGCACCAGGTTCTTCATCAAGAAACTGGTACTTGAAGTAATCTTCTAACTCCTGGTCCACCATAGTTTGTTGTCCACCCTCTTCGCCAAGCTCCCAGTCCTTGGTGCAGATCAGCATCTTCACAGTGTCATGCCCAATCTACGTCGCCGCTCCTCAATGACCCTGCCACTAAGACTAAAAGTAGACTCCGAAGAAACCGTTGAGACAGGAACACTCAAAATATCTTTAGCCAAGATTGAGAGAACTAGATAGATTAGTTTATGCTCATGCCACCAATTGAGGACATCAAAATCATCATCAAAAGCAGCAACATTATCACTGTCCAAGTAAACAGTGAGCTCAGAGAGACCTGAGGACACAACTGATAACCCAGAACAGGTTGAAGGACCAGAAGAACAGCCGGAAGGACCAAAAATCTTGCCCCATGCCTGCTTCCTCTTACCTGTGAGTCCAGATGGATGGGCGGTCCTAACTGGCCTAGCTGCACCAAACTTGGATTCATATTTGTCATACAGTTTATGCAACTCAGATTTAACCTCAGCAAGATAAGGAACATAACTGTATTTTTTGTACTGAGCAAGCAAGTCAAGAACATTTTGCAAACCCCTCACCTTAGCCCTTGGGTCCAGAACAAATGCATAAGCATATAACGGTGGTATTTTTTCCAGTACTTAAGAAATTTAGCCTTCATTGGCACAACAACATCAGAAAGAGTATCATGTTTATAATCATGCAGGTGGGAAGCAATCAGAAGTATGTGATACAGTACAAAAGGACTAGTTGGGAAATAAACACCAGAAAGTGCAACAGTTGTATCATAGAACAATTCCAAAAACTCCAATACCTTTTCAGCAATATGCCAGTGTTGTTCATTCAACAGAGCATAGCCAGAAACAGAATTGATGAACACAGCAAAGACAGATCTATATGGCATCACATGTTTGAGCATAAGATAGGTGGAGTTCCATCTGACATCCATATCCAAACAGAATTTACGAGGCCTCATGTCCTTAGCAAGGCAGTAGTTCTTGAACTCAGCAATGCATTGATTAGATTAATTTAGAAAATTAATTGTAGTTCTAAAAACCTCCAAGAGAGGGTTTTTAAGCCTTTTCAAACCAGACTTCATAATCAAATTAATGATATGGTAAGCACAGTGCTGATGCACAATATGATAAATCTTTTTACTATGATCTAAGGGATCAACATCATAGCCTAAGTAATCATCAAGCATAGGAGTCAAAGCAAGCATGGCAGTTGTATTAGCAAAAGCATTATCAAGGCTAACCGAAAAAACTTTGTCCAGCATACCCCAATCTCTAAGCTGTAACACCTCTGGTGTTAAATTAACTAAAAACCTGCCATGTCAT
>CM041639.1:6339096-6375262 GCA_023333625.1 Bothriochloa decipiens | reverse complement strand
CTCCGGTCATCGCGTCAAAGTCCGGCGCCGGCGCGTGCGGGCTGCTGGTCAGAAAGGTGACGCCGGCGACCGGATAAGGCCGGCAGGCATGAGCCAAAAGCCCAAGCTCCACCCAACTCCACTCTGGCACTCCACTCCTGCAGCTTCGTTCCACCGTCCAGAGGAACGTGCTGTTGCCTGCAGGGAGACCCTGGCCGTCCGATCGATCCAAACGTGACGTCACCACTCACTGTTGAGCATAGACACTAGCTAGTAGGCCAGGGACCGTGACATGGTGCTCCACTGTCTACAGTGGAGAGGGATGAATCCGCGTTCATTCTCGACTCTCCGTCCGTGTCTGCACTTTGCGGGACATATACTGTATATTATGTTAATAGTAATCATCTATCATCGTTCATGCCTCCGGCTGACTGTTCAGCTAACATTCACTCCAACAGGAATGAGCAAATGATTCTCAGACATTCCGTAACCTTTTTTAAAAAGAACCCACAACTTTTATTTTTGAAAAGTTTCTATTTTAGCAAGAAAGAAAAGTTGTAAAGCTAGACGTATGACGTATAATTTATACATCTATCTTATACACATGACTTATTTGATCTTCAACGTTATAAAGTTACGCTCTTATTACGGGAAACAAACTACAAGCCGCATCTTCGGCCGCGACGTCGCCTCGAACCACAAATCCTAAACCCTAAACCCCAAATGTTGCATATATTTTTTACGAATCGAGTCAAACTTGTGGGCTGTGACACGTACAACAACTGTGATAGTTATTTAGGGACAAAGGGAGTATGCGATTACATCCATTATATTCTCTTGGTTTTGGGATATGAAAAGGTCCTGGAAAAAATGATTTCAAACGTTTTTTAAAATTAGGCTTTCTTTTATATCTAATCCGCTAAAAAAGTTAAGTCTAGCCGGATTAATAGGTAGCCTTCGGTAGTTTGGAAGAAGAACATCTTCTTACGCGACCAAGAAAATCTTTGAACCACAGCTATGTGAGATGAGATGGCCACAGATTTGTACTTTGGATATAGGACAGATGATAGAGTTCTTTTTTCATGGTCGCTAGGTAGAAGAATACACGGTGAAATATATTTATATCATAACATACTTCTTAGTGTCATATAAGATATCGATACTACTCTTAATTAAAGTTAGTCAAGCTTGATATATGTATATACATTGGTAATAATTTTAGAAGTTGATTTCATTTTCAAGGTGGCAGGGGGGTATTAGGAGCACAAAACACGGACACGTCAACTGTTTTGGTTAACTAGTCTGTATTTGAAAACCAGAAAGTTGGCAGGAATGGAAATTTTCAATGTTTTCCCGAAAATTTCCATTTCAAAACAATCCGATGCCGGGCCGCGCTCAGAGCCCGAACAGGTGGAATGGAAGGCCCATCGTGGCCCAAAATCCACTGAGGGCCGTCCGTTCCCGTTCCGCTGCAGGGACAGACAAATGAGAGAGCAGGAGACGCGTGACAAAACAAGTGCGCCGGCGCTCAAATGATGGATGGACACGCCCGTGAAGAATCATTTTCGTATATACATACTACGGCCTTGTTTAGATTCAAAAAGTTAAAAAATTTGTAACTATAGTATTTTATTTGTATTTAGTAATTAGTATCTAATCATAGATTAACTAGATTCAAAAGATTTATTTTATGATTAGTTATTTTTTTACCTAAATTTAATGCTCCATACAAAAATAAAAAGATTAATGTGATGGAGAAAAAGTAAAAAAAATTTAACTTTTGGATGAACTAAACAAAGCCTACGTAGTGCATGATTTCTAGGCTCATATATATCGTTGCCGCAATGCCACGCTACCGGACACTGCAATTCGACAAGCAGCCAGGAATAAGGGAATCTATCTATCTATCACTTTCCATCACAGACCACGCACTGGCGCATGGATACACATGAGCAGAGAGCAACGCTGCATCTGCGTGCGAATCCGTGGACGATCTATATGATCTATCCGATGAACGACGACAAACGATGCTGCCGATCGATGCTGTAGCTTGCAATCATCGTATAGGAGAAGTACGATCGATGCTGCCCGCTCGCATTCACTATAGCAGATCTCATCCATCTCTGATCCTGCAGAGCTAGCTGCTGCAATGTGCAATCTATCATATTCATGCACGTACATACGTAGTACCAGTCATTCCACTTTATTTGAATACGTGCTGCATATATACTGCGTCTGCATATGCCGGCCGGGGAGACCAGCAAGTCCTCGCTGATCATCAGCTAGCTAGCGACCCTGGCCGGGCAACGTGAGATAACTAAAAATTTCCGCGGCAAAGAAGAACGACAAGGAGGATGCTGGACAGTAGTAATTCGGCTGCTTGAAGACCAGGGCTCCAGGCGTGGTGCAAGTGCTCTGGACAAATGTTGCTATATATGTTAATTTGATGGTGTACTCAATATCGGCTGAGTGGGTCTCGCTCAGGAAGAATGGTCCTTATTTACTTACTGCTTCTGTTAGTTTCATCTAGTTTGAGGCTGGTAATCTTGCGCTTTGTTTGGTAGTAGTTTTTTTTTCCGAATATGTGTAAGGTCTTCTTAAACTGTTCCATAGCTATTTTAACTTTGTATTTCCGTTGCTCATATCAATATGGAAATGGGTTGTGATCCTCGTGTCAAAAAAAAGGCGACTGATGTTGTTTTATTGTGAAAGAAAAATACTATACCATGACTGGTAAGTTCAAACGGATATGGCACAAATAATCATTGTTGCACATAGCAGAAACTAAATTAAGAAAAGCCTGCAGGTCGATAATATTCTAATTTTTTTGCTGCTGCAAACTGCACAACAATAGCTAGTAGTCCAGTACTCACTCTATTCTAAATTATATAAGTTTAGATACATGCATAGTTATCAATGTCAAGTTAATCTCCGTCTCGCACACACCCCTCCATCATTTTAATTACTCAGCAGATTAAGGAGGGCTTGATAGGACCCTAGCAGGTTCAATCATCGTCCACAAATTCGGACGCCGGAGCTTGCCCTCATCGGCTTGCATATAGTCCTACCTCGACGCGATTGTCTTCCCCTATGCATATATGCCATCTCTGGCTCAGGCTGCTCAAAGCTTGTCTTCCCCTATGCATCGTCCTCAGTTTGGTCCATTGGAGCTTTGCTTCCCTGCCACCACCCTCATACCCTCCCCATCTCTCCGTCTGAGCTCAGCCTCCCCGTTCCTTGTATTCCCTAAGCTCAGCCTCCACAGCGTTCCTAGCTTGGCCTCCCCAGCACCTTAATGCCTGAGCCCGATGGCTATAGGTGGGGGGCATTGTTGCGGTATCGTTAGATGACTACATGTCGTTCACTGATTTTGATCAGACGATCATGACAAACTATTACCTCATAGTTTAAATGTATATTTATTTATTTATTTATTATTCTATAAAATAAGATAAGTAAGGAAAGTTTTAGATGTAAGAAAGTTTTATATATAAAAAATCTTTTTTTCCAGATTTGATTGATCTGCGTGATCTCTTGTGCTCTCTAACTGATAACTCTTTTTAGTTTTTAACTTTGTAAATGAAATCTTTTGATTATCACATCATTTTGTACATGATTATTAGTGTGTCATGTGCATATGTGTGGTGACCCATGTACGTGTATATTTACATTGTGTGTGGCGAGCCATGAGTGTGTGTGGCGAGCCGTGAGCGTGTTTGTAACTTTATAATTTGATAATTTTTCTATATTATATATTAATTTAGTTTTAAATGCTGCAAGATCTAATAATGATAAAAACTGTATTAATCTATTGATATTTCGCTGGAAACATCACATGTATTATATGTGTATATGAATAGAGAATAGTTCAAATTTAAATTCACATTTGGATATCAACTTGATTTCAAAGATAACAAATACCTACTTACTTTATCTATTACTTTATTAGAACAAATAATTGTGCATGTTGAAATCTAAAACAAGTCTCCACGGAAGGAAGGGACTACCTAGCGTGTGGCCTGTCGGAATCGGCATGCATGGCTTTCCTAGATTTCAAGACCGTCATTAGGGGGATGTGGCAAGATATTATTTTATTTTATTAGATTTTTAATCTATTATTTATTTCATAAAATATGAAAAATCAATGGTTCGGATTGATTTGAAATATTACCTCGTATAAGGTAAAGTTTGTACCTTGGGGGCCGGGAGGGGATGAAGATGGGAGGAAAAAAAATAATTTGGGCCCTTGGAGTTGAGCCTAGGAAATAGGATACCAAAAAAGAGAAGCCTTGCTGAAATCAAAAGTAGAGGCTTTAATTCAGGGCTACTCGTTAAAGTTGTTCATGGGTAATATGATTGTACATGTCTCTCTTTAAAACTTGAGGGCATTTAATTAAAAAATAGAGGAAATGAACGTTTCCTACAATGAACTTGAGGGCACATATATGTGCGTTCTTGTATTGCCTAGCATCGTCCACAAGGTGGAAACACAAACCAAACTATTCCTACAATAAAGTACAAATAATTTAACCATCATGAAACATGTTTGTTACATGGGATCAACGTAGAACTAGCTCAGGAGGGATAGAAGGGAGAAGGAAGTAGATGGATGCGAGAAGCTGACGAACACGGCAATGGTGAGACTGAACCCGCACATAATGAGAAAGAAGGGAGCAGGAGGTGCAGGGAGGGTGTAGATGGAGAGTGAGGGCCTTACAAGGTCAAGAAGAGGCCTTACAAGGTCAAGAACGTTATTCTGGCACGAGAAACCAGAAAACGTACATACAAGTGAACCTCTAGTGAAAAGAGGCCTAAGTTTAGGTGAAAAGAAAAGCTCAGTTGGGATAACACCGGTTCATAGGCTAGGATGGTGTGACCACGCTAGCTTGTGCTCGCAGTCGGGATCCATGTGAAGCTTCAGTGGTAGTTTTTCTTATGTGGAAGGAGAATGTCGCCATTTTGTACCGACGGTGGTGGACTAAAACCATGCTGAACACTTCAGTCATCTTGCTATCCTGGAAATAAAAATGTTGATGTTAAACTTAAAGCAATTGGATATATATGACCTGTATTTATTCTTTGCTCAATCTTTCCAATCTCAATCGAATGACACTAATCAACATACTTACGCTGGTGATTCTGTTCTTAGTAGAGTAGGATCTAGGGTTTTCGTCATCCACAGGGTCATCATTCGCCATGTTGGTCAATTTGCTTGGGATCAGATATCTGGAGAAAGGCAAGGAAAACACTAGTTTCCAAAAACAACGAGATGCATGTCAGAAGTAATCGCGGAGAAAGTAATAAGGGGCTAGGACTTAGGAGTGCTTACTGCCTAGGTAGCAGCTAGCTTCAGAGCTTACAGATAGCTTAGAGAGCCATGTACATATATGGACTATGGAAAGTAAAGTTAGATATGAGAAGGATAGAGGTAGCAGAGAGCACTACTATATGCAGTGCAAATTAAAGGTATTCAAGCTGCAGGGAAGAATTGGAAGAAACAAGTTTTGGGGAGGAACATGCATGCTTGAGAAATGAAGATCACCTGCTTTTGATCGAGCTGATGACCGGCCGGATAGATAGTTTAGGTATTCAGATCCCAGCAGAGAGATATTGTATTGCTTGGGTAAGCCGCTAGCATGCAGTTGTATGAGTGGCACGCAGAAGGAGAAGCTAGCCTATCCTCTACTCTTCATCACTTCGTTTGCTAGCTAGCTTGTTGCTCCTTATCATATTCATATCAGAGACCTGGATGCTCATTTATTTATACTCCAAACAAGGGGTAGTGGGATATCTGATGCGCTAGTATGGAGGGCCTCCTTGAACTGGGAGCAACTAATGGAAAACGGGACAAGTGGGCAGTGGCTCCCAAGTCCAAAACCTTTTAGTCTGGCTCTCACGTGAGGAGGCCAGGAGGAGAATCTCTGTCCTTTTTTCCTACCCTCTCCTTGTTTTGATTGAGTTCAAAATGCACATTACTACAGTGATCGTAACAAAAAGAACTTAGAGATCGAGTATGTGTTTGTGTAGATGAGAGAGAGAGCGAGCGAGCGAGAAGGATTTAAGTAACTGTATATATATAATAAATATAAAAGATAGTAGATGATTCTCTGAGAACAGCTTATAGATATACGTGTAGTGTTTGATATCAAGAGCGAGAGGTTTAGGCTAGCTACTAGTATGTGCAGTATTCTTGAAATTAGTAATTTAAATTGCGCGTTGTCAGAAGTGAGATCTACACGAACTCTCATGAGATCGATCGAGCTGAAGCCTGCAGCAGAATAATTCCCGTCGAACTGGGAGTGCTCCAAACTTCGAAGAATATGGCCTTGTTTAGACCAAAGTTGGTGCACCAACTTTGCATAATAAATTCTGTTAAATACTATAATAATTTTGTTTTTATTTGGTAATAATTGTCTAAATATTAATTAATTAGGATTAAAATATTCGTCTCGTAAAGTATAATAAAACTATGTAATTAATTTTTTATTTCATCTATATTTAATATTCTATACATGTGCCGGTATTTTAATGTGACGAAATTTTTTTTTACATAGTAAAATTTGAAGATAAAATCTAGAATCTAAACAAGGCCTATGATAGATAGATGGCATGCGGCCTGGGGAACGGGAGAGCATGCATGTAGACAGATGTACTAGTCTTCAACAAGACGACATCGTGGATTCAGGAGCTAGCCATGGTCAGTCAGAGACGTCGCAGCTAGCCATACCTGTTAATCTGTTATGGCTACCTATAATAATTCCTCTGATTGAAAACAAATAAACCAACAACACCCACAAGTGTACAAACCTAGTATATATGTTATGCTCGTGCCTCTCAGCATTGGTTTAGCAGAGAGCATTATATCATGTTGCAGTAACAATCCTGAATCGCTCGCTGATCAGCAGTTCAACGCTGTGCATTTATATGACCAGTCATCAGTCATCCACTACCACTCGAAACAAAGCAGCAAAATTCAGAGAGGTGCATTTGTGTGCGAGCTGTACTCCTATATCTCTGCTGTCTGAATCAGTTGCAAGCCGGCTCGATTGCATGTGTGTGTGTGTGCGCTCTCCTGCCGCAGCTGTCTTTCTGCTGTCTGTCTGAGCAGCCACAACATGAGCCACACCCAGCCATGCCTGCATTCTCTGAACATGCTGCGTGAGTGGCTAGCTGCCGAATGCTGTGATGCCTGATTGCTCCGGCCTCCTACGCTGATCAGTGATGTGTGCCTGTGCGCCATGTGATCGATGGGTGGTGGGTGAAATTCAAGGTCCTATTGATGCAGACGATGACATTTCTTCACGGCCGGGGCCCGGCCATTGGAGCCTTTTATTAGTTGCGTGCATGCATGATATTGATGGCAGTATTGTCCAAAAAAAAAAGATATTGATGGCTGTAAGAAAATGGTGCCCCGGATAGGACGAATCCCAAACTTTGATTCTTGTTTTGGGCCACCAGAACTCAGACAGTTTGCTTGGTGCGCAGGCAGACAGACAACATGAAAATAAGTCACGGTGATAGTCAAAACTTGACTAGGCCGAAGCAAATACTCCGACTTACTTCGATGTTTGCTTCGGTCTATTCAAAACTTGGTCCCTAAATGTATTGGCATCGTATGCTATGAAAACCATAGAGATATGTAAATTATAGAAACTCTAATCTAGATCATATGGCTCTAACAATAGCTACAGGTAAAGATGAATTATTTTAGCACTTAAACCCCCTCACTCATCCCATCCTAATTCGCTTTTGCAAAACACCACCTGCACAGTGCCGGTTCCATCCCTGCCTCGCGCGGTTACTCGCGATCCGTACGGCACCGCCGCCCCCTCGCGACCCGGCCTCGACGATCATGATCGCGCTGAGAAGCATCACCCTCCGAGCCGGACACACGGCCGGCCCGGAACTGCTGGGGCAAGGCCGCCCATGGAGCCAGACGCGTGGAGAAGGATCGCCCTCGACGTCGGCGGCGCTGAAGCCCCCTCGTCGCTGGAACTCACACGTCACATGAAAAAACTATATAAATCTCTCGATTCACAGCTTGATAGAGCTAGCTGGTCAATCACGTTCACGTGTATATCAGGGTATTTGCTCGCCCTTGGCATCCTGATCTCATATGCTTCTGCACCGACGGTAGCTGCAGCACCAAACATCTTGATCAACACTACCAGCATATTCCAGTGCCAACGCCGTGCAAGCAAACGCGCCTTAGCAGCTGCACGGTATGACAAGGGATGAGAAAGGGATTTGGAGGATGTATTTTTTCACCATTACGTCCATGGCGGGGATCGCGAGGGGCCGGGACCGGAGTCGTGCGGATGACGATCCGTGGCGGCTGGGAAGACTATCGTCGGCCTCGCGTGGGACTTTTAGAGATGATCGCGAGGAAGTGATCGCGACGGGGCTGCGGCGGGCCTCGCGCGAAAGACGATCGCGAGATCGCAATGGCCAGGAGACGGAACGAAATGGCGCTACCTAGGGTTGTTTTGCAAAAACTAGATAAGATGGGATGAGTGACGAGGGTTTACGTAACACTTCGGAATTTTTCATGTATTTCGGGATGCCACTAAATAACATCAACAACAGCCACACCTAACAAGTAAAGAATTTGACGACATATCATTTAAATATGTAGCAACGCAGAAGCAAAACATATATATAATAAAAAAATCAAACTAGCATTAACGAATATGAACGAACATCCTAACACAAACATATAGTATCCCAATAAAGTTTATCAACTACTCTTTAAATATTAACTTCTAAGTCTCATAAAAATAGTCAAATTATTTATATTAAATCATGAAGTCTCTAAATGAAGTGTGTGACGTGCAGCTAATCCCCCTTTCCTTCCAAGAAATCATCGAGTACCTGGATTGAGTAAAGTAAGAGTGAGATAAAAATATCTCAGCAAGCAAATTTATTTTGACAGACTATTTAAACCACAGTTGAGTTTAATCATCAATTTAACATGAAGTATTTACTTAATATGATATCAAAATATATAGCAATACAGACTTTCAATTTGAGACATAGCCAAATGGTAAAGATCTTCGTAATAACATAGACAATTTCCATCAATAATATACTTTATGAATCATCCTGCACACCTAACAAGGTGTGGAGCTGCATCTTATGATGCGTACCGGTACACTCATGACCATAGGTCAAGACATAACTTTCAATGCCAATGAATGATGCAATGCACTTGGCATGTTGCAATGATACTCCAACTTCTTCTTCACGATTGTGGCTAGCCACAAATCACAATATGAAAATAACATCACCATGAATAATTAAATAAGATCATAATTAAATAAGGTTGAATAAACTAAAGTCATATCTTTTTATATTAGTGGTATGATATTTTTATAAATAATAAGATATAGGTGATAAAAATAACAAGCCAAAACGGTAGCAAACCATCGCTACATTCACTTGCCTCTTTACCGAAGGAGAACAAATGCGCTAGCGACGTTCCAAAGTGCTACCACCTGATGACAACCAATATTCAGTACATGCACAACCATATAAGCAAGAATAACAATAAAAACACACTAGAGCGCCCCAAACCCGATATTTAAGCCTCTATCGCTTGCGCTACCGATCAAGACAGCAGCAATGCCTCTACTCTTTTTCATAGACTTCGGAATACATGTCTAAAAATTCTCAAAATTGTTCAGGTTATAGAGAACTTCATTGTCTACAACTCTCGTATTGTAAGATTTTGCATTTGAGGTTTCCAAGATGGTCTAATTAGCCATAAAACATAACTGAATATTTCTGACATCCAAAACTGAATGTTAGACATCAAAAATTCATAGCTGAGGATATACTAATCCAATTAATATAAACTTTATCAATTTGAAAATATAAAGAAGAACACTACCATTTTCATTTAGATCACAAGATAAAATTAATTCATCTAAATAGTCTAAAACTGATCCAAACTAGAACCGTCTAGATTATCGTCACTGGAAAACAATCAAATTTAACTGCTCATATCTCCCATACTACGAAGGCTATAGAGGTGATATTGGAGTCAAAAGAAACATGGCGAAGTTCTCTAAAAAAATTCTAAATGCCCAAAATTTATTAAGGCATTTAAAATACCCAAAAACAGCGACGAATAGGGACTGCACAATCTGACAGGGTTTCAGAACGTGGGCAAGATTGATTTCGGAAATTACTGATTGATTTCGAAAATTACTCCAACTACACCCTCCCTAAAGAGATGATTCGATCCATGTAACTCGATCCAAAGAAGGGGATTATGATCTGAAATCTCACCAAGGTCAATTCACCACGAGCACGATGCCGGAAACAATGACTACTCCATCCTTCCGTTCCCTTCACCTCCCGTCGTCCCAAAATCACATGATCCTTGCCGCAACCATGGTCTTGCCATTTCGATCTATGCCAAACATGGAAAAAACCATTATGAACAGCGAGAGAAACAAGGATTGATGGGAAACCCTAAGGTGTCAGATGGATCCTCACCAGTTTTTTCTAGGAGAGGAAGAACAGCCACCACGACAACACCGACGACGGCAGCGGCAATGATGGCAGCAAAACCCTAGCCTCTCCCTTCTTTCTTCTCTTTCTTTCTCTCCTTTTCTTTCTTCACGTGCTGCACAGGAGGGGCGGCGGCTATTTGAGTAGGAAGGTAGTGGAGATGGGGAAGGATACGGGCACGGGACGTGAAGACCGATTCAGAATAGGAACGGAGGGTCGCCCGGTACTGTAGTGTCACTACAGCACTTCATTTTTTATTTTTTTAATTTCTTTTCTTTATTTCTTTCCCTTTATTTCTTTTATTTTGGCTGGGCGTTACAGTTTAAGTGCTAAATTAATCCACCTTTACCTCTGTCTATGAGACTAGAAAGTTATGGTCTTGATTAGAGCTTCTATAGTTTACACTAAAGTCTGATTTCCATAGCATACGTTATCAAACGTATTTATGAAAATTATGCTGGACAGAAAATGGAAAAGAAAACGAGAAGAAGAGCATAAATAAAACATGAAGAGGCCTAGAAACTTTGATAGATCAGCCCAAACTCTAGAATGCAAATTTGGCCCATTATCTCCCACAGGCCCAAAATAACCTGTACTGTTGGACTGGACTCACGGCCGCACTTCGTCGCAACCTGTGACCGCATGGTGGTGCTGCCACCGTCCCGTGCTTGTGCTATGTGAACCTCTAGTCAGTCCCTTGGAGAATGATTTGAGCTATGTGAACCTCTCAAATTTAAAGTGGAAGCAATGTTCAATTAAATGAATGACTTTTTGTTTCATATTTTGAAATTCAGTTTGTTCAACCAATGAAGGATTTGTTTGTTTCATATTTTGAAATTGAGTTTAGCAAATAGAAATATGAACACTGCACCACAACACCAAGATTGGCAGTGGAATATCAAAGATTCGGGGAAGATACAGTGCTCAAAGAACTAAGAAAACATGAGAGGCACATACACTTTGCACGAGCACTTGGGATATACTAATTTTCTCAATTTTGTTCCTGACTTCGTCATGTGCAGTCTACTTCTGAAAGGTTTATAAGGCATAAACTTCAGAAAGTTCCGGAGGTACCGAGAGTTAAGTCCAGGCTTTAACTGCTCTTTTTATAAACTCTTACTCCTTCGTGGCTTCGCTCCCAACGGTTAACTATCCATTCCTTACGACTTAACCTTAGCTGAAAGAGAGCATTCATTGCTCTCTCACTATGGGAGACGGTTTCTTTGCCGACTGCTGAAAGTAGTCGGTAAAGGTCTGAAAGCAATCGGCGAATCCTTTGTCGACTACATTCCACGCTGACAGTTGGCAAAGGTCCATCGGCAAAAAAAGTCTCGACAAAGGATTCTTTTTCGACTACCACGTGGAGGGCAATTGGCAAAGACTTTGCCGACTACCAAACGAGGAGTCGGCAAAGGAAGCGGCCCCCGTCGTCTCGCGTCTTCTTCGGTCGGCAAAGATTTTTTATTTTTTTTTAAAAAAGTCTTGCCGACTGCCTGAGCTGACAATCGGTAAAGAGGTTTTATTTATTTTTTTAAAAAACAACCTTTGCTGACTGCCAGCTCCGGCAGTTGGCAAAGCTAGTGCGTGTGCAGCTCGGTGCCCAGCTTTGTCGACTGTTATGGCAGTCGGCAAAGTTGGAATATTTTTTCTTTTTTTCTATTTTTTCATATATATCATAGCAGACAAATCACACACACACATATATATAACACAAATTCACACATATATAACATAAATACACATATATATCACATGTCATCCATAACAAACGCATCCAATAAGTCCAACATCGTAAGTCCAACATGTTCAATAATCAGAAAGTCAAACAAAGTCTCACAAATTCATACAAAGGCCCTCACTCGTTCTGCGACCCGCCGCCCATATCCCCATCATGGTGTGAAGGCCACGAAGACCATGAGGACTGTCCTGGCTCGAGCCAGTGCGGCGCCGACTGGTACTGGTGGCCCCACCCGAAGTGCGCGTGCTGGGTAGGCGGAGGAGGGCAGCTTGCCCACGCGGAGGTCCCGTGCTGCGGAGGTCGAGGAAGACCGCCACCCGGATGCCAGAAGTGTGGCTGAGGGGCAACAACAGGCCACCCATGGCCTGGAGAATGGCCATCTGGAGGAGTCGGGTTCGAACCCGCCGATTGTGCCTGCACAAGGAGAAGCGATCTCATTAGTACCTGCATAATAGCCGCACAAGCCAAAACAATGAACAAACATATATACTCACCGGAGTCCCTATAGGGCAGGAAGAGGTAGTGGAGTGAACATCGAAGCAGGCAATGGAGGCAAAGAAACACCAGGGATCTGAATGTTCTGAAAGTAGCCGGCAATATCCTACATCTGACGCTGCAAGTGCTGCCGGACAACCTCAAGCTGGTACGCCATCTCCTGCCAATGGGCCTCCTCTCGGGCCGCCATCTCGCGTTGATAGGCCTCCTGCGCGGCCCGCAACTCGGCCAGCTCGGACTGCAATGTTACTCCCTCGATGTTTAAACAATGCAAAAGGAAAGGTACATATGTAAAACTAATGAATGACGAATAAAACTAAAGTTACCTGAACCGCCGCCAACACCTGCGCGTGGCTCGGCTGCCAAGGTCGTATGGGGACGTCAAAGGAGGTCATGCTGTCGGATTGACGAACCTGATGAATGGTAGGAATGGTGGCCGGGTCGATTGCGCTGTGGGCAATAAAGTACCGGCCGTGCTATTTTCCTCCTTCCGTCCTCATCAGGATGTCTGTATCTAGGGGCTGGATGGCAGGATCAAAGGTCAGACCATGGCGTTTGCGAGATGAATTGATGTACTGGACCATCTTCTCGTAGGCGTTCGGGTTGGTGTACGCCTCGGGCCCATCCGCCGAGCTGTAGACATTATCCGGATCTGTCGCTTTGCCCTTTTGAGATGGGACGTAGCCCTCGTACTCGCTGATCACTGCCCACCATGCGACTGGGACTGTAAGGAAAACACAAGGTTGATTACACATAATGACATTGAATAAATAAATAAATAAATAAATAAATAAATAAATAGAAGCGTACCCATGCGTTCATGAACCCTCTGAGGGAGTGACTCCCTTGGTGGTGTGCCGGCCCTGTCCTCGCCTTGGCATATCCACTTTTTCATCTGCGGTTCACGTATGACTCCGACTTTCTCCACTCGTCCACAATGGCCTCCAAGCAGTCCATGTGCATTTTGCACCAATCAGCAGGAAACTGCATGATATGTCAGAAGATGAATCAGAATTAATGTTTGCTACTTATTTTTTATGAAAGAAATCAGAATTAATGTTTCCTACTTACCTAGATGTAGAACTCCCTGGCAATGTCGGTTTCGGGGTAGAGGATCATTTCCCTGGCTTCCTTCTTCTTCAGTGATAGGCAAAGCACGTCAGCATAGTAGGTGATGAGGACCTGGATGTGCGCTTCGTGATACATGTCCTTGAGTCGCTCCTTGGTGACCTTGTCCTACACTGCCGACGCCTGGACCTCGCGCCCCCTCCTCGCACATGAACCACTCCTGCATACAGATATCATGTATCATTTTATTATTTCAAGAACGTCCAACGAATGCGTCGTATTGACAAAGCGGTGCAATGAAGACTCACCCAGAACTCTCTCTTGATCTTGGTCGCAATGGGGACCTCGCATGCGTCCCTGACGTTGAAGAAGTCCTGCCAATGCTAGGGCACCGTTGTGGTCCCGTCGTCGCGGGTGACAAGGCTAGGGTAGTACTTCTTAATCAGGAGGCCCATCATGCTATTAGGATGGCGTCCACGTACCCCTCGCATAAGCTTCCAGCTTCTACACGAGTCATTAAGAATAATTGTTAGTCTAAAGTTCAATTTCAAACATGTCATATGAATAAGTCATGAAAACCTAAACGGTTACTTACTTGTCACCGTCGGGTTGAATCATCGGAAGGTGGTCTTTCGCGATCGGCGCTGAAGGGAGGCGCGTGATCCCGCGTCGGTAGACCTTGCTCGAACTTGAGGAAGCCGTCTCCCCTGGTGTCGCCTCGCCCCCGTCCTGGTCACTCCAGGGCTGGTCGTCCTCATCCTGGTCATCCCCGCCCTGGTCGCGCCCGTCCTCCCGTCCTGCATGTCGTAGTCCGAGGAAAACAGTTGCTTCGTCGTTGAGCGATGTGAGCCGGTCCTCACCGACAACTCCACCCTCAGCGGCTTCTCCAACGCCTCCACATGCGATAACATGACATCTCGACAAGTTTCATGATTTTTGAACTTCGTTTGGATTTTATATAATTAAAAAATATTTCTGCCGCACCTGGATGGTCATGTTTCGTGGACAAGGCGTTCAAACTTTTGGGTGAGTTTATGAACACGGCCTCAAAATACACTCTCCAACATGAATATCATTTTTCGAATGACTACGTTTCATTATTTCATGCACCCGCAGTTCAAATTTGGATTATACGAAAAAATTTAAGTAAATGAAATAAATGAATAAAATATAGCAAAATATTATAAAAAGGTCCCAAATTTGAACATGTACTTGTAAACAATATGGTTGGGCCACAGAAAAAGTATGGATTCAAAATTCGAAAAAAAATTAAAACTTTGCCGAGTGCCAACAAAGGCACTCAATCTTTGCGGACTGCCATGTCACCGGCAGTCGGCAAAGAAGCTGGTTTTGTCGACTGCCTAGCTTGGCAGTCGGCAAAGAAGGCTGGCCCCGGGCCCAGCCCAGGCCACGTGTCAATTTGCCGACTGCTCGGCGTGGCAGTCGGCAAAGAAGCTATCTTTGTGGACTGCCGGACGTCAGGGCAGTCGGCAAAGTTTACGGCGACGGACGCCGTTTGAGCCCTCCAAAATTTGCCGACTACCCCGCTTTGCCGAGCGTTAGGCTCTTCTAGGGCAGTCGGCAAAGAATGCTTTGCCGAGTGCCGTTCTTCGTCGACTGCCGGACAGTAGATTTGCCGACTGTCCTCTTTGGCTGTCGGCAAAGGGCTTCTTTGCCGACTGCCCGAGCTTTGGCCATCGGCAAAGATCGGGGTAGTCGGCAAAGCCGCTATTTCCCGTAGTGTCTACTCCCGATCCTCATTGACTTCCTAGAAATGTTTGGTGACAGATTGAGAGAAGGAAATGGGAAAGGCAAGATTCATCCTTGAGCACTTGAGTTTTTCGGAAACTCGGTGTGGTTTGTATTTGTTACTCTTGGTGCTCTGCTTGTAGTCGGCTAGGCTGTGTCACCCTAGAGCTGCCAATTCATGTGGTGAGCACCGGTAGGTTTATATATTACGTACCCTCTTGATTTATACTGGATTACTTGAGCTTGACCCTCGTGGTCACATAGAAGAAGATAGATGAAATAAAGTCTAGACCTCTTTGTTGTAACCGCAACAACAAGAGCATAGGCACATCTTATAGTGGTAAAAATTCTTATGCCTTGTGTGGCTTGCTTGTGAGTTTTGCTTGGTTCTGCCCCCTCTTGTTCAAGTTGAAAATTAGGTTTGCTACTAGATCTATCTTTGGTGAAGTTGTTGCTAGACAAAGGAAGCGCTCCAAGAGCCTCATAAGACCTCAGGAAAGTGCTGTAATTCGATGACATGTTTTGTGAAAACATTTTTGTTGTCGATTCGTGCCCCTTTGCTCTCTAAAACTTTCTAGACAAATTTCAGAACTTCGAGAGATTTACTAATATAATATGGAGTATTTTAGTAGTTTATGAGTAAGAATTTATCGATCCACCTATTCACCCCTTTTTAGCCATTATTGTTTTTTTTCCTGAGACTTACCCGTGAAACACTCGCATGTGTGGAACGGGAAGGACAAGAAAAAACACGTTGGAAATAAAATAGGACATCTAGGCGTTAGTTTCAGATTGTCCAATTGCTTCGTAATCAGTTTCTTAGGTATTGGTTGCCATGAGATTCTAAGAAGTATGTTTAGTTAGCATGTGATTCTAAGAATCCGGATATATAAATAATCCCAGAGTCTTAGAATCCCATCATATAGGCTAGGAATCTACGGGTATAGATTTCCAGCTGGGCTGATATGGGCACGGCCCGAAAAAGCACGGCACTAACCCGGCCCGACCAGGCTGCCACCGTGCCCGTGCCTGGGCCGCACATTTAGCTCATGGGCCAGCACGGGCACGGTTCGAAAATTGGGCTGGCACAATGCGGCCCGATAATTCTCTACCGTTGGATGGCCTCTTCTGTGTTATAACCGTTGGATGCAACATATAAACAAGAATTCTCAACCCTAGCTAACTGCCGTATTGCTCAGGTTCACTTGGCCGCCATCCGCTACCCCTCCAATCGCTAGTTCAAGTTCTTCTCTCGATGGCTCCATCTCTCGACTTTCGTCTTCCCCAGCAAGTCCACCTCCATGGCCCCGTCTCCTAGTGTGGCACTCCCTCTGCCCGACGCCCCCATGGCGACGGCGCTCAGCTGCTCGCGGCGGCGGCGCGTCCCCAAGCTACGGCGATGCTCGGGTGCTCGCGGCGGCAGTGCGTCTCCAAGCTCCCTCGTGGTGCTGATGGCGAGCATGGCAGCGGTGGTGGTGCCGCAACCCCGACCTCCCGAGCAGTGCCGACGGCGTGCGCGTCCCCAGCCTCGGGCGCGAAGCATTGCTTCGGTCACCTGTTCGACGACGACGCCATGGGGGCGGGCTTCGAGCTGGCACGGGTGGCACGCCAGACTTCCGTGCTCATCGGCACGGCACGGCATGGCACGGCAAACTGGCCATAGGGCCGTGCCTGGGCCGCAACCTTGGCACGGCGGCACTATCAGGCACGGCGCGGCGGGCCGCCATGCCGATCGTGCCCGTGCCTCGCCATACCGTGCCGGGCGGCCCGTTTGGAAACTATATCTACGGGATTCTAATACACATACACATAACCTAAGAAAACACCCGAGATTATTTTTATCCAGAATTTGGATTTAGAATTCTATCCAAATAGGACCTACTCCTCATGAAACACATGATTTTTCTTGTGCTCTAGTCAGGTGCTTTTTCCGTGCTACAAAACTAGCTGTCCGCAGCGTTTAAAATATGTGAATATCAGCTAGACAACGCCATGATCTATGTATATCAAATTTGCAGCTACATTGATTCTGATTCAACTGCGATCGAGTATTTTCTTAAATTTTCTGTTTATAGGCAACGCATTCCCTGGCACACGTATATAGCCTAGCATGCCTCCTCCTGCGAGAGGCCGCTAGCTGCAAGGTTGGCGTTCGGCCGGCCGTACATACCGTACGCCGGCGCGGCGCCTTCCTTCCCTACCCGACAACGCCGACGAGCTAGCTACCTACCTCGACCGATTGCCCACCCACCATGGCCCGCCGGCGCCGCCTCTCGGCGTCCTCGTTGCCAGATTCGGCGGCTGCTAGCGCCATTCCGAATCCGTTGCCTCCCGAGCTCCGGTGGCCTTTCGCGCGCCTCGACGTGGCCCTCACCCAGGCCGAGCTCCGGGAATCCGCCTACGACATCTTCTTCTGCGCCTGCCGCTCCACTCCCGCCGGCGGCGCACGCCCATCCGCCGCCGCGGCCAGAGGCAGCGGCAGGGGAGGCGCGGCGTCGTCGGCGACCCCAACGTCTCCTCCTGCCGCCGTCGGTGGAGCAAAGAACATGGCAGTGACGAGCCGCCTGAAGCGCGCGCTCGGCCTGCGCGCGAGGAACACGCGGCCCACGGTGGGCGCCGGCGGCCGCCCGTTGACGTCGGCGGAGATCATGCGGCGGCAGATGGGTGTCAGCGAGCACGCCGACGGCCGTGTCCGGAAGACTCTGGTCCGCTCCCTCGTCGGCCCGCAGATGTCCAGGAAGGTGGAGTCTCTCGTGCTCCCCCTGGAGCTCCTCCGCCACCTCAAACCCACCGACTTCTCCGACGCCGGCGAGCACCGCGCGTGGCAGCTCCGCCAGCTCAGGTTCCTCGAGGCGGGCCTCGTCTCCCACCCCTCCGCGCCGCTCGACCGCGGCGGGAACGCCTCGGCGTCCGGTCTCCGCGAGATGGTCCGGTCTGCTGAGCAGCAGACGCGGGCCGGCGGCCTCGACGTGCGCGCACTGTCCGCCGCCGTGACGGCGCTGAGCTGGCGGTCGGTCGACGCCTGCCGCTGGGCCGACGGCTACCCGCTGAATATCCACCTGTACCTGACCCTCCTCCGCGCCGTGTTCGACGCCCGGGACGAGACGGTGGTGCTGGACGAGGTCGACGAGCTCATGGAGCTCATCCGGAAGACGTGGACCGTCCTCGGGCTCGACGCCATCGTCCACGGCGCCTGCTTCACGTGTCTGCTCTTGGAGAAGTACGTGGTGACCGGGGAGACGGAGCCGGACCTGCTGTCCGCGGCGCTGGCGATGCTGGAGCAGGTCCGCGGCGACGCCCGGAGACAGGCTGACGCCGGCGCGCTGGAGGCGGCGCACGTCAGGATCTTGTCGGCGACGCTGGCGTCCGTGCGTTCGTGGGCGGAAGACAAGCTGCTGGACTACCACGAGGCGTTCGGTGACGACCTGCACGGAGCTGCTGCTTCCATTGCTGCCATGGAGAATGTCGTGTCCCTTGCAGTCTTGGCAGCAACCATGCTCAGCCAGGACGTGCCGTCGTCTTTCGCTGCAGCAATGGCGGCTGCCGGCGGCGATCTCTCGTCGGCTGGATCGTCGTCTTCGCCGTCGTTCTCAGATGGGGAGCAAGTGGAGGGGTACATCAAGTCGTCGATGAGGCATGCTTTCACCCGGCTGCACGAGACCGGCACGGCGGGGAAGATGGACAGCATGATCGTGGAGGTGGACGAGGACCCCTGCGAGGTCCTGATGTACGTGGCGTCGCAGACCAAGGATCTGGCACGGGTGGAGGAAGAGGAGTACAGCCGCGTGCTCCGGCGGTGGCACCCGTGTCCGACGGCGGTGGCCGCCGCCACGCTCCACGGCAGCTTCGGCGCGCTGCTGAAGCGGTACGTGTCCAGGATGATGACGGCGTGCGGCGGCCTGAGCAGCGAGTCCGTGCGCGTCCTGCACGCCGCCTCTAAGCTGGACAAGTGGTTGCTACAGATGGCCGGCGATGACTACCCGCCGGCGTCGGCACCGCCGCCGACGATGGCGTCCTACGACGTGGACTCCATCATATTCGGCCTGGTCAAGGGCTGGATGGACGAGCGGCTAAAGGTAGGAGACGAGTGCGTGAGGAGGGCCCAGGAGTCAGAGACCTGGATCCCGAGGTCCAAGGCCGAGCCGTACGCGCAGTCCGCCGTGGACCTGATGAAGCTGGCCAAGGTCACCATGGACGAGCTGCTGGAGATCCAGGTGGCGCCGGCGTGCAAAGAGGAGCTCCTGCAGCGCCTCGTTGACGGCGTCGATCACCTCGTCCACCAGTACGCCCTGCTCCTTGCCAGCTCGTGCGGTGCGGTAACGACTTGCATGCACATGCACCATTGTTTGTTACAGCATGCACACTCACAGTCACAAGTGACAACGACTGACAACCCAGGCTGCAGGGTCGTCCAAGGAGAGCTACGTTCCACCTCTGCCGCCATTGACGCGATGCAACCAGGACTCGAAGCTCGTGCAGCTCTGGACAATGGCGGCGCCGCCCTGCCAGGCCATGGGTGACATGGAGATGCTCGACTGCCGAGATCGCGACGAGCGTCAGCAAGAAGCCCAGGCTGGAGGCGAGCCGGTCGAGACGAGGTGGAGGAGACGACCGCGATCACCACGCGCACGGCGGCGCGGTGCGCCCCGCCACTAGCCGCGGCACGCAGCGGCTCTACGTGCGCCTTAACACGCTGCACTACGTCCTCGCCGTGCTGCACGGCATCGACAGGACCCTCTCCTCGGCGCAGCTGGCGGCGCCGCATCGACATCACCATCCGCGCCACCACCGCCGGGCGCGGAGCTCGTCTGCATTCGACCACGCCCGCCCGGCTCTGGACGCAGCCGTGCACCACGTGTCAGAGCTCGCCGCGTACCGCCTCGTCTTCCTCGACTCCGGCCAGTTCCTCCACCAGGCGCTGTACCAGGGCGGCGTCTCCGCGCCCGCGGCGCGCGCCCGGCCCGCGCTCCGCGTCATGAAGCAGAACCTCGTGCTCCTCTCCGGCGTGCTCACCGAGCAGGCGCAGCCGCCGGCCGTGCTCGAGGTGATGCGGGCCACCGTGGAGGCGTTCCTGACCGTCGTCGTCGCCGGCGGTACCGGGCGCGCCTTCGCCCGCGCGGACCACGTGGCGGTGGCGGAGGACTTTGCGAGCTTGAAGAGCCTGTTCTGCGGCTTCGGGGTGGCGGAGGAGATGGCCGACAGGGAGACGGCGCGGGCGGAAGGCGTGCTGGCGCTCATGGCTGTTCCGACCGAGAAGCTCATCCATGAGTTCCTCGGCCACTACGGTTCTTCCACTTCGATGGCGCGGGCGGCGGCGGCTGACGAGGTACCGCGGATGCCGATGATGATGACGGTGACGCCCACGACGAGACGCTGGAGCCGGTCCGACGCCGACACCGTGCTCCGCGTGCTGTGCTACCGAGACGATGAGGCGGCAAACAGATTCTTGAAGAAAGCATTTGATCTGCCCAAGAGGAGGTAGCCGATTGCCCAATTCCATCGATCGCCGGCCCATAGGATTGGATCAGGTCGGATCCATCGCTTGGGTTGGGACCGAATAACATTTTTCGTTCAAGGCGAGTTCTTATACACATATGTATCAGGAAAGCACGTAGTAGACGGTGTAGGTAGTACGGTGTGGTGAGCAACGGAAGGGGAAATTAAGCAAAGTCGTGTCTTGGTATCATTTTTGCATTGGCCTGTTGTTTTTTCACCATTGGTTGACATTAATTAATGATGTCATTACCTATGGTATACATGAGCATCGATCTCCACCAGGCCTAACATATCATTTGCTTTAAATTTGTTGGGTAGAGCAAAAAATAAGATCTAGCAGGCAACTTACTCAGCCTCTCAAATCCTCCTCCCATCGTATCATATGTTTTGAGAGGACTATGATCCATGATATAGTTACAACTAATATGTAATAAATTCATGCACAAAATGCATTTTTGGAGAGCAGCATATCCCTACTGTTTGATCCTCTCATTCTCACTGGTTTATTCAAGCTAGGCCTCTTCAGAAAACTGCTCTGCTCTCTTTTTTGCTGAGACAAATTAGGTATCTAGTCTGCATTAAAACTATGTGCCTACTATGTACACTAAAACAAGAGACTTTTTTTTACCAGAAATGCCGTATATTAACAATAAGCACGATAAGTCACAAAAGAAAAAAAAAAAGCACCACGTGTTAGCTGGTGCAGCACCTAGGCCTCCTCGACGCATAGGGCCACAACAATGAAACAGTCAGCTGATGACCTACAATTAGCCAAAGCAAAACAAACCTTGAGCAGAATGACCCTGCAAGTTGCCCCGATTAAAAATCCTATAGTTGAACGTAATCATTGCAAGTATAAAACAAAGTTTCATTGCAAGTATGAAACAAAGTTGTAAGTATGAACATAATCATAAGTTCCGGTTGAAGGCGTACCTGTTACCTCTATCACCTTGGGCAGCAAACCACGCAACAAATCAGCACACAATGAGCATGATTACCAGCGATCACAGCACACATGAATTACAAGAACATGGCGGATCAGAAGCAGCAGCAACCTATAATAGAATGTTACATGTACTTGCAATATAGTAAGATGGGGTGCACTACAGCTCCAGTTATATAAAACCATTCATTTCATCTGTCAGGTTTCTCAAAAGATTGGATCATCCAACACTACATTAATGGAAGACAAGGATCCAGGCTAAATGTTGCAAAAACTATCAAAAATTAGTAAGACAAGCAAATATGCTTTTCTTTTGGGGTATATAGTCACCATGTCTGGTCATTCCATAAGTTATTGCAGTGTTGACCTATGAGTTTCTAAACTGCATCTATCATTTTGGATGCCGTGGACTTGAGATTTCTTGATCCCTGCTGAGTGTAGCCATGATACACTTTGTTCCCATCATTACTGCATTAAAGAAAGACGCTTTGATCAGCAAACCAAGAGATACAGTAAATTAAGATGGTTACAGACAAAAAGTGCTGAACGTGTAAAAATGCCTATCGTTAACCAACCAAGGCACTAAGGAATCTCAATATGATTAGCTATGATAAGCTAATTTCAGTAGGGAACAACATCATCATACTGTTCCAAACCGAAATCAAACAAGGTGGTAACAATTTTTTTAAGGAAAATAAAACGCAAACAAGCAGCAGATCTGACTGGGACACCTCAAACAAATAACAAACCAGAAGCAAATTCAAGATTTTCTGTTTCGTAATTGGCTGTCCTCAGGATTGTAATCTCTCTTGTACTAAATAAACCACCTTAGAGGCTTCGGCACCTCCAGTTCCCTAAAACAAAGAAACAAATTCAAGAGCAGACTAGTTTAAACAAATCAATAGAATTGAGATTTTCATGAATCATGTTTTCAAAAAAAAAAACACGGAACCTTTGTTTGGAGTGCTTGCTACCACCAATCTGCACCCCACACATGCAACGATCACGAAAAGAAAATTGAACGAATACAACTATACCCATGAAGAAACAGGGTGGGGGTGAAACCAATCAGCCTTGTCTGGCTGAATCCTTTGAAGAGGACTATCGGGGTAATGGCTATAGAACTGAAATTGTGAAATTATAATGGCTATCGGGGTAATGGCTCACAATTTCAGTTCTACACCTATAGGGATACTTTGGACGTTTGCAAGCAAGAATCCATTCAGGGACTCACCACGGCATGCTCTGCCATCTCTCCCAACTAAACACAGATTTACTGGAGACTAGAACTGAAGGAAGATCGGAAACTAAAGGGGAGACCAGAAACCGAAGGGGAGATGGGCATGATACAATAGCAGCAAACCTGCTTAATGCAAAAACACAGTGTTGTACTAAAAAATAACAATGCAAAAACTGCTACCTTTATAATAATTCTCTAAACTTGAGCTAGAAAAGTAAGCAAGCACACGCTAATGTTTAATCCAGGCTTTGTTAAAAGTTAATTTGTAAAGGAAGTGTGGCACTGAAAATAGTATTTGGGCTTAAGGATAGTTATCGCAACATTAGCTCACACATTTCATCAAACGGCTCAAGGGCAAACAAGAAAAAGGAAAACCCTTAATCAGGAACAATGGGCCTCGACGCGCTTACCAGAGCTTCCTGCCAAGTGGTGGAGTCGGAGAGGTGGGCGCCGACGCGTCGTCGATCCTCGCGGCCGCAGCGGCGGCGGCGAGCCGGTGAGGCCAAAGGGGCTTGAGAGAAGGAGACGGAAGGGCGCCTGTGTGTCCCCGCGGCTTTGGGCCGTTGGACCAAACGGGAGCCCGGCCTGCTCGGGGCCCATTTCGCTGCCGTCGTCATGGGCCCGGCGCCAAGCCCCGCAGCGTGTCGAGTACGCCTCGCTCGGCTCCTTCTCCTCGACGCCACAGCGCCCAAAAAAACCCCCAAAATTCGTGTCTGAAATGACTAAACCCTAGCATTTCCCCAAAACCCCAACCAAACCCATCGATCCCCCATCATCGAGCTCCGGCGGTCGGCTTGCCTGCCATGGCCTCGCCGGCGCCGGCGCCATCGAGAGCGAGCCATCGGCGCCGCTCCGGGCCGCCCTCACCGCCGGCCTCCTCTGTGGGATCCACGCCGGCATTCCCTCCCCGGAAAAGGCGCTGGTCCGGGCGCCCGCCTCCCTTGCTCAGGTTGGCCTGCTACGACGGCTTCTACCCCGCCGGCAACTCGGAGCCCCACCCTTCCGAGAAGCGCGGCACCGCCCTCGCTCGCAAGACCGACTTCGAGTACCATTTCGTGCCGTGGGTGCCGAAGCAAGCCTGGGGCTGGTTCCCCCTGGACGCCCGCGACGGCCGTGTCCTCATCCAGTCCAAGTACTTCCCCGACGACGGCGATGGCGGCGACTTCCCCCACCCTCGCTTCATGAACTACGCCGTGTGCGATCCCCTATTCAAGCGCTACGTGCTGCTCCCACCTACACCTGACGACCTTACCGTCAATCAGGGGAGCCTTCTCAATTTTGGGCTCTGCCTTGCTCCTCCCTCCCAAGAGGATGAGGTGGATACATCATTCAGGGTGATATGCGTGGCGGCATACGAAACCAGGCTGGTCGTCTTCGTCTTCTCTTCTGTGACTGCAGTGGGGAATCACTACATCTTCAGACTGGACTTCTTTGGGGGGCACACAAGAGCCTCCTAAGAGCTTCTATGGCCTGGGGCGATTCGACTATGTTGATGGCTGCTTCTACTGGACGGTGCCTTCGTCGGACAAGATTCTCGTGCTTGATGCTCTCAATATGGAGTTACCTGTTATCAACTATGCTCATCGTGTGGAGGACGGCTTTCGGGCTTGCATTGCAGTTGACAGAGAAGGAACCCCTGGGATGCTCACTGTTGGTGAATACTTGGGGAATCGAGAGCTTCGCCTCTCTCGCATCGCGAAACAAAGTGACCATGAATCTCCCAATGAACGCCTGTCAGAGAATATTATACAGTTGCCCAGCTACCATAATGAGTACTTCACTTTAGGTGCCGCTGAGGGATTTATTTTCCTTCGAGGCATTCCAGAAGATGATGATGATGAAGAGGATCCTGACTAGGAACCTGAAGACGTAGATTATTATTCGCTGAATGTCAAGACTGCTGAATTTGAGAAGGTCTGCGCGATGGACAGGGACAAGTGTTACAGTAGTGTTTACCCATACTTCCGCTTTTCACCGCCATCGGCAAAACCATGCGTTTGAAGTGGTAAGCTAGCTTGAGGTCATAATACTTATCATTGTGGGGTTCTTTTATAGTATTTATTTTGCATATGTTTGCAGTAGTTTGCTGTCTAGTTGTTCATGTAGGAGTAAGCTACTTATTTTGGGGCACTCTGTTTATTTCATCAATGCTGTAATGTAGCTTGGACTAGTGTTACTATAGTGTTTGCCCATACTTCCTCTTTTCGCCACGCTCAGCAAAACCATGTGTTTGAAGTGGTAAGCTTGAGGTCATAAATGCTTATCAATGCAGGGCTCTTTTATAGTATTTATTTTGCCTATGTTAGCAGTAGTTTCCTGTCTAATTGTTCACGTAGAAGTAGGCTACTTATTTTGGGGCACTCAGTTTATCAATGCTGCAATGTAGCTTGTACGCTGTCACCTGTATAGCAAACATTTTGTCAGTGGTATATGTTTGCAATTTTTAGATGCTCCTCTAGCTGTTAATCGTCCTGTTATATTTTTAAGTTAGTATTTTGTTGGGATAACATGCTCCCAAGCTTTGACAGTTAACTGGAGAATGAATATTTTGCATTCAGAAAATGCTTGAAGATAAAAATAAGTTAGACCTGTCATTAATGTCCTGAAGGACCTGAGCCTAGATCTTTAGCTGGGAAACTTTATTCTTGTAAAGTATAACAATTAGAAAACTTCTGCAGTTCTGCTTGCTGTTCATTACCTGCCTCTTTTGTAAGTAAAAAGTACAAATGTTGGAAATTTATCTTAGGTCACATTGCCATTCCATTCCCAAACCCCCAAATGATCTCTTCCTTTCATATTATGACATGTACAGCCTTTTTCGACTTCACCCATTTTATTTTGGTCTATCTTTGGTTCCTTCTTTCTTCTATACACCTTTTATTGCTTATCTTTTGTGGGCTCTTCATTTGTCAATTTGATCTATTCAAATGGTTAGTTCTTTGTTTGAAGAGGTCGTATCTACTTGTATATGTTTCTATCCTTTACCGATTTCAGATTTGTTATCAATCATGCTCATGTTATGCTTATTACAATCTCTGTGTTTCTTTGTGTCAGTTAGTGGTGACCTGAAAATATTTCCTATAGTATATCTCTCTCATTCAATTTATGTGTTTTCTTCCGGCCTAATCAAACAATCATTCTTGTATTTTTTTCATATGTCTTGTAATGACAGTCGCCGTACCTTGCCATGCTGAGTCCTGCACCTATGTACATGGGAGAGGAACTGAGGGGTACAACTGTACAAGTGTACTCGAAAAAAGGACTGGGAGCTAGGATGCGAGCAACTGGCGCCTACTTTTTTTACTGGAACACAAGGAATATGTAATGGAAAATTAAAATTGGAAAAACCGACTTAAAAATGTGAAGATTTTTTTTCCCTCTAAAATGGTAATGCAGCTACAAGGAATACTTAAAGTGATCTAGAAAGCATCTAGGAATTGCTCTAGGCCTAGCCATCAAGAGGAGGATTTTTGTGTTTTGGTAGGTGAAGATCGCTAAGCGAGGAGGTGTAACTTCAAATTTGATTTCAGTTTTTGGTTTGTTTCGGTGTAATCTTGTTCAGCAAAAACAACGTTTTATACAGGATTCAACTCTGCCAAGATGCCATATGTATTTCAGACAAAAATTTATAATGTGCATCAAGCTGGAATTTGCAAACTTGAGGATAGTTTCAGTGAACCTCATATTGCCACTGTCTACAATTCATGGTCTCAAGATAAAGTTCACAATCAATAGGCCCTCTGCCATGAGAAAAAACTTGACAATTCGTTCTCAATGTAAGGTATCAGCCTAACACAACCGAACTAGATGCCCAACTCAAGCACACCCAGAGTCGTCCTATAAGAGCAAATTTCACCTTAACAATCACAGGGTAGGAATTTGATCCATCCATAGGCGAAAATGGAAGGGACGAGAAGAATACTTGACACCAAGACCATTCTGGAGCTTGCTGAATGATCTGATGTATGCCTTCTAAGACATCAACGCGCAGAGTAGGGACAATCAGCAAACGAAATGACATGGGTCATAATAGAGGTTTCAAGGGCAATTCATCGAACATTTGATGTGCAAACTCAGACTCACTTGGATGCAACTATCTCAAGGTCAGAGGCATGTCTGAGCGGAGGAACAAGGACGGCAACACAAGCAAGAGTGTGGACACAGTCCGGGCCGCATACGATGCCGAGGGCAGAAGAGGCAGAAGTCGAAGTTGCAGAGGCAGAGCTCACTGGCCTTGTGGTTGTGGATGACGGGGCGGGACCCTATAGACCGAGGCAGAAGCGCGCGGCGATCGCCGACATGGCCATGGCCGCCACCGCGTTGGAGGGGCGGGGTGGGGAGGTGATAGGTCTTGTGAAGCACGCCGATATGCGCAGGTGGCTTCCGATGGAAGGCACTCGCTTTTTTTCCGTCCGTTTGGCTGTGGGATCAGTGGACTGGAGTGGCTCTAACCTACGCTTTTAGGATGGCTTCAACCCTTGATTTGTTTGGTTGTGAGAATGGGTTCGTTCTGTTTTCTGTTTGGTTGGAGGACTAAGATGAAGTCAGATCCATCCCATTTTCTGTTTGGATGAATGGATTCAAACAGAACCTGGATATGGTCACCTTTGTACTGAAATGGTGAGGTTATCCTACTCAACACTAATATAAACAACACAAATATCAATTGATGACACATGGTAATTTCATCAGCAACTCCAAACATTTGAGGATCTAACATATAATTTATGTTCAACACATAACAATATTACTATAATTACTTATAATTACATTTTTCTGACATTCCTATAATTACTTTTGAATTATCATAGATTAACAACATATCAACAAATAAATAAACCTGCATGTAAAAGTATCTTCAATCATACATTACATATTTTTCCTGCAGATCTCATCACAACAAAGCTACGACAACTTGAATCACATCATTAGGACACGTATTTCTCGAGATATGAATTTTACAACATTTATCAATAATTTGGAAATCATTTTCTGAAATAAACCGGACCCCGCGGTCAACATGGCCCCACCTGTCACAAGCACAGAAACAAGGGCGGCGCTTTGACCGGCCGTAGTTCGCCGGCGGCAAACTTTCCGGTGACGAGACTAGCACCATCGGACTCGTATCGTCGAGACGCATCCATCGGGATAGGTCACCAGAATATGTTTCAACATCTACACAACGGAAGAAAGGGCACGGCGGCGCTACGTACGGTTACGTCTTGCGGCGGGCGGACGAACGTCGGGTGGAGCTTGGCGGACGAACGTCGGGTGGAGCCTGGCGAACGGACCTGGCGGACGGGCCGGCGGACCTGGCGGGGTCGGCCGGAGTAGCACGGGGGCGAGCCTGGCGGGCGGCCCGACGGACCTGGCGGGGCCGGCGCGGCGCGGGCGTTGGGCGACGGACCTGGCGGGCGGCGGCAGTGGAGGATAAGCTGTGGATGGGGAGAGAGAGTGGTGAAGGGATAAGGTGCGGATGGAGAGAGGGTGATTGCACAGCGCGTGATTTTTCCAACCCGGACGGAGCGGCTCCGTCCGTCAGATTTGAGCGGCTCAACCCAACCCGCATATCGAAGGTATATTCTCCTGAGGTCCAACCTAACCCATCCCAAACCTCCATCCAAACAACCAGAAAGTGGGTCGAACCCATTCGGGTTGCTCCAGCACTCCAACCAAACACACGGTTAATTGACACGGTACAACGCAGACGCTCACAAGATGCACGTACATTCACCCCTATGAATACACGTACGCAAAACTATCCCTACCCCATGAGCACCTCCGAAGGACTGAACAGCCGGCTGAAGGAAGGCACTCGTGCCGCTGAGGTGGTCCCCGACGAGCCTGGCCTACGTGGGCCCACTTCGCGGCTGTCGTCGTGGGACCCAGTGCCAAGCCCCGTGGCGTGTCAAGTACGCCTCGCTCGGCTCCTCTTGCACACCACACCGCCCGCCAAAACCCCCTAAAATTCTGAAAAAAAAAAAAGTCATTCGGCTTCTTGCACACCACACCGCCGCTCCCCCATCGATCCCCTTTCGTCCTGAGCTCCGGCGGTCGGCTTGCCTGCCATGGCCTCGATGGCGCCGGCGCCGCCGGCTCCATCGAGCGCCAGCCGTCGGCGCCGCTCCCGACCGCCCTCACCGCATTCCTCGGTGGCATCCTCGCCCGCATTCCCACCCCGAAAAAGGCGCCGGTCCTGGCGTCCGCCTCCCCTCATGGGGTTGGCCTGCTACGCCGGCTTCTTCCCCGCCTGGGACCCCCACCGTTGCCCCAGCGCCGAGGAGCCCTTCCCTTTTGCCAAGCACACCTACGCCCTCACTGGCAAGGCTGATTTCGAGTACTCTTTCGTGCCATGGGTGCCGGAGGAGGAGGCCTGGGGCTGGTTCCCGCTGGACGCCCGAGACGGCCGTGTCCTGATCCAGTCCAAGTACTTCCCCCACGAGGGCAGCGGCGAGTTCCCCGAAGGCGGCGACTCTCTCTTCTGCCGCCCTTGCTTCATGCACTACGCCGTGTGCGATCCCCTGTTCAAGCGATACGTGCTGCTCCCACCTATACCTGGCCACCTCACCGCCAATCAGGGAAGGCTTGTTAATTTTGGGCTCTGCCTTGCTCCCTCCCAAGAGGATGAGGTGGATACGTCGTTCAGGGTGAACTGCGTGGCGGCGTACGAAACCAAGTTGGTCGTGTTCGTCGTCTCGTCTGTGATTAGGCAGTGGGGAATCGCTACATCTTCAGACTGGAGTTCTTTGCTGGGCACACATGAGCCTCCTAAGAGCTTCTATGGCTTGGGGCTCTTCGACTATGTTGATGGATGCTTCTACTGGATAGTGCCTTCGGCGGACAAGATTCTCGTGCTCGATGCCCTCAAGATGGAGTTATCTGTCATCAACTATGCTCATAGTGTGGAGTATGCCTTTCGGGCTTGCATTGCAGTTGACAGAGAAGGAGCCCCTGGGATGCTCACTGTTGGTGAATACTTGGGGAACAGACAGTTTCGCTTGTCTCGCATCGCGAAACAAAGTGACCATGAATCTCCCAATGAACGCCTGTTGGAGAATATTATACAATTGCCCAGCTACCATAATGGGTACTTCACTTTAGGTGCAACTGAGGGATTTATTTTCCTTCGAGGCATTCCAGGAGATGGTCAAGATGAAGAAGGAGATGGTCAAGATGAAGAGGATCCTTACCGGGAACCTGAAGCAGTAGATTATTATTCGCTGAATGTCAAGACTGCTGAATTTGTGAGGGTCTGCGCGATGTACCCAGACAACTGTTACGATCGTGTTTGTCCATACTTCCGCCTTTCACCACCATCGGCAAAACCATGTGTTTGAAGTGGTAAGCTTGAGGTCATAATGCTTATCACTGTGGGGTTCTGTTATAGTAGTTATTTTGCATATGTTAGCAGTAGTTTGCTGTCTAGTTGTTCATGTAGAAGTAAGCTACTTAGGCCGTGTTTAGATCACCAAATCCGGCCGGAAAAGCACTGTGCTGAATCACTGTAGTTTCCTATTTGGTAAAAATTGTCCAAACTTTGACTAATTAGGCTCAAAATGTTCATCTCGCAAAGTACAACAAAACTGTGCAAATATTTTTGATTTCATCTACATTTAGTACTCCATACATGTGCCGGTATTTTGATGTGACAGAGAATAGGAATTTTGCATAGTGCCAATTCTGGATTTTGGAGGGGAACTAAACAAGGCCTTATTCTGGGGCATTCAATTTATCTCATCAATGCTGCAATGTAAGCTTGGACTAGTGTTACTATAGCTTTTGCTCATACTTCCGCTTTTCACCACGATCTGCAGAACCGTGTGTTTGAAGTGGTAAGCTTGAGATCATAATGCTTATCAATACCGGGTTCTTTATACTATTTATTTTGCCTATGTTAGCAGTAGTTTGCTGTCTAATTGTTCATGTAGAAGTAAGCTACTTATTTTGGAGCACTCAGTTTATCAATGCTGCAATGTAGCTTGTATGCTGTCACCTGTCTAGCAAGCATTTTGTCAGTGGTATATGTTTGCACTTTTTAGATGCTCCTCTAGCTCTTAATCATCCTGTTATATTTTTAAGTTAGTATTTTGTTGGGATAACATGCTACCAAGCTTTGACAGTTAACTGGAGAATGAATATTTTGCATTCAGAAAATGCTTGAGGATAAAAATAAGTTAGACTTGTCATTAATATCCTGAAGGACCTGAGCCTGGATCTTTAGCTGTGAAACTTTGTTCTTGTAAAGTATAACAATTAGAAAACTTTTGCAGTTCTGCTTGCTGTTCATTACCTGCCTCTTTTGTAAGTAAAGTACAAATGTTGGAAATTTATCTTAGGTCGCATTGCCATTCCATTCCCAAACCCCCCCAATGATCTCTTCCTTTCAGTTTATGACATGTAAAGCCTTTTTCGGCTTCACCCATTTTACTTTTTTCTATCTTTTGTTCCTTCTTTCTTCTATACACCTTTTATTGCTTATCTTTTGTGGGCTCTACATTTGTCTATTTGATATATTCAAATGGTTAGTTCTTTGTTTGAAGAGGTCGCATCTACTTGTATATGTTTCTATCCTTTACCAATTTCAGGTTTGTTATCAATCAAGCTCATGTTATGCTTCTTACAATCTCTATTTTTCTTTGTGTCAGTTAGTGGTGACCTAAAAATATGCCACTCCGTGGCTCATATTGAGCTAACAGTACATTATGTTAAATTAATCTTCATCTTACATCGAGCTGAACCTACCAGGCTTGCTGAAGCTTAGACTGGTATCCTTGCTGATGATACTAGTAAATAGTAACCCCTTAAGATTTTTATTGGAGGGGCCGTCATAACTCATAAGGTTTGGGTTGGGACGCTTACGATGTTTCCTGTAAAACATGGCAACATAGGTGGGATATCAGGCATTAGGTGAAAACGTGAATTTGGTAAAAAAAAAATTATTATGCATTCACGGCTGTTGTCTGTAGTTTTCTAATCAAATTTATCTGCAGGGATGCACCTTCACTTTGGAGCCCATAATCGTGCCGTGCATCTGTATTGGTGAGGGGAAGTGCAGGAGGTTCAGAATGGCGCTTCAAGCTCACTGGATGTTCTCGAGCCTTGGGTTAGTAGTTATCAGAAGTAGTGACTGATGTAGTTTAATATGCATGTTTAAGTTAATGTAAGCAAGATAGGTTTGCTAGCAACCTGACTTTCTCGGACAGTAAAATGTAAGTTCTATGCAGCTGATGTTCTGTGCTTTACTTCAGCGTTTAATGCTATGACCTATGAGATCGGAATGTGCTGGACTATTCGACTGGAGTGTATCGCAGGCCCCATTGACCCATTGTGTACGACATTAACATGAAGTCTGGAATGACCGAGGAGCCTAGTAGGGTTGCTTTTCTGTTTGTTTTGCAGCCTGCAAGTTTGCGCTTTAAGTGCCGTTTTAGGCGTGTTACAAATCATCATTTGACATGAGACTAATGTGCAGCCGTGTGTGTAGGCTAATGGTCAACTCCCTCTGGCCCGTAATATGATTTTGTTTTATAGTTTTCCTCAAACTTAAGGACCCCTTTGATTTGCAGAAAAGAAAACAGAAAATCTAGAGTATTTAGTGTCCTATGGGAAAATTTTCTATGAAAGTCTTTTGAATGAAAAAAAATGAATCCTATCATTTCTTTTGAAATTCCTATGGAATTGATGATCCTATACAGAGATTTTGGAGGAAAGTCAGCAAGAGCTCTAATCTTTTAAAATATTTTTCTATAGTCTCTCTCTCTCATTCAATTATGTGTTTTCTTCCGGCCTAATCAAACAGTCATTCTTGTACTTTTTTTTTCATACGTTTTGCATTCTACTGTTTTGCACTTTGTATTCATGTCAAAATCTCATGTTTTTCTTATTGTTGCTGTGTTTTTTTTTTTCAATCATGCGTTTCAAAATGGCCCTTAAGAGATTTTAGTATACTATCCTCCTACTATCAATCAACTAGTATAGTTCAATCTTTTCATGTCTTCTTTTTCTTCATCTTTAAACACCTCGAAACATGACAACTTTATACCAAAGGGATACAGACTGACTAATGGACTACTTGCTTCGTCCATCTTATCTATCCCACAAAGATTTAAATATATGTATGTATGTAGAACAGAATGCATGAAGATATCTAAAAAATCTTTTCCCCAAGTAAGGAATCGAGCAGTGATCTGACCGTCCACGTGGCTGTTCCAACGCACATGTGGGGCGTGTTTGATATGGGCCAAAAACTCGTGACCGAGCCCTCCAGCTGCGTTTTCAAAAAATTACAAAATTACAAAATTAGTCTACGTTTTCAAAAAATTACAGGATTAGGCGACCAGTCGCCTGTTGGAAGGGCGACCAGGCCAAGTTCGCCCGGCCAAAGGGCGACCAGGCCCAGGTCGCCCGGCCAAAGGGCGACCAGGCCCAGGTCGCCCGCCAAAGGGCGACCAGGCCCAGGTCGCCCGTCCAAATGGCGACCAGACTCAGGTCGTCCGGCCAAAGGGCGACCTGGTTTTTTGGATTTTTTTAAATAATATTTATTTATTTGGAAATTTCAGGAAAAATTTCGGTTTTTTTAAATATTATTTATGTATTCGAAAATTTCAGAAAAAATATCGAAGTCAGAGAAATAGCAAAAATAATACGCAGTCATGCAATTGGCGTGCGAAAACGCCATTGTCGTGTGCTCGCCCAAATTTAATAGATGAAAAAATACAACAGTGAAACATTAATTAAGTTCTAAAAACTAAAATAGTATCAGTATAATATCATAGAAAACAACATCGGCGGCAAATCATACAAAACTAATATCGTCCACGCTTAGGTGCAACACCCCTAATCGTGCCAGGCTTTGGTGCTTTGCGGCCCGCTCGCACATGGCCGGCTGAGTAAGTAAGCGGCGAAGGAGGAACTGTAACACGTGCAGGACGGCCTCCAGCAGCAGGTGGTGTCGCGTACTCGTCCTGTGAGGGCTGTGTCTGTGGTGGTGCTTCACGTAGCTGCGATGACGCAAGTACGTCCGCCGGCTCCTGCTGCAGGTAACTCTCAAGGTCGAAGGGTGTCGGAGATCGCTGACGAAAAGTGTCAGCGTGCTCAGAGATGTCCGATCCCTCGTAGTCGTAACGGGTCGTCCCTAAACATATAAGACCAACGTTATGATAACGCTGATGGTAAAACTAATATATAACGTGTCGAACTCTTAAAAGTAGGTCATACCTGGAACCATGGGTACAGCGTGTGAAGAGGAACCTCCGAAATCGAACTGATGCCGCGAACCGTCAAAGTGCATACCTGACCATGCAGAGTGAATGTAATGTTACGAATAAAGCAGTATTAGATAATATAATTAAATTTCACCACTATATCGTACCTGTAGGCATGTGAGCAGGCTGCGAAGATGATCCAATGATATCGAACTCCGGACGCCAACCGGCAGAGTACGTAGGTGGACCTGAATAATGAAACTTATAAGTAACGAACAAGTTAGCATTACTACATACGAAGAAAATATAACTTACTCACCTGTTTGGTACGTAGGCCGCGGAGGTAGTGGCGCCGTCGGTCCGTCAGGCCTGTGTGTCACGTGTGAAGGTTGAGGGACGACATCCGGCTGTCGCCCGCAGGGCCGGCACGACGTCAACTTGACAATGTTTGCAGCAGAGTCGTACATCCTCTGGACCGTAGCGGTAAGCTCGTGGCTGGTCATCTGAATGCCCTCCCTCAACCGGTGCAAGAGCGATCCACCATCCACAGTGATACGGTGACCCATGTCGGCCTATTAACAAAACGAGAACATTGAAGTAATTACGATAAGAAAAATATTAAACGAAGTGGGTTGAAGTTCATAAAGATCATACCGCCAACGACAACGCCTGATCTCTGTGCACAGGGTACGTGTCCGTCAACCTGGGGACGTGGGTCCGTGGCTCCGCTGGTGTATACGTGACTCTGATCCGTGTGCGAGGAATATACCAACGTAAGTAGTCCCCGTAAGCCTGCAAGGAAAACGGTCTGGGCTCGTAGGTCACATCATGTAGTGCGTTGGCCCACTCGTCGACCCACGGCTGTATACGGGAGGACCAAGTAACGCCTGTCGGTAGACCCCTCCGCACGTAACTATGGATTTCAAAACATATTAATTATCTTTCTATATATATTAAATACTCAATCAGAACGAATTAATTGTCTTATACTTACCCGTGCACGGAAAGAGGAACAATATGGGCAACCGGAAGTGGGAACGTCTGGTTACAACCAAACTGCCGCATCACTCTGTGAGGAGCGTAGTCCTCGACAAAGATGTCGAAAACGACAGCCTTACGTGTCATCCAGTACTCCTGATCCCTCGTGCAGAACGACGACAACCCATTAGGCGCTCGTATGATAATCTCCTCCATGCTGTAAGGTGTCCAGCGGACGTCGTCTGGCCTAATCCGGTCGAACGCCGCCATGTACTCAGGATAGGCTCTGTGAACCTGAATGTTTGCCCAAGTAGGCTGTATAGAAAATAATAGTAAGGTGCAATTTATTCAAAAATAAATATAAACAGGTTCAACCGCGATATAGAAGACTTACCCGCCGCCGGACCCACAACGAACCCATCGTAGGGCCGTCCTCCTCCGTCTCCCCGTACAACCCTGCTCCGTAAGTCGAGAAATCCATGACTGGTCGTCCAATACTAAACCGCTCGTACGACCAGAGTTGAAGTAATAGTGGACAACCAGAGAGGATAGCTGACGGGTCGGTCTTTGTGCACGCATCACAAAGACCTCGGTACGTGGCTGCCAAGATAGCGGACGCCCAACTATACTGCGGCACGGCGTCGAGCGGTGCATCCGCTATCTCGCGCGCGAAGTGGATCAAGTGCTTCGCGACAGAGTTCCCATGCGACGATGTGAACATTATCCAACCAAACAACCACAACAGATAGGCCTCCAAGTGC
>CM041639.1:6251963-6339086 GCA_023333625.1 Bothriochloa decipiens | reverse complement strand
GTTCAAATTTCATTTAACATACATATGAATATTTGATGTTAATGAACTATATCATAGTGTTATCTATTTACCTGAAACTGCAAGAGCCAGGTCTTCGTAGGCCCGTGATGTTGGTTTTCAGCAAGAGTTTGATACTCTGGAGCGTCTGGTCGACGCACAACACCCTCGAAACGGACTAGAAGGTCCTCACGCCAAGTGGCCTCCACGTCTGGACGGCTGACGGCCTGTCCAGCAGTGGTGACACCAAGTAAGTAGGAGACGTCCTCGAGTGTGGGAGTCATCTCCCCGCAAGGAAAGTGGAACGTGTGCGTCTCAGGCCTCCAGCGGTCCACCAATGCCGCAAGTAAGGAACGGTCAAAGTTGAACCGTGTCACCGCATCGGCCGGGGCCTCAACAGCACTAGCCTGCACAAGCCTACACAGAGGCAGTAGACCAGCTGCTCGTAGCCTGTAGCAAATACAACATTTATATATAAATATATATTACCAAATCGTCTGTATGAGTAAAACAAATAAGTGAACGTGTTATCATGCATACCTCGGTATCCATCGCTCGTCGAGCCGCCACAACTCCTGAGGTACCCTAGGCCGTAGAACAGGTAGCTCAGCACCTGTCACAGCACTCAAGTAGGACCGGTGGCGCTGGTCCAACTGTGCGTCCAACAACTCCAAGTGTCCCTCATCCATCGCCATACCTAAAATATCTTAATAATATAAAAAAATAATGCATAAATATAATTAATACTATGAAACAAAAAAATCAAAAAAGCAGACATACTATTATTTTTAAAGAGCATTTTCGCCTTGATTCCGAAATCCACGACGTGCACGAGGGCGCCGGCCGTCTTGCGGATTCCCTGAAGGTCCTGCTTCTGCAGCTCCCTCTGTGGTGGTTGCACGCGTGCACTTTTTGTAAGTATGTCCTGTGCCATTGCACTTGGTGCACCGATGCTCCAGTCTTCCCACTTCTGAGTCATCCATATCATTTCTAATGCGCCGTGTCTTACGACGACCAGGCTTCTGTCTTAATTTGTCCTTATCGGGCCCCCGCAGGTAGTTACTTCCAGGATTGTTTATAAAACTACCAAATATTGCGAAACCATAAATCTCTGCATTCCAGGTTGTCATGACTACCTCCTTCGTAAAATAATGTGAGACATACGGCTTCGGGGACAAATTAGTAAGTGAACAAGCTGCTATAACATGTGAGCACGGCCTGTGTAGAAGTTTCGGTTTCATGCACGAACAGTGTGTTATTCGTTATAACTCATGCACGAACAGCTGCATGAGTTATAACGAATAACACACTCTTGTGCAATTCTCTCTCGATTGCCACCACGACGGCCCCGATCCCTACACAGAACTTCAAAGCGATTCTCTGCTGTGCCCATAGGACGTGCACGATGCAAGCTTGCCTTCTCCACCTTTTTTTCATGTAATTTGTCATGAATGTTGAAAAAATCAATGTATTATCTGACATCGCATTAAAAGCAACCATATATCTTTCACGGAAGTACTTGCATGTTCCATGCAAAATACCCTCTACGATTGCTACAAGAGGTAATCCTCTCATGCCTCGAATGACCCAATTGTACACCTCCGCCAAATTTGTTGTCATTATTCCAAACCTCGCCCCATCTGTGTCATATAATAATGACCACTTCTCCTTTGGCTCATACTCAATCCAATCTGAGAAGCACCTGATTGATGACCCCGACCTCCGAACCACGTTCCTCAAGGCATCCGTTGGAAGGCCTGAAAGAGGAACAGACATATCATTCGGGTCTTGATTCGTACGAGTCGCTAACTCTTCTGTTTGCTTTGTTGTTAAGTCATCAAGACGTTTCCACATTGCATTGAATTTTCTTTGTTGGTTCTGATTGCACAACCTCTTAAACATATTCATAAGGTGTTTATTTTTGAAATGGCTGAAAAAATTTGCACCCAAGTGCCTCATGCACCATCTTGATTGTATGTCCGACCATCGAGGAGGAAGATCACGCTCCACTGAACCATATTGCATATCCGTTATCGCCTTCAACAAACCGGCATGTCGGTCATGTATGACACAAACATTAGGTCGCCCTTGCACCACTGCTAACTTCACACGCTCTAGAAACCAATACCAACTATCTGTGTTCTCACTTTCCACAAAAGCAAAAGCAACTGGTAGTACTTGATTATTCCCATCAACACCAATAGCAGTTAGAATTTGACCTTTATACTTTCCTGTTAGAAATGTACCATCCATGCATAAAACAGGTCTGCAATGACGAAATGCCATTATACATTGACCTAGTGCAAAAAAGGCTCGACGAAGTATTAACTTTCCGGCCTCTTTTGGATCAGACACGTCCATGATATCATAATATGTACCAATATTTCTTTGTCTGATGGTTTCTAACAATCTTGGTAGGTTCTCATAAGATGCTTCGTACGAACCGAATCTCTTCTCAATGACCTTCTGTTTCGCTCGCCACGCCTTCGAATAGCTGATGGTGTATTTAAAATCTTCCTCTATAGTAGTCACTATAGATTTCGGCTCATACCTTAAATTATCAACAATTCGATTATACATGTACTCTGCAATGAAGCTCGATGTAAGAGCAGTATTGGACTTCTCTAATTCTTGTAACTCACATGTATGTTCTGTTACTATAGAGCACTTCCAAATTGTACTCCATTTTTGCTCATAAGCATGTACCCTAAATGAACAGTCCGAAAACACACATTTAACATCATATACTTTCTTGTTGGACTTCACAACTACAAAAGACCGCTTCATTGACAGAGACCAGTACTTCACGGCACTCATCACTTCATCTTTGCCTTTGTACATACCTCCCTCTACTAGTTCATTCTCATGATATTCCCACGGCACAGAATTTCCTTCGTTGATCATCAAATTCTTCGAACTGTTACTCTTCCACTCCAGTGGGACAGGAATTTCATTCTCATCTTCAGATGACTCAGTTTCAGATATATTCTCATTCTCCATATCTTCCATCGCCATCTCTTCAACTATATGTTCTATGCGCTCTCCTTCGTCTGCTTCACCCGTCGGTACCATAGATGACAGGTGATGATCACCCTCTTCATTATCTTCCTCATTATCATTGTCATGGCTCGGACCTCCTTCTTCTTCTACACCGTGTACCTCATGAACCTCCTTCGTATATGCCTGAACAAGAAGGACTAGAGGCCACCCACGTTCTACAGCTTTGTTGACGTATTTTCTCCATGTTGATGTTGCATTAAGCGGTACTAACTCCCAAAAAGTGCCCTCCCGAGCACGACTAACGATACCCATGACCTTAACGTCATGTTGGTTGCTGTCAAGCCCAAATATTCGCATCAACCAATTCTGCACACCACTAATTGTTCTCTCATTTGCCCTAGACACCCATCTAGTTACTGAGGCAAATCCTGACAGATCAACCCCGTGTACACCTTGAATAATTTCTCCTTCTCCATAATAAATTTGAAATCCTAACTTCTCCGACATCTGTGTAATCTAAAAATTTCAGCTAAAATACCTTTTTAGTAATATATTACTAATATTATTTCAACTATAACTATTTAATTTAACAATATATATAAAATAAAAATATAAATAATACTACCGAAATATAATATTAATCGCTTAACTGCTAATTATATTATCTAACAATTAATATAACACACATTAAATAATTATATATAAAATTATTTTTTTACTTACTGAAAATTTTCCTCTTCTCCTCTTCCTCTTCCTCTTCTTCTCTTCTCTTCTCTTCTCTTCCTCTTCCTTTCTCTTCCTCTTCCTCTTCCTCTTCTCTTCTCCTCTCCTCTCCTCTCCTCTCCTCTCCTCTCCTGTTCTCTTCTCCCAGCCGGCAGCGGCCGGCCGCGTTATATATAGCGGTGCCACGTCGCCCCGTGGCCGGGCGACATGGGCCAAGTCGCCCACTGGCCGGGCGACATGGGCCACGTCGCCCACTGGCCGGGCGACATGCTCCACGTCGCCCACTGGCCGGGCGACATGGGCCACGTCGCCCATCGTCCGGGCGACGTGGGGCCCACCCGTGCCAGTGCACGGCCAAGTCGCCCACTGGTCGGGCGACATGGCCCTCTTCGCCCTTCCAACGGGCGACTGGTGGCCTATTCCTGCAATTTTTTAAAAATGAAGACTAATTTTGTAATTTTTTAAAAAAATAAATTTATTAATAAAAAAAATTCGTAAGGCTGTGTGTTTGATTCACTTGACCCAGTTTTCAGCCAGGCCCATGGGATGCAGAATTCCTTCTCTCTCTTGGCTCCCGTTAAATGCAAAGGAGTTTCGTTTCTCGGCGGCCAGGCTCATTCGAGCGCGTGAGCGCTCGGGTGACCTTCGGTCACCGCCCACCACCGTTCCACTCGCCGCCGCCGCCGCCACTGCAACTCCAATCCAGGCGCCGCTGCCCTCCAGCGCCCAACCTTGGATCCACCCTGCCTTTGGCCTCCATGGGTGCCCCTGTGACACAAGGTGGTGGAGGATGGGAGCTAGGGGCGCCATGGCCGCCAGGCTCCATCGGGAGGCAACGCCATGGCTGCGAGTAGATCTCGCCTCCCGTGCTCCCCTTCTCCCCTCCCCTCGACGGCACGGCGCGGAGCAGCGCCATGCTGCACGCGAGAGAGAGAGGAGGCAAAGGCGTGGCAGCAGCGAGGCGCGGCGGTGGAGCTTCGCGGCAGCGACTGCTGCGGCGGCGCTCGGCCGCGTGCGAGGAGGAACGGAGGGCGCGGCGCTACTGGAGTGAGGGGGCCGCGGCCATGGACCCCGCGGAGTGGGAGACGCTGCTCCTCGTCATGGAGTACGTCTCGTCCGACCGCGACTGGCGCAAGGCCAGGGGAACCTCCGCGGCAACAGCCGCGCCGGCGCTGCCGCCGCCCTCCCCCAGCAGCGACCAGAGCTCGAGACCCAGGTGCCCTCGCTCCTCCGACTCACGCCCTCGCTCCACGCACTCGCGTCGCGCCTCGACCCGCTCCCGCTCGCGCTCTCCTTGCTCGTGTTTCTGCTCGACCTCAATAGGAACATGAAAATCAAACACAAAAATTGTACCATAAGAGCCGGGCTAAAGCTGGCCAGAGCCAGGCCAGCGAGCCAGGCCGGCTAGGGGCAACAAATCAAACACGCCCGTATTCTCTGGGCCTGGGCGGCTCGGCTCCAGTACCCCTGCCGCACTGCTCCGGCCACCACCGCTGCTACCCACAATGCTGCGGCGCCGAAACCCCGTCCGCCGCGCCGCGGCGTCGTCGCCGCAGACGCCCAAGGGTTTCAACCGGGGGGACCTCGTGGAGGTGCTCCCCGACGAGGACGGCTACCACGGGGCCCACTTCGAGGCCGTCGTCGTGGGGCCCAGCGCCAACCCCCGCGGCTACACCGTCGAGTACGAACTCTTCCTCGAGTCCGACTCCGACCGCCCCCTCCGGGAGGCACATCCAGCGCGGAGCCTCCGCCCTCGCCCGCCGCCGCCTCCGTCCGAGTCGGGGGGCCCGCCACCGCCCGCGGAGCACGCCGCCGTCGACGCGTTCATCGACGGCGCCTGGTGGCTCGGGGTCGCCCTCGGCCGCGCCGGTGCGCCTGGAAAGGTCAGGGTGTGCTTCCCCGATAGGGAGGTCACGGAGTTCGACGCCGCCGACGTCCGCCCCCACCTCGAGTGGGTCGCCGGCCAGTGGCGCTCTCCCACTAGCATGGTAGTAACACTAACAAGAGTTCTCCCGACTTTTTTTTCTACCATCAAAAAGTTCCTTCCTTTTCTTCCATTCTAGGTGATTTCATGGGGTTAGGTTTAGAAATGGTGACCACATTTTGTTCAATATTGGCAGGGTGAATGTGGCATGATTTCCCACGCTTGCTTCTACTACATTGTTCCAAGTGTTCTTTGTTGATGCCTTGATGCTTGATGGATAATGGGAAGCACCGTGTCTGCATTCTATTTGTTGCTGATTGCTACCACGAATTATGGTTTCAATATGCCTTTCATTAGCAGCCTAGAAACTCTCACTTATAATACTCTGGCACGCCTTTACCCTAAAGGGCATATCGGTCTGGGGAAGGGAAAATAGCCAGCAGCCATCCCTGCACAAATGTGTAGAGGCTGGGGCTTGAACCCTGGACCTCTTGGTCATAGGCGGTAAAGCTCTACCGCTTGCACCAGAGCCGCCCTTACTGTAGGAAAAACTGTCAGAATGCATGTTTCTCTTACCTTAGTAAGAATAGCAAATTGCAATAGCCTTTTAACCTTAAACGATGTGTAGATTCCTTGCACTTAAATCTGCTAGTCTTATGCCATCTAAGTGGCACCTGAAGACATCAAGTTCTGTGATGACAATTGTTAACTATACTGTTATAAGACCATGTAAGTTTTTTCCACCCTATATCAAAATGCCAGCTCCTATCTACCATAATTTTTTTATAGCCTTTTCTTTTAAAAAGGTAGCCCATCTAGATTTTGCCACTGAGAATACCCGCACTACTTTCTAAATAAACACATTGGCGACACTCATGTTGCGGCCAGAGAAGAATTTTGAAATAATCATGTACCTCATGCAGATACATGATTTCCCATGCTTGCTAGGTGGAGAATGAGAAGAATGTGGATTCTTGAATTTCTAGCTATTGTTGTATCTGATGGGTTGATTTTCTGACTTTAAATTAAGCTTATTATAATAATCCTCAAAAAGTTCTTTCCTTTTCTTTCATTCTAGGTGATTTTGTGGTGTTAGGGTTAGAAATGGCAACCTCATTGGCGACATTCGTGTTGCGGCCAGAGAAGAATTTTGAATTAATCGTCTACCTCATGCAGAACATGATTTCCCCATGCTTGCTAGGTGGAGAATGAAAAGAATGTGGATTCTTGAATTGCTAGCTATTGTTGTATCTGATGGATAGATTTTCCAACTTTAGATTAAGCTTATTACTTATTATAATAATCCATCAAAAAGTTCTTTCCTTTTCTTTCATTCTAGGTGATTTTGTGGTGTTAGGGTTAGAATTGTCAGAACATTTTGTTGAATTGTGGTAGGACGACTATTATTATGATTTCCCACGCTTGCTGTGTGGATAGTGAGGAGAACGATGATTCTTGAATTGCTAGCTATTGTTGTATCTGATATTCTGATGGATGGATTTATATATTTTAGCTTGAGTAATACTTATGTTAGAGCTGTTCAGGATGCTAGGGGATATGAACCTTGTGAGTTTAGTGTGCTTGTGGTCCCACTGGCTGGAAAATTGCCAATCAGCATATTAAGTTGAAGTGTTACAAATAAATCTTTGAAGGAGTTACTATTTCAGCTAGATGGTAGATATGTTAAGAGATAGATGCTGTTGGACTTCCTAGTTGTGTTTACTGCCTTGTGTTGTTGGTTAGAAGTTTGAACATTTTTGGTAGCTCACTATCATTCTTTGATCGCTAACATAAATCTATGGGCTTGAACATTTGTGGGTTTTCCTTAATTTGTGTTGATAATGGTAGAGTAGCTCTTGTTGTAGTTTCTTCCACCTCGTTTGGGCTGCCCATTCTTTGAATCATTGCTGATTATTGCTTGTTGCATTCTAGGAGATACCCAAGAAAATGCCATATGCAAAAGGAATGGATATCGAAGTTTCCAAGTTGGAAGACGACTTTCTTGTTGCTTGGTCACCTGCAGTTGTCTCAAAGACTATCTGGAAGAACAACCTACTAGTCAACTACACTGTTTCGAAGTGTTATGGTACTACATTGTCTGAGGAGATTGTTGATATGAAGGACGTGAGGCCTTGCCCACGACAAGCATCAGATATTAGTTTCTGCATCAATGATAAGGTTGAAGCATTGCAAGGTGATTGCTGGTGGCTAGGGGTGATCACTAATGTTCATCCAGAATTCAAGTACACATTTAAATCGACGCATTCAGGGATGGAAGTTGAGGTGAACCAGAAATCTCTAAGGCCTCGATATGATTGGGTTGATAATCAATGGGAACAAGTATCGAAGGTCTGTATAAATCTCCCTAGAATCTATATCCTTCAAATATCTGTTAAACTTGAGTTTTGTGCACTTTCTGTGCACACTTCTTGGATTGCTCTGCTCTTATTGTAATGAATTACAAATTTTTATAGCCCTTTTTTTTAAAAGGTAGCCCTTGTAGATTTAACAGCTTAGAATATCTGAACTACTTCCTAAATCACCTTTGCTGACACTCAGGTTGTAGCAGGAGAAGAATTTAAAAATCATCATCACCTCATGCCGATGTAGGATATCCTTAGTGCAGGCTCAATTGCGCTGCTGTTTAATCAACGTAGGCTGCTGCCAGCAATCTATATTGGTTATTGTCAGAATAAAAACTTAAAAAGAAAAGGAGAAGATACGCTGTTAGCCATATTCACGACAGCTACATGAGCTGCTTGTGGACATTATTGTCTTTTAATTTAAACTTGTGATCAATAACTGTTGATGATTCAAATAGCAGCAAAACTTAATGTTATCTTTATGGCTTTCATCTTGCCATCTTGGGTTGGTGAATTTGGACTAAGGCTTTCCCTGAATGTGTTGAAAACTGCAAGGTGGGTTGCAAGCTCAGAAGTCACTATGATAATGATTTGCTGCTGTGTATTATGCCTTTTAATTACTAATGTGCCTAGCCAATCTATTTTCTACTCCTTTTCAGAGTGTATTGAAAGAAAAATTTATGCTATGTTCTGCTGTTGTGTTCTTTGATTTGTTGATTAATTAACCTTATGGTAGGATGTTCCTCTTAGTCTTAGGTTGGGTTATCTAGAACGGATCTGCTTTCTTGTATGCTCTGAAACTACAAGATCTGTTACAAGCTTATGATGCACAGCTTTTATTTGCCTAACTAACCAATTTTGTTGCCCTTTTGGTTGTCTTTTTTCAGAATACGCGGTCACTCCAGGCCTATATCCCGGATAAAATTACCCAACCGAATCAGGCAGCGCAAGCGCGGATAGCTGAGCTGGAGAAAGAGGTTAGAGCTTGAGTCGTGCGGTGCGGATAGCTGAGCAGGAGAAAGAAGTTGAGAGCTTGAGTCGTGCCGCGTGGATAGCTGAACTGGAGAAAGAGGTCGAGAGCTTGAGTCGTGCGGCGCGGATAGCTGAACTGGAGAAAGAGGTCGAGAGCTTGAGTCGTGCAGCGCGGATAGCTGAACTGGAGAAAGAGGTCGAGAGCTTGAGCCGTGCGGCGCGGATAGCTGAACTGGAGAAAGAGGTCGAGAGCTTGAGGCGTCAGCACGACGAGACCCACGGTACCAAACTGCCTGATCCTTTTGGCTCTTTGCTCTTTATCTTCTGATAATTATCTTGATTGCCAGCTGCTGCCGAAGTGATCGTTGGCCTGTCAGGGGTGAAGGCCGCCTTGCACACCTCGGGTTTGCCTATCGGAAGGAGAGGAAGAGGCAAAAGCTTGCTCCGGAGGAGTCGGCAGGGCTGGTGAAGCAGATTCAAGGTAATTGTTGTTTTATTGTGGTGGCTTGTCCTTGTCCCGTTTCGGGACCTCTGACCATTTTCATGCGATTTGGCAGCTGACGCGGTTGAGATAAAACGCCTCCGGGATGCTCTTGGGGAATCAAAATCGGCCTATGCGGATTTGAAGGCCGTGGCCGACAATGCTGAACGCAAGCATCAGGAAGCTCGCACGGCTATGGAGGAACACTTTGCAGCCCGGGTGTCGACCCTTGAAGACGAGCTGCATGGCATCATTGCCGCAGGCCGTGCCGTTTGTCGGGCTGCGTATCTTCAACCCGAAGCACCCGACTCCGCCACAGAGGTGGCCTCCCGATTGGCGGGTGTTCCTGCCCGGCTGGAAGAGATTGCTCGGCAGGGGGCTGTCGACGGGAGCTCAGATTGCGCTGGTGACAGTCGGGGCGCTTCATGTGGACGTGGACATCAGCTCCATCAGAGGTAAACCTGCCAGTATTGGTCCCGCGATACTTGAAGACCTCCGCCAAAAAGCTGTGGAGCATGCTGAGGCCTTGATCGCGAACATGGACGCTTCCACCGTGATTCGAGAGTCGAGACAGTCTGCTCGATCCGTCGGATGCTGATGCGTAGGGCCATGGCACTGACCTAGGAGATGTATTACTAATTTTATAAGCGTGGAATTGTAAGACTCGCGACTTTTGTGTATGATTTGCTTGTCTTAGCCTTTGTTAGTAAGTTCTGGTTAAGTTTAGGCTCGACTGCCATAGGATCTGGGCTGCAACCGCTATTGGTGTTTTGGCGAGATCAGCCTAGAGATTCGCCTGTTTACTTATATCACCACACTTTCAGAGTGCGAAGTCGACTAGCAAAGTAGCAGGTAGTTGCAGCCGCCCGAGTGCCTCGATGGGTATAACGTATCCAGGAGCTTAAGAAGCCATATGGAACGCTACGAAGAAAATGAATGGGAATCTAGGCCCCGAGGGGATGCTCCGGGAACTAAACTTTATTCATTTGAAGGGAAAACTTTGTGTAATTTAAAGACGATTACAACATTAAGGCCCTCTTAGATTCCCAAATTTTAATCACATTAGGAACTAACTAAAAAATGACTAAAACACGTTAGTACTACTAGTCATCCTGCTAAAATGTGACAAACACTTTAGTCCACTAAGCTTTAATTAGGAAGTGAGATGCAAAACAAGCCCTAAATTGAACATCGTTCATCATCTGTTGCTTGTAACTCTCTGCTTGGCTTCACACCATGTTTTATTGCTGAGAGGCCTTCACCACCTCCCTAGGGTTTGATTGGTTCCCGCTGTTGGGTTGGTTGTCATCCTGCACCTTCCTAAGGTCAATGTCGGGAGTGGAAGTTGGCGGCTGAGTCGATGCTAAGGGTGAGAGGAGAACTCGCGGTGCACCCTTCGAGGTGTTGGTACGACCATACGAGCTTGTTCTCCGGTGGCGGAAGCTTGTAAATTGGAGTCCTGAGTAATTCTTCTTTTGTGGCCCAAAGTCAAAGGTTTTTCCCTTAGCAGTCTATGGCATCCCTCTCGCATTCATAAGCGTTCTAGAAGTTTCTAGACACCAAGATGATACCATGTGGACCTGACACCTTCGCCTTGAGGTAGGTGTAGTACAAAATAGCCATAAACTTTGCGTGATATGGCCTACCGAAGATGGCATTGTAGGGCCCATCGAAATCGATGACCTCGAAGGAGAGTGCCTTCTTAGGGTACGTTGCTGAATGTGACCCTTAAGCCCACAAGGATTCTACTATATTATATTTCAATACACAAAGCCTATCTTTTTTTTCTCTGGCTATATGATACTTGATCCATGGCTGACGGGGCTGTCTGGTGATGATTTTTTATATTAAGAGATAAGGATAGGGAACGCCATACCTTGCTATGTTGAGTTATGTACATCTGCACGCAGAAGTGCCTATTTTTTTATTGAAAAACGAGGAACACATACATAATGAGAAAAATTGAAAAAAAGTAAAAAATGTGAAGAGTTTTTTTCCTCTATAAAATGTCAAAACATAATGCATGAAAAGATCTAGCAAACCTCTTGAAATTGCTCTCACCCTCTACCCACCTAGATAAGGATTTTTGTCTTTGGGTTGGTGACGATCGCTAAGGCTATCTGCACTGGGGTGCTGTAAAAGCCCCTCCAGTACACGGATACCGTAAATTTGCCCGTAGCGGGGTACTGGAAAGCCCCCAGTAAAGTCCCGGCCGAACTCGCGTACGCGGTCTGTGGCGTTCGTACGAACAGCACGGGATGCACGCGCGGACCCACATCTCAACCACCATCCGGAGAGAGAGAGAGGGCGGCGCGGACACATCTCAACCACCGCGCGGAGGAGGGCGGCGCGGTGGAGCTTGGGGCCGGCCCGCGCCCACGGCCGGAGGGAGCAGGGAGGAGGTCGGAGACTTTGTCCCGTCAGCACGAAGCGCGAGCTCGCCGTAGCTCGGTGTCGGCGGCGAGGAAGAAGATGGCCGGTTCGGTGGAGGAAGAACTCTGCTACCTCTCTTTGTCCTCGTGGTGGAGGCCGGCCGGAGGCGGAGGGGTTTTCGGCACGCGAGCCCCGCCGCCGGCTGCGCCGGCGAGCTCAGCCCGGAGCATGCGTGACGGAGGCCCGCAGCTCCACCGGTGACGAGCTCCACCGGCGGGCGAGCGCGGCCCTCCCTCCATCCACACCGCCCAAGTCCACTCCCATGGTCCTCCGCTTCCCGTCCCGCATGGCGCGCTTCCTCCAGTCTCCACCGACGCCGATGGCAGCGCTCGTCCACGCGAGGAGGCTGCCGTCGCGGCCTCCGAGCTGGTCATGGCGTCGCACCTCGCGCGGCCGGAGCTCCTCTGCTCCTCTCTCGCGCGGGGGTGAGCTCCGCTGCCACCGGTCGCGTGGGGGCGAGCTCCCCGCCGCCGAGCACCGCCGCCGGGCCCCGCTGCCGTGCCCATCACCGGTTGCCTGGAGAGAGAGAATCAGGAAGGAGGAAGAAGGGGAGAGAGGATCGGGCAGAGGGACTGGGCAGAGAGAGGAGGGGAGAGAGAGAAAAATTATTATAATTTGACATGTGTGCCCCACGATGGATAGAGTTTGGTTTTAGAGTTAGATGGGTGCGAAAGAAATTAGTATGGAGTAAAGAATTTTACTGATTAGGACGAAATATTCCTTTCAGAGCTCGGATTTAGAGTTTATGAGTGCGGATAGCCTAAGCGAGGAATCGAGCAGTGATCTGACCGTCCACGTGGCTGATCCATCGGCAGACGTCTTCTCTGGGCCTCGGCTGCTCGGCCGAACGAAGCAATCAGTCAAGTTCGGGACCCTGTTGGTCGCTGTCGACCTCTCTTCTTCTCTCGGCTCGAGCAGTCCACTCTCCAGTACCCCTACCGCACTGCTCCGGCCGCCGCCACCAGCTCACCAGCCACCGCAGCTGCTAGCCACGACCCACGATGCGGCCGCCGCGAACCCCGGGCCGCCGCGACGACGCGTTGTCGCCGCAGACGCCCAAGGGGTTCACCTTCAACCCGGGGGACCCCGTGGAGGTGGTCCCCGACGAGCCCGGCCTGCGCGGGGCCCACTTCGCGGCCGTCGTGGTGGCGCCTAGCGCCAAGCCCCGCGGCGGCTACACCGTCGAGTACGACGCCCTCCTCGAGTCCGAGGACTCCGACGCACGGCTCCGGGAGGCGCTGCCGGCGCGGAGCCTCCGCCCTCGCCCCCCACCCGCCTTGGGGCCCCCGGCCCCGCCCGCGGAGCACGCCGCCGTCGACGGGCTCATCGACGACGCCTGGTGGCTCGGGTTCGCACTCGGCCGCGCTGCCGGCGCGCCCGGCAAGGTCAGGGTGTGCTTCCCGGAGACCAGGGAGGTCATGGAGTTCGATGCTGCCGATGTCCGCCCTCACCTTGAGTGGGTCGCCGGCGAGTGGCGCTCCCCAGATAGCATGGTAGTAACACTAACAAGTTTTTTTTTCCAACTTTGTTTTTGCCTATTTGATTCTGGGTTTCCTTAATCGATTAAGCTTATATGATCCATCAAAAAGTTCCTTCCTTTTCTTTCATTCTAGGTGGTTTTGTGGTGTTAGGGTTAGAAATGGCCTGCACATTTTTTCAAATTGTGCTAGGGCGAATGTGGGATCATGGTTTCCCATGCTTGCCGAGTGGAGAGTGGAAGAATGTGGATTCTTGAATTGCTAGCTATTGTTGTATGTGATGGATGGATTTTCCGACTTCTGATTGATAATCTTGCAATAATCCATTAAAAATTTATTTCCTTTTCTTCTATTTTAGGTGATTTTGTGGTATTAGGGCTAGAAATGGCAATCACATTTTGTTCAATGGTGGCAGTGTGGGACAGGCAGGGCAAATGTGGCATTATGATTTCCCACGATTGCTGATTGGAGGGTGAGAAGAAGTCGATTCTTTAACTGCTACCCAGTGTTGTATCTGAAGGATCGATTTATCTATTTTAGCTTGAGTAATACAGGTGTTCTGTTCAGGATGCTAGGGGATATGGTCCTTGTGACTTTAGTGTGCTTGTGGTCCCACTAGCTGGAAAATTGTCAGTCAACATATTAATTTGAGTTACGAGGTCAAGCTACTTGGATGAGCTAAATGGTGTTCAATCAGATGCGGGTCATGCTGGAATGAAGCTTTCTAGTTAATGTGAACCATGAAAGCATTTGATCCCTTGATATCAATGGAGGATTTTAGTATATGTACCTGTTTATTTCCATTCCCTCCATTCCAAACTATGCTTTGCTTTGGCTTTGTTGTAAGTTAAACTTCTCCAACTTTGACCAAAATAGAAAAATGCATTAACATCTCTACAAGTTCAAATAAATGAACTATCAAAATATATGCGAAAGTGAACTATAATTTGGAATGGAGGGAGTAGTTACTAGGCCTCAAATAAGTTGGTATGCTCAAAACTACTGAAGAAGCAGCGAGCCCTCAATATCTAATAATACTGCAAAAATTTTCTGTTAAAAATATAAATCTTTGAAGGAGTTTCTATTTCAGCTAGATGGTAGATATGTTAAGAGATGGATGCTTCCTAGTCGTGTTGTACTGCCTTGTGTTGTTGGTTAGAAGGTTGAACATTTTTGGTAACTCATTATCCTTCTTTGATTGCTAACATAAATCTATGGGCTTGAACATTTGTAGGTTTTCCCTCAATTGTGTTGGAGAGTAGTTCTTGTAGTTTTTTCTGTAATTTGTTACCTGTATGATATTTCTTCCCCCTCGTTTGGGCTGTTCATTTAGTGCTAATCATTGCTTGTTGCCTTCTAGGAGATACCCAAGACAATGCCATATGCAAAAGGAATGCAAGTCGAAGTTTCTAAGTTGGAGGACAATTCTGTTGTTGCTTGGGCACCTGCAGTTGTCGCAAAGACTATCTGGAAGAACAACCTATTAGTCAACTATAGTGTTTCAAAGTGTTACGGTACTGCATTGTCTGAGGAGATTGTTGATGTGAAGCATGTGAGGCCTTGCCCACCACAAGCATCAGAGATTAGTTTCTGCATCAATGATGAGGTTGAAGCATTCCAAGCTGATTGCTGGTGGCTAGGGGTGATTACTAATGTTCATCCAGAATTCAAGTACACATTTAAGTCGGCGCATTTAGGGACGGAAGTTGAGGTGAACGAGAAATCTCTGAGGCTTCGGTATGATTGGGTTGATGATCAATGGGAACAAGTATCAAAGGTCTGTATAAATCTCTCTAGAATCTATATTTCTTTCAAATATCTGTTAAACTTGAGTTTTGTGCACTTTCTGTGCACACTTCTTGGATTGCTCTGCTCTTATTGTAGTAAATTACAAATATGACTACTGGAATTGACATTTTTTTTGTTAATATCTTAAGCTATTGACTTCAGTGTGTTTAATGTTTTTAAGTAGTCATTGGTATGATATTTGCACCGTTGATGCATGTGAATTTTGCATAATTTGTGATACAGATGCTGTTCTTTGTTACAATCTTGAAGTTTCTGTTCGGTCTGTAGTCAGTTGCAGTTGCACAGTTTCCTTCAAACTTGAATTTTTTAAGTTCCTAAAATACATTTTGTCAGATTTTACATGGTCAGCCAGTTAGTGCCTGTCTTTTTTAGTTCTTGCACATTGCACACCACTATACATGGTTAGCCCGCTCTCCGCTTCAGTGGTATAAAGATTGAATGCTTAAGCTTCGTTACTTGTGAAGATAGAATTCTAGAATGTCTGGTTTTTATTCCTCTCTTTAGTATTGCAAGAAAATGTTGAGTGCATTTTGTTTTTCTTTGTATGGCTTTCTTCTTGACAAAACCTATAGAATAGTGTATGACTGACAAGTCTGCATCCTTGGCATTCCAAAAATTCACTTCATTGCTATCAGAGCTTAAATTGCTACTTATTTTTTGTTACTTTTGCTTTTGAATAATACATGTTAAAAGGGAGGAAAATGCCCATCAGTCCCAAAAGTTCCAATTTCAGGTAATCCAAACTCTGTTACACCTTCAGTATAGATCACCTTGATTGCTTCTGTGATCATAATATTGGGAAAATATTGTATAACGTAATCTCTTGACATATTGTTCTTGGAATTTAACAGCATTCACTGCATGTCACCAAAAAGCTTATTACATTGGATTTTTTTCCATCCTAAAGCATTATCTAGTTCTTGTCCTTTGACATTTCTAGAAAACATGTAATGTTAAGAGGATCTAGGTTCTTTACCGCTTCTGCTATTATTTTCTTACATGTGCATGTGCTCACCCTGAACTTTTGCCTGGATGCATGTTTCATGTGGTCCTTGTATCAAGCTTACCAGAAACATTTTTTTGAAGGCAAAAAACTGTGGGGGAGGTCCCCACAGCACTTCATTTTCATTTTATAAATTTAGAAGAGTTATAAGGGGGATTGCAACATGAATGCATCTAACCAGAAGCAGAAGGCTAATGTGAGATCATCCTTAAAAAGAAGAGATTGAAGTACACATTGGTTCTTAAAATTCCTAAGAACGAAACCTCTGCATTTCTTTTTCTGCATGGGAAAATTGCTTTTACAGCAAAGGCCTTTCATTACTAAGCATTTTGATTCACAGTTGAGACACTGTTCCAAGTGTCCTTGGTTTATGGATAATGGGAATCACCTTGTCTGCAATCTATTTGTTGCTTATTGCTAACACGAATTATGATTCCAAATATACCTTTCATAAGCAGCCTACAAACTCGCTTATATTACTCTGGCACGCCTTTACCCTACTGGGGGGAAAGACTGTTAGAATTCACGTTTTTCTCTTACCTTTGTAAGAATAGCAAATAGCTTAGCCTTTTAACCTTCCACCATGTTGAGATTCCTTGCTCTTCAATCTGCTAGTCTGATGCCGTCTAAGTGGCATCTGAAGACTTTAAATTTTGTGACGCCAATTGTTAACTGTACTCCTAACTGAAGAACATACTACAGAAGTTTTTCCACCCTATGTCAATGTCAGCTGCTCTCTAGTCTCTACCATAATTTTTTATAGCCTTTACTTTTAAAAGGTAGCCCTTGTAGATTTATCTACTTAGATTACCTGCACTACTTCCTATATCGCCTCATTGGCGACACGGGTTGTAGCTGGAGAGGAATTTAAAAATGATCATTGTCTTTAGTGCAGTCTCAATTGCGCTGCTATTTAGTCGGCACAGGCTGCTGCCAGCATTGATATCACTTGTAGTCGGAATAAAAAAAGAAAAGAAGATATGTTGTTAGGCATATTCTCGACAGCTGCATGAACTGCTTGTGGACATTGTGTTTGAATTCAAGCTTGTGATCAATTACTGTTGATGATTCAAATAACAGCAAAACGCAATGTTATCTTTACGGTGTTCATCTTGCTATCTTGGGTTGGTGAATTCAGACTATATGCTTCCCTGTATGCTGAAAACAGCAAGATGGGTTGCAAGCTCAGAAGTCACAACGATAATGCTAGGTGTTATATCTATTGATTACTAATGTGCCTAGTAAATTTATTTTTATGCCTTCTTTTCAGAATGTGTTGAAAGAATACTCACTATGTTTGTCCTGCTATTGTGTCCTAGGTGTCGATCAAAATTATAGTTGGATGTTCCTCTTAGGTTGGGTTATCTAGAAACTATCTGCTTTCCTGTATACTCTTCAACTACAAGATTTGTTACAAGCTTATGATGCACAGCTGCTACATACGTAACTAATCAGTTTTGTTTCCCTTTGTTGTCTTTTTCAGAATGTGCCCAAGTTCAAATTTACACAAGGTATCAAGGTTGAAGTCTGCAGTGATGATGAAGGTTTTCGTGGAGCCTGGTTTGAGGCGACTATTGTTAAACCTGTTAGTGGCAACAAGTTCCTCGTGGAGTATACTGCACTGAAGGATGATGATGAGACCAAACCTTTGAAAGAATCTGTAGAGGCACGACACATCAGACCTTGCCCTCCAGATATCCCCGTCACCGATGGTTTCAAGCTACTTGATGAGGTCGATGCCTTCTGCAACGACGGGTGGTGGGTTGGTGTGGTATCCAAGGTCCTTGGCGAGAGGAGGTGCATGGTCTACTTCAAGCCTTGGAAGGAAGAGAATGAATTCGAGCATGCCCAGCTGAGGTTGCACTGTGACTGGATGGGTGGGAGGTGGATGCGGGCTTCCTCGGTACGCTTCGTTATCCCTGTTCCCTGCATTACATCGTAAATAAATCAATCCACAATTAGCGATGATACTGGTACCATCTATGCATATGTGGCTTATGTTTGTGTTTGTTCTCGAGCTTAGTTGTCACGCATGTATTTCTCTGCATGACATACTTGTTTGTAACACGCAAGCTAATTGGCGAACTGACAACCCTTTTCAGGCTCTGGAGATGTGAAGGCTGAAGAACAGCGCAATAACTCACTAACTTACCACGTTTTGTCGTCCTCTGCGCGTAGTTGCCCTGTGCCATCTGCATAGGAAGGTCAGCAAGTTGGGTGATGATCATTGTGCACTCGCTGCATGTCGCCACAGCCGCACCATCGGGTCTGAATCCGAACCGCTTGCCAATGGTTCACCCCATTGTCTTGTACTAGGAACTTGTACTAGGAACTTGTAGGCGCATTCTGCCAGTGTTAATGTTAGAGGTGTCAAGCGAACCCTTCATGATCAAGCTCGCGTGGGTATCCTGTTTGTTTCGCCTTACATTCGCACTAGATTCGAACAGAACACCGGTGTGCTTTTCTGATTCTGGTGGATGAGCATTTCGTGGTAAGTGATTCTAGAGTGATTATGGAGGGGATTGAATGGGGAGAGGGGTTTTTTTAAGCTATAGGTTTTTAATGTAAATGGAGAAGCGATTCTTCTTAGATCTCTACTAGAATTTAGTGTTTTGCCCATTTGGGCTGTCTAGATGCGATTCTTACGAAGAACCTGGAGCTGGGCGCTCTCCTAAGGCCATTTTAGCAGAGCTCCAATCATAGCTTCTTTGGAACGGATTTTGGATTCAAAATGTAACTGTATTTTCATGGGAAGCTAATGACAATCACTTCTCTACTTGTAGAGTCAACAAAAAGAAAAGAAAACTTGTTCTCTATTGCTCCTCGTTGGTTTTTGCCCAATCACGACTAGAATCACTTTAGAATCGAATCTCACATGCTTTCCACCCTACTCTCCTGTTAGAATCATTCCATAAAAAAATCAACCATGCTCCTGAAATCAGTCCATGAGAATGGAGTAGTGAAGCTCTGCTCAGTGAAGGGAGTTGAGCCAAACCGGGCCCAAACAGCCCAAAAAACGGCCCTAATTAATAAAACAGCCCAGAAACAAGCACGTACTCCCAACATTGGGTGGCCACGCCGCCGGCCGTTGAATGTTCATTTCTTTCATCCACTGCATTGCCTCATGCATGCATGCTAGGTAAGGATGAATTCGGTTGGAAACGGTCGAAAAACTCCTCTATTATTTTCTATATTTATATCTGAATACGAACGCGAAAGCGAAAACGATATAGCCGGAAACGAAAACGAAAACGAAAACGAACTTATAGTATTTCGAAAACGAACCAATTCGAGCGGAATTATGTCGAACACGGTCGACATACGAAAATTCAATACGAAATACCGACCCACGATGTATAACTTTAAACAACTGCATGATTTAGTTCAAGTGCACATAATAGTTAACGAGTGTATGACATAGTCGCCGACACGCAAATACAAGTCTAGAACAAGCAAATAATAGGATATGAACATCTACGGTTCATTAGCATCATCCATGATGTCAGGATCACTTTCCATATGATTTGCTTCCTCATTGTCCACCTTCATCCCCCTCCTTGTTATTTTCCTTTAGGTTTCTACTGAATTTCTACAGAATTTTGAATATGGTAGAATTTTGAATATAATATACAAATGTAGAAATTGGTCGAAATAAGCTCATACCGAATTCCGCTCAATTTTCGAATTTTCGTCTAAATTTCGTATCGGATTCGAATTTTTCTTAAAAAACTGAAAACGATCGGGTAAAATGTAGAAAACGATGTGATTCGGTCGGGAATTTTTATTTTCGTTTTCAACCTTAATGCTAGGGCCTTGTTTAGATACATGCAAAGTTCTAAGTTTTTTCACTCTCTCTCTATCACATCAATTTTTAACCACTTGCATGCATTAAATATAGGTAAAAAATAACTAATTGCACAGTTTAATTGTAAATCATAAGACGAATCTTTTAAACCTAGTTAGACCATGATTGAATAATAATTACTAAATACAAACGAAAATGCTAGAATGTTAAAATTGCAAAAAGTTATAATCTAAACAAAGCCTGAGACACTGCCCTTGATTTTGATATACTATGGACCAGCCGCCCGCCGGCTGCATTTAGAAGGAACGGTGAATCGAATTCAATGTGGGCTGTGCAGAGAATATGGCCGAGTAATGCTGCGCTAGTAATGCCCTTTAAATTGCAAACTGCAACACCACATGTGGCCGTTTTGAAAGAGAATGGGGTGGCAGCTTTATGCAAGCATGTTCATGTAGTACTACTGGGAACACTGTGGTAGCTACGTAGCATGCATGAAACTGCAAGACACCACCAGTCTAGTTAGTAGTCGTTACTGTAGTAGTTATAATAATCACAGAAAACTGCACCATGCAGTGCAGGCTAGCTGCGGTAACATCTTGTATTCTAGGCACACGGCTAGCTGTTGGCGTTAACAGCAGTAGTTAGGAAGGTCACGCGTAAAGTGCCCTCTAATTTGATGTGTTTTGTGCGCAACCTAGCGTTAGCGTGACTAGCTAGCTAGCTTACATTATTAACGGGCTAATGGCTCATCCAATTTGCGTTGCTCGATCGGCCGGCCATGGATGAGAACGACAGAACAGAACCGCTGCCTGCTGGTACACGAGCTAGGGAGTGAGTGAGTGAGTGAGTGAGTGAGGGAGGGAGGAGTGTTGCAAGCGTGCATGTCGCCGTCAGCTTTTGGCTCTTTCCGGCGTGGCGGTTGGAGAGTCGCTCGCAACGCATCCCTGATTCATTTCCTTTCACTATATATACGTGTATATTTGTCCCGTTCCCCTACAAAGGCTACAACTAACTAACGAGTACTATTGCTATATAATTACCCAGAACAGCGTTTTAGAGCTGGGGAGGAGGAGGCCGGGGAGCACATAGTATGTTTTTAACGAGTTTGGTGCCCTCTGCTTTCACTCTCCGAGCGTGCAATAACTCATGGCTCTTCCATACGTGTGCACTACTACAGCATTTTTTACCGTGACAGTCGGTTTTCATTTTCCACAGCGGGCAAAGGGGGTCCGTCACGGACATGAGGTCACAGTAAATCGTGAGGTAGTGCAGCGGTCTCCTCTGCCCGCTGCGAAAAATCCATGTACCGTGGCGGGCGCGCTTATGATGCCCGCCACTGTTAATCAGTGAAAAAAAAATCAGGAGCCCATTGACGAGCCCATTCTCGAACCCATCGGCGAGCCCGTAATCCGAAACCCTAGCTCGCGCCGGGGGCCGCCGCCGCCGCCGCCGTCAGGAGGCCGCCGTAGTCGATCCGCCGCCGTGGGGCCTCCTCGTCGCTGGATCCGCAGCCGCCCGTGGATCTAGCGCCGCTACCCGTGGATCCACCGCAGCCCACCGCTCCGCCGAGCAGGGGTCGTCGATCCGCGCGTAGCCGCCGCGTCCGGAGCGCCGTTGCCGGCCCGCCGCTCACCGGATCTGGAAGGAGGAGAGGGCGTGAGGGATAGACATGCACCGGATCTGAGAGAGGGCGACAGGTCATACCTCCTCTTTGCCGGATTGAGCTCCTCCCCGCTGCCGATACGACCTCCTCTGTGCTCCTCTGTCGCGGACTGCTGCACGGCAGCTACTCCTTCACCGCTCTCACTGCCGGCCAGGAGGGGAGGGCCGCGGCTCCCTTCACCACCATCGCCGTCGGCCATGGAGGGGAGGGTCACGGCTCCCTTCACCACCCTCGCTGCCGGCCTGGAGGGGAGGGTCACGGCTCCCTTCACCACCCTCGCCGCCGGCCATGGCCTCCCATTCACCACCTCGCACTGCCAAGAGAGAGGAGGAGGAGGAGTGGAGGAGGAGGCGCGCGCAACGGGAGAGGAGAGGGAGTGGTGGCGCTGGAAGAGGAGAGGGAGTGGCGGCGCTAGAACGACGGGAGAGGCACACGGTCGCGAGGGAGGGGAACGACTGCGTCGGGTGGAGGCTGAGTCGGGTGGAAGAGAGGCGGCTGAGCAGGGTGGAGTCTGAAAACCTAAGTCCTCTATATATACGAAGACAACTTTTGGGCTTTGATGTGGGCTGGTTGGGCCTGATTTTTTTCTTGTAGCGGGTTTTGTAAGGTGTCCGCCACGGTTAATTGATTTACCGTGGCGGACCTTTAAAGATGCCCGCTGCGAAAAATACCTATTTTTCGCAGCGGCCATCTTAAAAGGCCCGCCACGGTAAATAAATTAACCGTGGCGGACGAAAATGCCCGCTGCGACAAAAAAAAAAGGCCCGTCGCGGCAAAACGCGGGATTTACCGCGAGGGATAAAAAAAGTGCCCGCTACGGAGTGAACAGTGGCGACGCCACGGTTAATCAATTCTGTAGCAGTGGTGCACACACTGAGGTCTGGCCGGGGATAGAGAAAGTGGGACACGTCAGCCAAATCTACAGTGACATCTTTAAATACTAGTGCACGGACGGCTAACTACTCTCTCTGTCCTAGTAAACGAAAGTCTGAAAGTCTTTTTGTTTGACAAACAAAGTCTGAGAGTCTTTGTTCACGGTCACCAGAAAAGAGGGAAGCAAGGAGAAGAGAGATGTATTCGTGAAAGAAGATGAAAGGGGAGCGCTATATATATATATATATATAATCAATCTATCACACTAGTACATTATGCCACATCAGCAAATGTCCACGTGCGTCCGTAGCGGCATGGACGTGCATTGTGCCACTAATAAGTTTAGTTACTCAGAAGTACGTGTTAAAGGTTATGTAGACCTAAGTTACATTTTCTTAGAAATTTAAGGATCCTCACCGGTAGATTTAATTCAACTTATTATAATACGAATAGCAGCCCTCGAATAACAACCTTACGTAATCTTGAAGCGTGCATAAACTAGCTTTTTATATTATAAAATATAAAAATTAATATGTTTAGAGCTACTCCTTTTATTTCAAATTATAAGTCATTTTAATTTTCTTAGAGAGTTAAATCATCTCTGTCATAGGCTTGCTGGGAGGGCCCCTAGCGGCGAGTTGGGCTTATGACAATCTCAAATTTAACAATTTAAGTAAAAAAATAATAATATTTATACTATCAATTAAGTATCATTAGAATCTTCATCAATTATACTCTTATAATATATCTATTGATTTCATAAATTTCAGTTAGACTCTGAGTTGGTTTAACTCACCCGAGGAAGTTGAAATAACTCAATTGTTGACGAAATATGGTTGGCGACGTAATATATCATGCGTCTTTGTTGATTGTATTGTTGTATGATGAGATATGATCCGTTTTCTTAAGGACCGCTGCCCCTTTTTATATACTCTTATAAGGAATATGATTAAAAGTAAAATATCCTATTTGGTTTAATATCTTCATAGTGCACGCTGACCAGCATCTTGCACCGTACGTCTTTATCTTGTGCATTGGACCACTTCCTGTAACGGGCCCATGTACCACCATAAGGGGATACGGGTCTGTAACCTAAAATCATAATTTGAAATGACAAGAGTATACCTTATAAATTACTACTTTATTAGAGATGACACTATTTGAACTAAAAGCACTTCAATACATGGGGCAACAACCCACACGAACAGAGGACGGAACAGTTCGAACAGTTCACCGAGAAAATCAATCAAATGAATGAACGAATGAGTAGAAGATTTAATGTTGCTAGGTAGAGTATTTATATATTTGGCCTTGTTTAGTTCGATAAATTGGCGCTAGAATTTCTGTAGCATTTCGTTTGTATTTGATAAAAATTATCTAAACTTTGACTAATTAGGCTTAAATATTCGTCTCGCAAAGTACAACAAAACTATGCAACTAGTTTTTGATTTTATCTATATTTAGTACTCCATACATGTACTGGTATTTTAGTATAACGAGGAATATAAATTATGCATAGTAAATTTGGTGGCCAAATTTAGTAAAATAAACAAAGCCTTTGTGCATCGACAGATCCACACGTACCTTTGGAATCTCCAAAAAGGAAAATTAAATGATGCATATATATAAATATATATTTTACTCTAAAAACAAACCAATTTCTAAAATCACTGATGATCAACTTTTACAGGAAAACAGTAACAACGCTATGACTGCCAATGAGTATATTTTTTATATAATGTACCCTGCTGATACTAAACTTGGTGTCATATATTGAGATATCCTTTTTTATAAATTTGGTTAAATTTAGAATAGTTTAGAACATACTCTATCTAAATGAGCTAAAAGACGTACAGCAGCTAGCAAGTAGCAGTAGCAATGCCTTTCAGTGGCCGCGTCGTATGGACTCAATGGTGGACGTACGGTGGCCAACTGAGCATTGTGCAAACAGACCCAACAACATCGTAAATTCATATTAAATACTACTCTCTTCGTCTTTATTTAATTATCATTGTTGGTATACGTGTCATCAGTTTGACTCAATTTGTAGAAAATATAAACAATATTTATATCTCTAAATAAATTTATTAAAAAACTAGATTCAAAGACCTTTCTAATGATATTAATTATATAGAATAAATATTAATATTTTTTAATATATAATTATCAATAATTATTTTTTAAAAAACATAAATAATAATTAAAAAGAGACGGAAGAAGTACTGTTTAGCTATTCGATATCACATGGACGCGTTGCCTTGGTCGTGCTGCACCTGCCTGCCGGGCGTCTGTGCTGCTGCTGCTGTGTTTGCATGCGTCTGATCCGTCGTCGTATCGGAGATCCATCCATCCCCTGCAAATACACAAGCATTCGCATTCGCATTCGCTCGTCCTTTGCAGTTGTGCGGGTTTTGTGCACATCCTCTCCATCTCTCTGCTGCCAACCGAGCAATGCAAATGCAAGCAATAATGGTCGCGGTCCCCGGCCTGCTGCATGTGTAGTACTATGTGCAGTATTATGGCCTTGTTTAGTTTTAAATTCATTACGTAGAATTTTTATTCTTCGTCATTTCAAAATATCGATGTATGTATGAAGTACTAAATATAGATAAAATTAAAAACTAATTGTATAGTTTTGAAAACTGGTTCAAGGAGCGATTTGATCAGAGATAGATTTAGATTTAAATTCCCCTGGAGCGCGCATGCATGTTCTGATCTGATGCGCCACCCACAGCCCACACATGCTTTTAGCCACACCATGCAACCTGTGCTTCACTTGTGTTGCATGTATATACTTATGCACGGCACGATCACTAGCTGCTAGTAGGGTCTGGTAGGCGGAGTAGTACGGCGTCAGACGCAGTTATTCAGAGAGGCGGCCTGCGGTGGCTTTGAGTGTGGCTGTACGTGGCAGACATGTTCACACACATGCATGCTCTCGTCAGCAATCACTGTACACATATACTCCACTGTACATTAGTCTTACGTGCACAACATCTCAGATCATAGAATGTACGTCAGGAGTAGGTAGGTGGATTTAGCATGTGTGGATCACCAAAAATATTGACGGATCGATCGAGTGACATCATCAACTGGTTGACACGCGCATGGTTTAACATGTCAAGGTCCAAGGACTGTGTTTGTTTGGCGCCCAGCAGACAAAATTTTGGTTATCTTAACCAGTTTTGGCCATAATTTGGTTGGTAGCTAAATTTTGGTCTGCCGTCTCCTCCTCTGATTTCACCATCTTAGTTCATGTTGGCAGCCAAAGTAGGTCAAATTCACCGCCACCCAAAAAAATTGATGACCTATGCAAAAATTTTGGTTTGGTTGGGAGATGGTACAAAACAAACACACTATCAAAGTGACAACAACTTTGATTTGTCCGGTTTCTTATGAATAATATTAGTTTAGAATAATAATAATCTAGGAAACCAAAAAGAAAACAATGTACATTGGAATTTCTCTGGGTCGGTTTAATTACTTGGAATTTACATTTGAGTTCCAGGGCGGTAGGGTATGTCATTTAATGTATTAAGTTTGGGTTTGCAAATATTGTTAGATTAGGTGTATAAATGGCCCATCATCAGGTTACCTTCTTCGGTAGTATATGCCGCAGACAGACGGAAAGACTTGCCCTTTGTGATGAAGATATCAATCACCTCAGATTAGTTGTCAGGTCCCAGCTGGTGCAATTCCATTGAGCCTTGACAGTTCAGGGCATGTTTAGATCCAAGACTAATAATTAGTTGATTAATTTTAACTGTTAGTCCACTGTTTATGGACTAACCGTTATTCCATTAATCCATAAATAGAAGCTACAAAACTAATATGGTTTCCCAACCTCTTACCATGCATGCATTTTACTACTTTATATAATAACAAGTTTCTCCAACCATTTACTTGAAGAAAGAAAAACAATTGCATCTTGCACTTGTTATCCAGTGTGGTGCAGTGGGGACTGGGACACAACATATGGCATTTAATACACATTAAGTTTGGGTTTCCCGATATTGTTGGATTATTAGGTGAACTTTTGATCTGATATGTATGTCTAGCAGACAGAAAGGTATATATGTCCGCTGCGAGGATATGAATCACCAACAGTTCCAACGTGCTTTGCCCCTTATAAATGAATCACCAACAGTTCCAACGGCCGTTTAGACAGTATCTAGTTAGAAACGATTCTTAAATGAATCGCTCCTGGAAAAAAACGCTGTAAAAATTATTATTTGTGTATATATTGTTGGTGCAAATAACAGGTGACTGACTTGATATATAGTATACACAAATTGCGTGTGATCTTAACACTAAAACCTTAACACCTATCACGAAACAACACTTGCAAGCACGCTATAGCTACAGGCCTACTACGCATCTGATGCTTGTGCTGGTGCAAATGCAGGCGCGAGTAAAGGCCGTCCAGCTGCCCCCAACCACTCTGCATCTGCATCTGCAAATCGACGTCCATCTTTCTTCATCATCTCACTTCTCTGTTTGTTTGTTGGACATCCTCCTCTTCCCTTCCAGCAATGGAACGGTGCCTCGTTTAGATCACTCAAAAATAAGTTAGAAATTTCACACACTCTCTCTCACATCAAATATTATATCATATGCATGAAGCATTAAATATTGATAAAATAAATAACTAATATATAGATTAGTTGTAAATTACGAGACGAATCTTTTAAGCCTAATTAAGTTATAATACAGTACTTTTCTAGCTAAAAATTTCAGGAACTAAACGAGGCTCGAGTTGAAATGGACCCACAGAATTCAGGGCCTGGTACTGCTACTGGTACTGGTAGGTGTGCCATTTTAATGATCCTGCCACCGTATCTTGTACTGGTGCTGGTAGGTGCCGTTTAATGAAATTACTTGCTGATAGTATCTTATACTGTTACATACGTATACTATCTACTAATCTACATACATCACCCGGCCTAGAAAGCTAACATGGATGACACAAGTCTAAAAGAAAAGACTGTCCTTCAGAATTTACGTATAGAAAACTGTATTGTTATCTGACAAGAAATAGTTGATAACATTTATTTGGCATCGTCATAACCATTAATTTTTTATTATAAAGCTTGCTTAAACTTATTTAGAGTTCAATTTACAGTTACAGATCAGCAGGCATGTACGGTACGCTTGCAACTTGCAGGGACAATCCATGCACTAGCTTGAGACACACGGTTGTAGTTTATGACGTTCACGAAAACATCAAGGTAATAAACTTATTTGGAGATGCAAATATTGTTGACATTTTCTACAAACTTAATCAAAATTAAAAAAGTTAGCTAACAGAAAACCATAACAAGCACTAAATAAAAAGGGACTGATGATGGAGCATTCAGCTAGCTCATTATTGGTGATTGCAACCTCCTGTGCTTCTTATAAGATAATAACGCTCCGCTTGCTAACTGCTCGGTTTCATTTTCGTTTTGACGTGACACGAGTGGCAAATACCACTTTTCCGTATTCAGCTGATCAACGATTTCAGCACTGCAGTAATGGACCCAAACATTTGGTATTTAGTTGAGAGATTGGGAGACGCATGATGCAACATCGCGCGCACATTTAGGAGGCGTTTATTTGGGCTCCGCCCAACGATATGTTAAAGACAGTTTTCATATTAAAATAAACTTCACATCGATGGACGAACGGATTACCAGATCTCAGAGCTGAGGTTCCCCGATACAACCCTAATACCAATAAAAATACCAGAAACGGAAATGTTCAATTTAACGAGGCTGTGGTTAGCTTCTTCTATATATGTTTATATTTATATTTATACAAAAATCATCTCATATTATGAGATTTTTTTAAAAAACTTTCAACGGGGGGATGAGCTTCTCCACCTGATTTTATTAATTATAGCTCTTTATACATCATTACAAGGCGTTGTATGGGTGTTTTTCCGGTACTTATGAGATAAAATTCATACTGTGTACTACTAGATTGCGGGCTTGCAGCATCCATGGCCAGTTATTGGTGAAACATGACATTGATGCATCGTGCATGGTACAAATACACTAGTATTATATATGATTAAATCCAGTTTTCACCCCTCAACTATCGCGTCAGTCTAATTCATACCCCAACTACAAAACAGTCTAATATCGGTACCCCAACCATCAAAACAGTTCACTTTTGGCAACTAGGCGGGGCAAAGCGGGTTTGACGATGTGGGGCCTGTGCGTCAGCCACTCGTCATCTCCCTCTCCATCTCCACGCTGGCCCCTCTGAAAGTGCATCTAGCCCTTTAGGGGGTTTTGGTGAATTGATTGACAATATAATTAAAGGTCTAATGATTCTGCTAAGTGTTAGATAAAAAATTGATTATCTCACAAGTACTTGATTAAAGTGTATAAAGCCAAAATGATGTTCATTGTTGTATAAGCACAAGACAACAATGCAAATAGAATTCATATAAAGGCCTATCTATTGTGAGATTTCTATGATTCATGTGGAAGCAAGCACATTGAGTTAGATAATGAGACATAAGGGATTGCATATGGAATGGTCTCATATTTGAAACTTTGATGATATTGCTCAAGAAGAAAAATCAAAGTTGGAATGTTATCTCTCCTTGAAGTACATTGAAAGATTTGAACGATGATATTTGATGATCCTAGCACCCCAAAGTTTCTTCGGATGGACGATGTTTCTACTCAAGAGAGCCCTCAAATCTTATCTTTGCTTGAGTTATAGGAAACACTGTACTATCAAGAGGGATACAAATTAGGTTGGTAATTCGAGGTCTAAAAGTGCTCATGTCGATCTTTAGAGAGTTTGGAGAGACACAGTTGCACTCACTGCACTTAGAAAATGGCCCTTTCTTCACCCAACCTGGCCTACCAGTAGTACCGGATTTATTTGAGTTATAGAGCGGTAGTACCGGCGTATTATTTTGTGCCAAGTTGAACGATCGATGTTGCTATTGATGTACTATCGGTAGTACCGGTCCTTGGACCGGTAGTACCGGTCGTTATCGGTAGTACCAGCTAAAAATAAATTATAGACCGGAACTACCGGACGAATATTTTCTACAAAGTCGAATGCTCGAAGTTGCATTTGTTGTACCACCGGTAGTACACCGGTAGTAGACCGGTAGTACCGGTTCGCACCGGAAGTACCGAATTTATTCGAATTATAGTCCGAAAGTTGCGACCAATTTTTTAGGCCAAGTCGAAGGTGCCCAGTTGCGCAGGAAATGTACTACCGGTAGTACCGGTCCTACTTCCGGTAGTACCCGTGTGTCACCCTGTGCACGTTCTGAGACACCACAACGGTCACTTTTGGTGAGGTACCGGTAGTACCGATGGTTTCCATCGGTAGTACCGGGACGTGAGATTAGAGAGTGGGAACTTCGATCTTTGACTTGAGCACATGGATTCCTCGTCTTGCCGACTTGATTTGTGTTTGTTACTCTTGGGTTCTTGGAACCCTAGCCGGCTAGGCGTTCTTCGTGGCAGCCTGTGTTGCTTCATTTGTGAGGGCGCCCCGAAGTGTTTGTATTACCCTTGATTCTTAGTGAATATCTCAAGCTTTTGCTTGAGGGAGGAGACCTTCATGGTCGGACCTTTGTGGTCATCTCAACAACGGAGACGTAGGAACTCCTTTGTGGGGATTGCCGAACCTCGGATTAAATCGTGTGTCTTGCTGTGGTGGTAGCTTCGACTACCCTTGGTCTTCGTGTTCTTCATGTTCTTTATCCCTATCCCCAAGTTCTTAGGTTGGAGGACTCGATTTACGATTTGGTCCGGTGAAAAGCTCCAAGAAGTTCAACATCTTCATTAGCAACATCAACAAAGGGGTGGTAACAATTGGATCTGAATTTACAGCTCATTTTATTCTGATTTCCATTTTGATTTCGTAGTTTCGTAGGCTACCGGTAGTACCAGAAGTTTGCATCGGTAGTACTCATTTTTGTACTACAGGTAGTACTGGTGCTACTTCTGGTCCTACTACCGGTTAGTATTTAACTTTCGCATTTGAGCTTTAAGTTTCAAGTAATCAGAAACGCCTATTCACCCCCTTCTAGGAGACATCCTAGGTCCTTTCAAGTGGTATCAAAGCCGGGATCTCACTAAAAGCTTCACCGCCGCGAGAAAGGATGTCGATGCCTAATGAGTTGGAGCCCGTAATCCTCCAAAATGATGGTTCAAACTTTCTATCTTGGTCTAATTATGTACTCAATATTTTTAGGACTATTAGTCCTCTTGTTGAGCGTATTGTGGATACAAGCATCTCTATTCCTAAAGTTGATTAGAGCAGCTATAAAAATATGCCCGAAGAGGAAAAGAGATGTGTGCAACTCAACGCTCAAGCAATTAATGTCATCTTGAGTACATTGAGTGCAGAGGTTCAAGCTGAGGCAATTTACAATGAAGAAACACCATCAAAGAGTTCTTCATGTTCTTCATCCCTATCCCCAAGTTCTTAGGTTGGAGGACTCGATCTATGATTTGGTCTGGTGAAAAGCTCCAAGAAGTTCAACATCTTCATCGGCAACATCAACAAAGGGGTGGTAACAATTGAATCTGAATTTACAGCTCATTTTACTATGATTTCCATTTCGATTTCGTAGTTTCATAGGCTACCGGTAGTACCAGAAGTTTGCATCGGTAGTACTGATTTTTGTACTACAGGTAGTACCGGTGCTACTTTCGGTCCTACTTCTGGTTGGTATTTAACTTCCGTATTTGAGCTTTAAGTTTCAGGTAATCAAAAACGCCTATTCACCCCCCTCTAGGCGACATACTAGGTCCTTTCACCCTCTCTTTCCTCCCGTCACCAGCGGCGAGCAGGCTCTAGCGGCTACCCCTTCCCTGCGCCGTAGCCCACGGCGGCTACCACCTCCGTCGTCGCGCCACCGCCGTCGCGTCGGGGCTCCTTGGCCACGGGAACGAGGTCCACCGCTACCGCGGGCGCGAGGTCCGCCGCCTCGCGCGGGTTCCCTGGCCACGGGCGCGAGGTCTGCCGCCATGGCGCCGATGAGCTGATCCAGCACCAGCAGGCCCATGCCCTCGACAGCGCAGCACAGCGCATGTGGGAGCTCCGCCCACCATGGCCGCCTTCGTTGCCGCTGGGCCGGCAAGTACTCCATCGTTTTTCTTTAAAATTCATGAGCCGCAGAGCCTCTCGAGCCAATTCGTCACACCTTTAGCTAGCTTTGGGAGTTATCTCATCTCTCAGACCACATCGAGCTTCAATAGAGCATGACAGCCAGTCAATTTCGGATTTTTGCGGACGTCGATCTGTTTGTCGCCGTGGCTGTTCATGGCTTGGGGCAGGGCTCGAGTCGCTTTTGGTTCAATTACTTGCACCTCTGAGTTTATCTTGACTTCCCCGTGCCGTTGCTCTCTCAGTTTGGCCGGAGGCATCACCGGCGTTGAGCTAACGCAAGCGTTCCAAGCTCCGGAGCACCGCCGCCCAGCCGCTCGCACGTGGCGGGCTCTGCTCGGTCTTCCTCCGGCTCAACCATCGACACAACTGTAATCAACGTAAGACTCTGGTGCTCATCCGCCTCTTCTTTTCGGTTGTCGTTGCTCCTGTTCGCCAAAACGCGCAGCCGCTCGCTCGGTCTTCCTCTGGCTCAACCATCCGTGCGTGAGGAAGAAGAGGGAGTGAGTTGCTGACGCATGGGCCCCACATGTCAAAACCGCTCTAAGATGGACAAAACCACCCACACTGGTGCCCAGGTGCTAAAAGTGAACGGTTTTGACAGTTGAGGATAAAAATTAGATGGTTTTGTAGTTGAGGGTAAAAATTAGACCAACCCAATAGTTGAGGGGTCAAAAGTGGACTTAATCCTATTATATACTACATATTACATACTATATACTATATACCACTGTATATATGTTATGGGGCTAGCTAGGGTTCATGCACGTTGGACAGCGGGTGGGCACTTGGGCGTCCTCATGTACGTAATCATGTGCTAGCATTTATTTGTTATAAAGTTTTACTTATAACAAATTGATGGCACGTTAGGCTGTCACTGCACGGCGCAAGTCCATCCTAGGATGAATTTGAACCCGCGATTAATTTGTATTTGTAAGCCATTGCTTTCCACCGGCCGTAAAAGTAAAGTAAACTGCAACGAAGTCAACAACACATTAAGGAGAGAACTTTGAAACAATATGAAGTTATTAAGCCAACAGCAAGGCTGCCGCTGGCTTCTTTCAAAGCTGGATCAACATAGTACTTATTTTTGCAGCAGCAGCCAGCCGAACGGAGCCTCACACATGATGATTTGATTAGTTGATGAAAACTTTCAAAGTTTGACTTTAAAAGAGATACGTACTTATATGCCTCACAAAGCGGATTGAGTGCAGTGTTGCCGGCTCTTTTGATGCAGTGTCGGCATTTTTAAAGAGTTCCAAGCAGCCCCACCCAATTTATTTCTTTTCTAGACGATAGATTTTTAAAAAAAAAAATAGATGAGAGTTTTAAAAAATGGATAGATAAGACTTTTACCTTCCAATTAAGATAAATATAAAAGACCAAAACTTTTATGAAGAGGCCCTTGTTGGGTGGATGTAGCCATTTCCCATATATATCGATTTCCAAGTTTTAATTCAGAATCTTAACTGGAAGAGAAGGAAAAAAACACGATCCAGTCAAGACTAGACAAATCAAGTTGGGAATTGGTTGATCCAGATTTAATAGTGTTATTAGGACACTAGTATTTAATAGGCTGTCGTGAAAAGTTCCTTTCACCATGTTTGAGAGCTATATATCCAGCTTATATATATAATATATAATCGAAAGGCACGGTAGTTGCATCTTTGTTACTCGAGATTGACAGGATCTCTCATCTCTGTCGTCAGATCCCAGCACCAATGTCGGATCAACTTAATTCAATTTGTATTAATGCCAAACTACAAACTAGAGGGTGAACACAGATGAAGAATTGGAGATTATCAATCGGTACCACACACGTAGTCAATAAGAAAAGAAAGATAACGGTAGGATTACCCACGACTGAGAGAGTAGCAAGGTGGTTGGACAACCATCGTGCAAACCAATTGGTTGAAAGAATCCCCTCGCCAATAAATCATATGGGGGTTTCAGAATTTTCTCAGCCATGCATATCTGAAAACCTTTGTAGAGAAGGCCGAAATAAATTATTAAAGTTGCTAGGCTACAAGTACATCTCATGGGTCTACATATATATCTACTCAGACAATGAATCTGTGTATGACCCTTCACTTTTGATCTCCTTCTGAAAAATCATGTCATGCTGTCCGTGCTACTTTTTAAAAAAATAGATAGATTTTGTAGGCTTCTGTGCTCCGGTCTCACCGCCTTCGGTTTCCCCTGAAACCGGGGCAGACTATGCTTTCTTTTTATTCTTTTTCCTTATATTATGGAAAGTATATCATGTTGTTCTTGATACTTGATAGTTACCACGGCCAGTCACTGTATGATTCAATTCAACGGCCTAATCCCAAACAATCAACAAACAACGGCACTAAACCTAGAGAGCCGATCATGACTTTAAAGGGAAAAAAAAAAGAGCGGATGACCGGGATGAGTATACAGACGAGAATGGACTGGACATGGATGGATATCACTGATTACATTTGTTTTCGTATTTCTGTCCGGATTCAGATTCAAATACGGACGATGTCAACCATACTGGATAAAATGCAATTGGATATCGAGATCATAAATATGTGAATTGAATAACTTCTCTAGACGGATTTGGTCAAAATAAAGGGTACCGTTTTCATCGCTAGGATGATTATGACAAACCATGCTTTTTAACAGGTGGAGTCGGGTGGAAGTGCAGTGAAAACACGCATATCTCTCGTGCCAACTGGCAAGGGAAAGAGAGACGCGGTAGTTATTCCTGGGCCAACTACCCTCTTCCCCCTCTGTCTATCTGTGTGTCTCTTCACTCTTGTTTCATCATCTCTCGTCTGACTCTCGTACTCCTCTGCTCGCTCGCGTGATGACGCACGTACCTATCTCTCCGTAAGAAAGATGGATGCTTCACGCGCTCAGCACACAAAGCTTAATCTTTGGCAGTTTCTCTCTCTAAACCTGGGGTTAAGAAGTTTCAGGTTCAGCAGCGCTCCGTTGGTTAGCATGGGGCCCGCCGGCGCCACTTCTCCATCCCCACACAACTTTTCTTCGCCATGGCACCTCCCTCTCAGCATATATAGGAAAGAAAGAGGCCCCTCTTCTTCCTCCCATCGACAGGGCGTCAGAGCGAGCTCCTTCTCAACTCGGCCCAAGAGCTCTGCCTCCTCCAAGCTCCCTTCTCCGTAAGCGCTCTCTCTCTCTCTCTCTCTCTCTCTGGACTTCGGCTCTTACCTCTCCTGCTTCCGAATTGCAAGTCGGCAATGTTCTTCGACTGCTTGTTCAGTTTGCAGTGACAAGCACGGGCACACGCACACGCACACACACAAGGATATCATTTTATAATCATAAAATTTCATAAAGGGTTCTAGAAGAGGTGTAAGCTCTGACCCTGGAAGCTTTCTCCTCTCACTATTTAATTCCTTGCTTAGTATAGGTTTTTCTCTCTTTTTCTTGGCATATAACAAACTTTCAGCTCGCAGAATTTTATGGTATCAATAGCTGTAGCTCAAATTGATCCTTTGCTTGGGGCTATATATACTATAATCAAAAGAGTAATTGAAGGGAGCCACAGAGTAAAAGCTTCTCAGAGGAGCTAACCTTGAGTTCGGGATGTTTAGGGCTCTGGTCACTGGTCAGTGCCACACTGAGATATGGAGGCAAATCCAAAGAATGTCTTCACGATTAAAGTGGAGGAAGGGAAGCCTGGAAAGGATGGTCAGCTGGCAGTAGGACCGGTGTTCCGGAGCGTGCTGGCCAAGGATGGATTCCCACAACTTGAGCCTGACATGAAAACATCATGGGATGTGTTCAGGTAACACACAACTGAAACAACAACCAAGCTCACATGTCTACTCTCTCTCTCTCTCTCTTTTTTTTTTTTGTTCTTTAGGTTTTCAATTACAAAATTTGTAGTATCACACACACACACACACACACAAATTATGTACAGTGCTCAGCAAATCTTAGAAAAAATTGATATGCACTTATGCAGGGTAGCAGCAGGCAAGTATCCCGACAACCGGATGCTTGGATGGCGTCCATTTAAAGATGGAGTGGTATGCACACATAAATAAACTGCATAAATGATAGCATCTATATCAGGTTTCAGGTCTTTCTCAATTTACAGTTTTCATCTGTTTAACGGGTAAAAACTTCTATGTTTTCGTTTTCTAGCCTGGGCCCTACTTGTGGAAAACATACAAGGAGATCTATGATGAGGTGCTGCAAGCTGGCTCTGCTTTGCAGCAGCTGGGAGTGCAACCAGTAAGAGCATAAACTTAATCTAACTTTCCACTCCAGCTATGTAAAATAGACCCCTTTTTCCATTATTTATGAACTGGCGTTCTCATATTTTGTCGAGATCCTAGAACATTCATATGGATCATGCTTCTTTGTTTGGCTTATAATATACCAGGGTTCCCGGGTCGGAATCTATGGAGCAAACTGTCCTCAGTGGATAGTGGCAATGGAGGTAAAACTGTCACTGACTTGTACGAATTTTAACTTTCCCCACCAGATCTTTTCTGAATAAACTGTGTTAATCCACAATTAATTTTGCAGGCTTGCAATGGCTATAGTCTCATCTGTGTCCCACTATATGATACTTTAGGTAAGTAGCAGGAGACCATTAAATAGCAGGCCCACATCATAGAATGTTTCTGATCAAATAATAAAAAATATTGGAACACATGCTTTTAATAAGAAATCAAATGTAACGCATTAGAAATTCAGAATCAATAACTTTCCATAGCATACAGGTGCAGGAGCTGTTGACTACATCATTGATCATGCTGAGATTGATGTTGTCTTCATACAGGACAAGAAAATAAAAGAGGTGTGATTAAAATGGATTATCCATGTTACCTTTAGGATCTTTCATCGTAAATTATGACATTACAAGAGAGCTTTTCATCTGCAGATACTATCCCCAAATTGCAAGTCTGCTAAGAGACTGAAAGGTAAGCAATGTCAAAAATTTTATGGTCCGTTTGTAGTTTAGAAAGACTATTTTCAAACATCATTATACAAAGCATGGTTACAGCATTGGTGGCATTCACTTCGGCAACAAGTGAACAAATCAAAGAAGCAGATCATATTGGGATGAAAATGTACACCTGGAATGATTTCTTAAAAGTGGTAAGTACATTAATTGTTGGATGTTTGCAGGTTAACCTACTGAAACATCTAGACAAATCTATTCAGAGTCGGTTTTGTGGTAATATTTATGATGGTTATATTTGTGATGAACTGATGTTTTGACATATATATGTTGACTGAGTATCAGCTTTGTAACTGGATTTCAGGGAAAGGATAATCCACGTCAACCTTGCCCTCCACAAGCAAGTGATTTATGCACTATCATGTATACAAGTGGAACAAGCGGACAGCCCAAAGGTGTTATGCTGACCCATGAAAGTCATGCCAAGTATGTAAAAGGGGTGAATCTCTTTATGGATCAGTTTGATGATAAGGTCACCTCCTACCCTTAAAATACAATGCTCTGAGTATGATTCGATAGTAGTTCTGTTTTATGCAAGACTTAATAGTAACCTTAGTGCCTTCATGTAATCAGATGACAACAGATGATGTCTTTCTATCGTTTCTCCCACTTGCTCACATCCTTGACCGCATGATTGAAGAGTATTTCTTTCACAAAGGAGCCTCAATTGGCTATTACCATGGAGTGAGAAAATCCACTACATTAGCCTTTCTAATAATATGAGTAATCATTCTTTAATCATTACATCACAATCAAATGTTTACTTTCTTATCAGGATTTGAATGCCTTGAGGGACGATATTGTGGAACTAAAGCCAACTTTACTGGTTGGGGTGCCCCGAGTGTATGAAAGAATTTATGAAGGTAGTGAAATAAGAATATCTCTATTAACTAGGCTCAAATTCTGTTAACTCAGACTCACCTTATGAATGGCTCTAGGTATCTTAAAGGCCATTTCAGAACTCAGACCTCTAAGAAGGGTAATTTTTAATGCTTTGTACAATCGGTAAGTTGTCTGGCATCCTGAGTCTTCTAGCTGCAAATCAACTATATCTTACTGTAGTTTTTGAAATTCAGCAAACTGGCAAACATGAAAGCAGGCTACTCGCACAAAACTGCGTCACCTTTTGCAGACATGCTGGCTTTTCGCAAGGTTACATGCTTCTTAGACCTAAATATCTTCCTGAGAACAAAAAAAAAAGTATACAGACAAATTACTTCCACAGAAAGAAAAATATCAGTAGAAGCGGCACTTAGAATTTCTATACTGGGCACTTCTTGCTCTGTGTTTGATTTAGGTCAAGGCAAGGCTTGGAGGTCGTCTTCGTTTATTAATTTCAGGAGGGGCTCCATTAAGTAATGAGATTGAAGAGTTCATGAGAGTGACCACCTGTGCATACTTTGTCCAAGGATATGGTAATGCATACAAACACTTTCTACAGTTCCAAATTAATTCTGTAGCATCAAAAGAAAGACAAATGAGAAAAATGGTAAAGTACTAAAATGTAAAAAATGGTGTAAATTAAAAATCTATATATCCAGTTTCATTCCTAACAAGTGCCTCAATTTTAAGTCCCAATTAGCCAATTCAAAAGAAACCAGTATAAAGGTAGATTCTGTGACCTTTGCTCAGGTTTAACAGAAACACTGGGACCTAGCACTGTCTGCTACATTGATGATATGGCTCTGGTTGGAAGTGCTGGCGTACCTGCCACCTACACTTCAATACGACTGGAAGAAGTACCTGAGATGGGCTATGATCCACTTGGTGTCCCTTCACGTGGTGAAATCTGCATCCACGGGGAATCTCTGTTCGCTGGGTACTACAAAAGTCCAGAACTCACAAACGAAGTAATAGTTGATGGATGGTTTCATACAGGTGAATACTCAATTTAAAGAAATTAATTTTTTTATAAGATTCCACAATACAATACAATACAACACTCAAACACACTTAATTTCAGGTGACATTGGAGAGATGAGCCCAGACGGAATCCTGAAGATAATTGACCGAAAAAAGAACATATTTAAGTTGTCACAAGGGGAGTATGTTGCAGTTGAGTACCTGGAGAAAGTGTATGGCTTCCCTCCACTTGTTGAAGATGTAAGTAAACAATTCAGCGGCTACAGCATATGGCTGAATTAAGAGAGAATATTGGTCAACATGTAATATTGTCATTTCTGTCCTTTTCCTAGATTTGGGTATATGGGGACAGTTTCAGATCAAGTTTAGTTGCAGTAGTCAATCCACACGAAGAAAATACAATGAAGTGGGCAGAGTCCAATGGCTACAAGGGTTCTTTTGCTGAAATCTGCAAATGTGAAGGACTTGAAGAGTACATCCTGAAAGAGCTGGCAGCTGTTGCACAGAAGAACAAGGTATGGTCATCTATTCACTCTGACAAACAAAAACCTTCACCGTAAAGTATCATAATGTAGTATTGAATGCATCTTCTGTTTTTTTTATAACAAATTCAAAGAGGAAATATCTTAGTTTTGTAGACTCCTTGTTTTTCAAACTTTCACTGTGTATCAGATCTATAATTCTATATGGTAACCCTCACTGCATGTCACAAATCAGCTACGAGGTTTTGAGTACATCAAAGGCATAGTGTTGGATCCTGTACCTTTTGACATTGAAAGGGATTTGGTGACTGCGACAATGAAGAAGAGAAGGAAGAATATGCAGAACTATTACCAGGTGAGGAAGACCTTTCAAAACTTTTGATCTGCTCCAGTCACTTATTTCTTGTCGTTTCTTGCTGCTCTTCAGTAGTTCTAATACAGTATCTTTTGCATGCAGTCAGAGATTGACAAGGTATACAAAAAGCTGGAGGCACAGAAGAATGCTGCCAAATCTAAGTGAAGAGATGTGCCCTATTAGAGCATAAGCTGAAAAGGAGGAAAACACCGTTGTAAAATTCGCATTTAATGTTAAGAAGCAACTACTCAGTACTATATGTAAGCAATAAAATGTATATTGTCCCTTTGCTTTGCTAAGATGATTCTCAAATCTCAACTAGAATTCTAAAGATTGAAGGTCATCACCAACAAGATGGCAAAGTGGAACGAGCCTCATTCCTGTTTTGTGTTTTCAAAATATTGATTTCACCCCCACTGTTCAAAGTGTAGCCTCCTAGCCGAGTGTCTATGCACTTAGCGACACCCTCAAGCCAAACCTTATAGCCCGTGTGAGTGATTGGTGTCATCGCCCTATAGCAGCACCTAGCCATCTGGCTAATGGTCAGATCCATATACTCTTATAAAGCTAAAGCCTACTAGATGTTTTATTTCGTTCACATCATATACTCTTATAAAGCTAAAGCCTATTAGATGTTTTTTCGTCCACATCATTCCCAACTAAGTGACCCCACTGAATGTTCTATTTCTTCATGCAAGGTGTACATATGAAAAGATGAAGCAGAATCCACAACTTTGACTGATACCTCCTAAAATGAGACCCCAACGCCAGCTGGATGACCTCCACTCATCTGATCCCTGATGACAATCTGAGAGAATCTGCTGCTTGTCAAGTTTACGTTCATTGGAAAGCCAAAGAACCACAATATTGAACCTCAGGTCCCTTCTGATAAGTTCATGGTAATATGTTGGATGAAATCACTTTGTCCAATGCAGCCAAGGTTTCTAAAAACTCCACGGACCAAAACATTCCATGTCACTGTATTTGGATATATACCTTCATATAACATCTTTAGTAGGTACACCATGGCATCTACAAGCTTATCTTGATTGCAAAGCTCTGCCATTAGAATAGTGTACACTAGTATGTTACGACGACAGTTCACTACATTCATTGCACCTAACATCCAAGCGGCCATCCTGACTTCCCCTTCCTTGCAATAAGCATGAATTATTGCAGTGAAAGTGAATGCATCTGGTTGAATTCCTCGAACTATCATCCTCCCCACAAAAACCATGGCTTCTCTGCTCATTCTCATTTGACATAGACCACTTACTACAGTGTTGTATGTTACTAAGCTCAACTCAATACCATGGTTTTGCATCTCGATCACCATTTGAAAAGCGTCTCCACAGTTTCCCTCCCTAAAGAGACCATGGAGCAACTCGTTATAGGTCCTACCGTTTGGTGGGCAACCATGCCTTCTCATCTCATGGAACACACCAAGAGCTCTCGCAACTCTTCTGCAGTCACATAGACTTCTGATCAGCGTGTTGAATGTCACTGTGTTGGGAGGACAGTTTTCTAGTAGCATCTTATCAATAAGATTCTCTGCCTGATTAAACATCAGCTTCTTGCAAAACACATCCACCATGTTTGTGTAAACAACAACATTTGGCTTGCAACCAGATCTTGTCATGTCATTCCATATTGATATGGCACCATCTAGGTCCCCGGCTTTGGAGAAGCCATCAATAAGAGTAGAGTAGGTCCTCACATTAGGAAAGCAGCCGTGTTGCTCCATGTCGTTGAGTACAGATGATGCTCCCTTGAGATCACCAACGCCGCAAAGGCCATGGATCAGAACGTTGTACGAAACCGTCGATGGTGCCCATCCTTCAGCCACCATCCACTTCCACATGTCTAGCGCGTCATGAACCCTTCCATCATCAAAGAGTCCTTTGACCAATGCAGTGAATGTTGCAACATTTGGAGTGCATCCTGTGATCAGCATCCTTGCCAGAATGGCACACGCCATCCTCAGCTCACCGGCCTTGCAGAACGTGTCGACTATAGTAGTGTACGTGATGACATTAGGCTGCAATCCCCTCCCCACCATGTCGCCGACAACTGCGAACACCTCCTGCATCCTGAACTCTCTGCACAGAGCCAGAACGACAGCATTGTAGGAGGCGCTCACAGGCAGTGCCGCAGCCAGCACCTCAGTGGCCTCGTCCACCCTGCCAAGCTTGCACAGCGCGGAGACGATGGTGCCGTAGGTCACGTCGTCCGGTGGACACCCCTTCCTGGCCATTTCGTCGAGCATCTTGTGCGCGGCCCCGACGCGGTGGTTCTGGCACAGCGCCTTGACGAGCAGGTTGTAGGTGAACACGTTGGGCCGCACGCCGTCCTTCCTCATGTTGTCGTACACCAGCGCGACGGCGCCCACCATGTTCTCCCGCATCAGCGCGTCGATGAGGTGGTTGTAGAGCCGCGGCTCGGTGGGGCGCGCGCAGCCCAGGTCGTGCACCGCGCGGTAGAACGTCTTGAGCGCGCGATCGGGCGCGCCCGCGCGGGCGAAGGCGCCGACGGCGGCCACGAGGGCGCCCTCGGTGCACGGGACGCCCCTCAGCCGCATCTCCTGCAGCGCCAGCTGCACGCCGTCCACGTCGCCCGCCGCCGCCAGCCGCCTGACGGTCGCTTCGTGGGCTGCTCTCGCCGCGTCCCCGGTGTCCGGCGAGGGAGGTGGAACCGCCCCGCGAGGAGGGTCCCCCGCATGATTCTTCTTCCCCGGGAGGCTGGGGCTCCCCGCCGCCGCCGTGGAGAAGCGGTGGATGAGGGAGCTGTGAAGGCGCCGGAGGAGGAGGAGGCCGCATTTGGTCGAACACATGGCGCGCAGGTGAAGCGCGTTCGAATGCGCAAGGGGCCGTGGATTGGAAGAGCGCGTTCGAAGATAATGCTACTGGATTTGGGCCATAGTTTCAGTGCAGGCCCTAACTCTGATAGGCTTCCCTCAGAAAAAGCGGTCGTGACACGTTGTGGGCTATTTTCAGTTAAAAGATCCACTGGCCCAATACATTACCCGATGTGGGCTTTCTCTTTAATAACTATGCAGCACCGAATTATGTATACACAAACCAAAAGGCAAAATTTGGGATTAATGTGGTAGTTTTGGAGGAACAATGATAAAGAAGTAATAACGACACGCTTGTTTTTAGAGTGTGGTTACCTAAATACAGTTTTAGATAGTATATTTTAAATAGTAGTGTTGGAGACACTCTAAAAAAAAATGCTTTTTGAAATGGAGTGTGCACAAGAGTGAGCCTGTGCGCGCACACCCACCACCACTATGCGGCCACACGAGTCACACGTCACTCACGTGCCTAGGAGTACAACCAACCTGGAAGCCATCTAATCTAATCCTATTTGAAATAGACAAATATAAGCAATAATCATCAATTTATTGACTTAGAAAAACACTAGTAGTTTGTAAATAATTACTAGTCTGTTTCAAATTGTATTTCGTCTGACTTTTTTATCTCAAGTTTGACCATCTTGTTTTATTCAAAAATTTATTTAAAATATTATTTTTTTTATTGTGGTTTGCTTTATTAACAAAAGAACTTTAAAAATAACCTAAATTCAATTAAATTTGTTTAAATTTTTTAAATAATACGGGTTAAATTTAAGGTTAAAAAAAATCAAGCGAATTATCATTTAAGACGGAGAGAGTACCAGATAGAGGAGGTCAAGCTAAAGCCTCAATTGTAAATAATCATCAATTTGTTCAGCCCCGTTCAAGTCAACTCGCTGAGGCCACGACAACGCGTTTCACCGTCCTGCTCAGTGCTCACGCACGAGTCGTGCTGTCGGCCTAGGAAGCAATGTAGAACTTGCATGTTACTGTATGTTCAGACGTTCAGTACAAGTCAAACAGCGGAGATCTAGTGCCTATGCACAGCGCACGTGTGCACAACCTGTGCAGCTCAACTCGCAGCTCACCTGCCAGCGTGTCGCCGACGCGTCGTGCCGGCCGGTTCACGCGGCCGTGCGCATCGCGGTAGTCCCCGGTCAGCAAGCAACGCCAACCGCAACCATGTGGAACTTATTGCGGTCACGACACTGCAAAATACAGGAGACAATATCACAAGAACCTGTGGATCTGATCTGAATCATATCTGCACGAGAGAGAACCTGCAACATCGATGCTACAAACTCTGAAAATGTGGAACTTAGCACTGTAAAGACACTGAAAATGCAGGAGACAAGATCACAAGAACCTGTGGGTCTGATCTGAATCGTATCTGGACAAGAGAGAACCTGCAATATCGATGCTACAAACACTGCGCAGATCTACAACAGCCTGTGTGTATGCAGTACGCATCTCCGGGTCTCGCTGAACAATCTGGACTCTTGAGAGTTTTTCAGGTGCAGCAGATGTGCCCGTGAATCTAAGCTCAAAGTCTGATAACTCTGAAACGAGAAACTTTCATCAGAGTCTGAAACTCTGAAACGAGAAACCTTCAGTAATTCTCTAGTATCACGTATGAACAGCCAGCCGGCCACAAGTCCACAGCCAACAGAATACCGAGCACGCCACACGATTTCAGTAAGTAATTAACCAGTACTAGTCTTTCTTAAATTATAGTTTATTTGACTTTTTTATTTTAAATTTAACCATCTCGTCTTATTTAAAAATTTATTTAAAATATTATTTTTTTTATTATTACTTGCTTTATTAACAAAAGTTCTTCGAGAATGACCTAAATTTAACTAGTTTTGCTTAAATTTTTTGAATAAGATGAGTGGTCAAATTTGAAGTAAAAAAAATCAAACGAACTACAATTTAAAACGGAAGGAGTAATAATTAACGAGGGCATCACTGCAAACACAACTCGGTGGATCAGATTAGCTCTCTCATTATTGCCCGCAAACCATTTATTATTGTAATATAATCAGACACATACAGACAGCTAGCTTGCTTGCTTGCATTGCTCTCGTCACTAGAGCTAGCCATGGCTTCTCTGTGGCACGACGGCCAACAGATTCACTAGTTAGCCTACGAGCCAGGCACGCAACACACTAGGAGTCCATTCATGTTTTCGGCAGCCAAGGAGGAGGGGTCGCGCCTCGAGGAGGACGTGCCGCTGACGGTCTCTGGAAGAAATTTTTTTTTTAGAACAAGCATATAGCCAGCATTTCATTAAGCAGAGAGAGTGGTCAATAGACCTAAACATAGCAGATACAAGAGGGATTCACTGGTAATCCACGGATAACCAATGAAAGCCCCGACACAACACGGAAGCAAGAACGCGGGAGGTTGGGGACCCTCCAACCGACAACCCCATCAACTAAACCTGATACAAACTAAAACTCGACACGTTGGTAACCCATAGTGATAGGAGCCGTAGACTGACATCATGGTGGCAAAGCATCCATCGGAACCACCTCGGCGGCAAAGCATCCGCCGGAACCAAGACCTGGAACTCCGATACCTCCTCCGAGTCACTAAGGGACACCACCCTTCAGACCACGGACGAGGAGAACTACCTGTAGAAGAAGAAACGCCAGCGGCAAAGCATCCGCCCGCTCACCCTCAGCGGCAAAGCATCCGCCGGAAACCCCCTCGGCGGCAAAGTATCCACCGAAAAAGACCACAGCTACGACTACAACACACACACAAGGCAAACCAAGATGAGGAGGACCATGAAGCGCGAGCAGGCACAGCTGCAACAGCGCCGACGACCTAGCACCCCGAGGAGGCAGCTCCACACGCGCCAAGACATGGACTTCAACGACAACGCCTTCAAGAAGGACTGCGACGCAGAGGCGCCGCCGCTGCCTGCCAAAACGGGCTAGGTTTTCAACTCGAAGATCCATGCCAGCCAGCAAGCCACCCACCCCAACAGCAGATCGGTGCAAGTAGCTGTGTGCACCAATAGCCATGCCACCATGGCAGAGCTTGTGCGCCACACACCACCACCGGCCCCGCCACCACGATGACGCCCCGCACCACCACACAAGCACCGCATCAGGGGGCCCCTAGCGCTGAGCTGAGGGAGCAGGAGCCGCGCTGAAGGTGACTACGCCGGCCATAGAACGACGCCAACCCCGGCCATAGGGCAGGACCGACGACTAGGCGGCACGGGACCCACCCTGCAAGGCCGGCGGCGCACCACCCGGTGCCCGGCCACCGCAGTCAGGGAAGGGGGTGGGGAGGCCGGGGAGAGCAGATCCGGGCCCAGGGCCCGGGTCCGGCCCGGCCCTACCCGCTCGGCCGCCGGTGAGCCAGCCACCATTGCCGGAGATGGGGAAGACTCAGCCGGCCATTGCCAGAGAGGGAGGTGGCCGGAGAGGGTGGGACGGGCCATCGCCGCAGCACCCCATTGTGGATCTGGGACTTGGCCCACCGGATCCGCCCTGGCGACGCCTGCGTGTGCCGGAGGAGCGACGGCGCCGGGCGGGCCACCGCCAGCTAGGAGCAGGGCACCCTTCGCCAGGAGATGGCCAGGTGGCGGCCGCAGCCACCGGAGTCGGGGTGGGGTCGCTGGATCCGGGCTCAGGGGGCCCGGATCTGGCCATGCGTCGCCTGCCACCCTCGCCGGCCGGCCATGGCATGTCGTCGGTTGGAGGAAGAGGAGGAGGGAGGGAGGAGGAGAGAGGGGTGAAGGGAGAGAGAAGGGGCTGCTGAGGAGAAGGCCGCCACCGCCGCAAGGAGGGGCTGCGGCGGCGGCCGGGGAGCACGCCGGCGGCGAGGCTGGAGGAGGCGGGCGAGTCGCCCCCCGCGTCGCTCGTGAGGAGAGCGGCGCCGGGGGATCAAGTTGCTTAGCCGAATCTAGGTCAAATCTTCTCTGGAAGATTTACATAGCCCAGATTTGGCTTCAAAACGTGGAGAGCTTTTCAGGTGTGTACGGTGGTGGCCGTCACCATGTCCGATCACCGAGCTAGCCTTCTCGCTTGGTTACGATTCCCAAGCCTCAAAACGGTCGCTACGTTACTGCAAAAGGTTGTAAGAAACCACTGGGGTCAGCTTCAGGTGAAGCATGTATGTATGTAATAAAGGGATAATAAGGTTGCAACAAGCAGTTCCAGGTATTATAAATTCTGATGAGTAAGCAAGTGTTGTTTGACGAAGAAAGTTCACTTACTCAGGAGCTGTAGTGTTCTCGCCGGGTGGTCTCACATTGGAATGGTTCTTCTCGTAGAACCTAATAGAGATCAGACTGCTTTGTGCCCTGATAGATGATTCGGGTGACCCATGGAAACTTACTGCCGACCCATGTCTTAGAAGAAAACTGCAAAATCCAGATGCCAAACTTTTGAGTAACTGTCTCCTATTGAATAAGCTCTAAGTATTACTCCCTCTGCCAAAATATGTGAGTACGTATAATATTTATATTTTAAATAAATTTATTAAAAAACTAGATTTAAAGATCTTTCTAATGATACTAATTATTTATTATAAATATTAATATTTTTTAAAATAAAATTATCGGTACTCCAAAATCTTCCATGGGGGAATGGAAGCCAACTACCAGCGTGGTGGATGGCAGAAGCAACAGCAATTCAGAGGCGGCAACTTCCAGCAGGAGGGTTGGAGAGGAAATCAATAGGACAGATGGGGTAATAATCAGCAGGGGGACTGGAATCACCAAGAAGAGGGGAATCGTCAGGGGAGTCAAGATTGGAGGGATCACCCGACAGACAAGAACAAGGTGTTTCACCTCAAAGGTATGAAACCTCCAAACTCTGGCGGGGATATCCAGTGCTACAAATGTCTGGGCTACGGGCATCACCAATCTGAGTGTGACAAAGAGCCAGTCTGTTACAAATGCTTCAAAGAGGGCCACTTGGCGGCTGACTGCGGCTCTTCTGAGGGGAAGAAGCTGCAAATGTTTGGTTTTGGATTTCCTGGTCAGGGATTCTACTCTATGAACATCCCGATGGACAAAGTGCAGGAGAAAACCAATTCTGGAATTCTCCAATCAAGGAAGGGGAGGCTAATGTGGAGAAGGTCAACAAGGAATTGAGAAATCTAGTGAGGGAGGACTAGGACTTCAATGTCAGGAAGCTGGATACAAATGAATACATGGTGCTCTTCCCTAACAAGCACTCCCTTGACACCTTCACTAGAATGTCTGAATTTGGTATGAAAGTTTTTGGGCTTAAAGGAACTCTGGAGAAAGCAACCAGAGACTACTCAGTTTCCTCGGTACTCCAAACTGTGTGGATAAAAATTCACAATGTACCAGACATTGCTAGAGAAGAAGAGTCAGTAAAGTATCTTGCCAACCTGGTGGCAGAACCGCTGGTAGTGGATGAATTATCTCTGATCAGACATGGGCCTGTCAGATTTCAAGGGAGATGCAGAAACCCGGAGGCCATACAGGGCGGGCTGGAAGTTTTCTTCAATGGAGAAGGATTTATTCTGGTATATGAGGTGGAAAAACCAGCAGGTAACTACTCTAGGGGGGAGGGGGGCCTCCATTCAAAGTGAAGAATGGCATGAATTGCAGATTCTGGCTAGATTGCTGGCTCCTCAATGTGCCTCTAAAAATTGCTTATGATGACCTTTTCTCTATGACTAGAGAGCCTAACTGTTCAGTGGCCGAATGCTGGGATGGGGAGGATTGGTTTGTGGATTTCAGAAGGTCTCTGAATCAGCAAGAATTTAAGAGATGAGAGGAACTGAAGGCGAAACTTGTCATTATCAGTATTGGCGAAGATAACTGTGATGAGATAACATGGGCTCTGGAGAAAACATGGGTGTTTTCCACCAGATCCCTGTATAATTTCTTGATGTATGGGGGAGTGCCTGGCAAGATGGCTGAGCAAATCTGGAAATGCAAAGTGCCTCTTAAGATCAGATTCTTCTTATGGCCGGTGTTTAATAACTAATTACAATGTGCTATGAGCTTAGTTAAAAGAGGCTGGAAGGGGGGTGAAAATTGTTGTTTAGGAGATGGCTTGGAGAATGTCAATCATTTATTTTTCTCTTGCCATATTGCAAAAATGATTTGGGGCTTCCTACAAGCTATCTTCGGATGGGTGGAATGGCCTCTTTCGATTAAAAGCTTCTCTGAATCTTGGTTGTCGGCAGGGGGCCCCTTCCCATCAGATTGACGCTGTTCGTATTTGCAGGTTTCGCCTGGGCGCTCTGGACCAACAGGAACAAGATGGCGATCAGACATGAATTCCCAAAGTCCCTGGCTGATGTTGTACATGTTGCACTGTCATTTATGCAGAACTGGAGCCGGCTGTTGAAAGAGGATGATCGGGAGCGCGTCCTAGACATGAAAGCTACAATCTTGAAGTGGATGAAGACCTTTGAATCAAGCAAGCTGATGTCTACCGATATATCAGAAATCTAGTTGCATATCTGTTTGTAATGGGTGGAATGTTACCTAATATGTAAATTGGCATCCCCCGTATACTTTGTGTACTCGTGGCTTTCTTAAAAGCGGAGGCATGGCCTCTTTTTTTAAAAAAATAAAAAAATAAAATTACCGGTAGTTGTTTTTCGAAAAGCGCAAGTGATAAACATTTTGAAACGGAGGGAGTACATGATTTGACTAATCAATTTTTTCATGATGAGTAAGCTCTGAGTATACATGGTTTGACCAATCAAAACAGCTGGTTGAAGTTATACTCGATCAACAGGCTCTGTTCTGGAGCTTTCATGACAAAAGTTTGCATGTGGCGGCTCAAATCAAATAACTGATATTATAAGATACCAACAGTGTATTCACTCGCAACTATGTAGCTAAGTTTACTAAGGTTTTACTAGACAATAACTGTGAAGTGAACACAGAAGAAAAAATAAATTGAATTGTCTGTTATCAATAGCAACCAGAAACTTCAGTTTGACAAAATCATATTACAGGCCAGAGGGCGTTGACCATTAGGCTACATCACAGCACATGAGTCTACTGGCAAATGAAGAATTCTTACACGCCTAAAATGGCACTTAAAGCGCAAACTTGCAGGTTGCAAAACAAACAGAAAAGCAACCCTACTACGCCCATTCCAGACTTCATGTTCATGTAATACACAATGGGTCAATGGTGAAACACTCCATTCGAATAATCCAGCACATTCCCATCTCATAGGTCACAGCGTTGAACACTGAAGTCAAGCACAGAACATCAGTTGCATAGAACTTACATTTTACTGTCCGAGAGTCAGGTTGCTAGCAACCTATCTTGCTTACATTAACTTACACGGGCATATTAAACTACATCAGCCACTACTTTCTGATAGCTACTAACCCAAGGCTCGAGAACATCCAGTGAGCTCGAAGCGCCATTTTGAACCTCCATCACTTCCCTTCACCAATACAGATGCACGACACGATTATGGGCTCCAAAGCGAAGGTGCATCCCTGCAGATAAATTTGATTAGAAAACTACAGACAACAGCCGTGAATGCATAATATTTTTTTTTACCAAATTCAAGTTTTCACCTAATGCCTGATATCCCACCTATGTTGCCATGTTTTACAGGAAACATCATAAGGGTCCCAACCCAAACCTTACGAGTTATGACGACCCCTCCAATAAAAATCTTAAGGGGGTTACTATTTACTAGTATCATCAGTAAGGATTGAAATACGGGCATATATGCCTGCTCGCGAAAAAAAAAAGTAAGGATACCAGTCTAAGCTTCAGCAAGCCTGCTAGGTTCAGCTCGATGTAAGATGAAGATTGATTTAAATAATGTACTGTTAGCTCAATATGAGCCATGGAGTGGTATATTTTCAGGTCACCACTAACTGACACAAAGAAACACAGAGATTGTAATAAGCATAACATGAGCATGATTGATAACAAACCTGAAATCGGTAAAGGATAGAAACATATACAAGTAGATACGACCTCTTCAAACAAAGAACTAACCATTTGAATAGATCAAATTGACAAATGTAGAGCCCACAAAAGATAAGCAATAAAAGGTGTATAGAAGAAAGAAGGAACCAAAGATAGACCAAAATAAAATGGGTGAAGTCGAAAAAGGCTGTACATGTCATAATATGAAAGGAAGAGATCATTTGGGGGTTTGGGAATGGAATGGCAATGTGACCTAAGATAAATTTCCAACATTTGTACTTTTTACTTACAAAAGAGGCAGGTAATGAACAGCAAGCAGAACTGCAGAAGTTTTCTAATTGTTATACTTTACAAGAATAAAGTTTCCCAGCTAAAGATCTAGGCTCAGGTCCTTCAGGACATTAATGACAGGTCTAACTTATTTTTATCTTCAAGCATTTTCTGAATGCAAAATATTCATTCTCCAGTTAACTGTCAAAGCTTGGGAGCATGTTATCCCAACAAAATACTAACTTAAAAATATAACAGGACGATTAACAGCTAGAGGAGCATCTAAAAATTGCAAACATATACCACTGACAAAATGTTTGCTATACAGGTGACAGCATACAAGCTACATTGCAGCATTGATAAACTGAGTGCCCCAAAATAAGTAGCCTACTTCTACGTGAACAATTAGACAGGAAACTACTGCTAACATAGGCAAAATAAATACTATAAAAGAGCCCTGCATTGATAAGCATTTATGACCTCAAGCTTACCACTTCAAACACATGGTTTTGCTGAGCGTGGCGAAAAGAGGAAGTATGGGCAAACACTATAGTAACACTAGTCCAAGCTACATTACAGCATTGATGAAATAAACAGAGTGCCCCAAAATAAGTAGCTTACTTCTACATGAACAACTAGACAGCAAACTACTGCAAACATATGCAAAATAAATACTATAAAAGAACCCCGCAATGATAAGCACTATGACCTCAAACTAGCTTACCACTTCAAACACATGGTTTTGCCGATGGCGGTGAAAAGCGGAAGTATGGGTAAACACTACTGTAACACTTGTCCCTGTCCATCGCGCAGACCTTCTCAACCTCAGCAGTTTTGACATTCAGCGAATAATAATCTACATCTTCAGGTTCCCAGTAAGGATCCTCTTCATCATCATCATGTTGTGGAATGCCTCGAAAGAAAATAAATCCCTCAGCTGCACCTAAAGTGAAGTGCTCATTATGGTAGATGGGCAATCGTATAATATTCTCTGACAGGCGTTCATTGGGAGATTGATGTTCACTTTGTTTTGCAATGCGAGAGAGGTGAAACTCTCGATTCCCCAAGTATTCACCAACAGTGAGCATCCCAGGGGTTCCTTCTCTATCAACCGCGATGCAAGCCCGAAAGCCGTCCTCCACACGATGAGCATAGTTGATGACAGATAACTCCATCTTGAGAGCATCAAGCACGATGATTTTGTCCGCCGAAGACACCGTCCAGTAGAAGCAGCCATCAACATAGTCGAATCGCCCCAGGCCATAGTCACAGAAGATGTAGCGATTCCCCACTGCCTAGTCACAGAAGAGAAGACGAACACGGCCAGCTTGGTTTCGTACGCCGCCACACATATCACCCTGCCTGAATGATGTATCCACCTCATCCTCTTGGGAGGGAGGAGCAAGGCAGAGCCCAAAATTGACAAGGCTCCCCTGATTGACGGTGAGGTGGTCAGGTATAGGCGGGAGCAGCACGTAGCGCTTGAACAGGGGATCGCACACGGCGTAGTTCATGAAGCGAGGGCGGGGGGAAGTCGCCGCCGTCGTCGTCGTCGGGGAAGTACTTGGACTGGATGAGGACACGGCCGTCGCGGGCGTCCATGGGGAGCCAACCCCAGGCTTGCTTCGGCACCCACGGCACGAAATGGTACTCGAAATCGGCCTTGCGAACGAGGGCGATGGCGCACTTGAAGGAAGGGTGGGCGTGGGGCTCCGAGTTGCCAGCGGGGTAGAAGCCGTCGTAGCAGGCCAACCCGAGCAAGGGAGGCGGGCGCCCGGACCGGCGCTTTTTTCGGGGTGGGAATGCGGGCGAGGATGCCACCGAGGAGGCCGGCGGTGAGGGCGGTCGGGCGCGGCGCTGTTGGCTGGCGCTCGATGGCGCCGGCGACGGCGAGGCCATGGCAGGCAAGCCGACCGCCGGAGCTCAGGACGAAAGGGGATCGATGGGTTTGGATTTTTTTTGGGCGGTGTGGTGGGAATCCACGGGTTTTAGTAAATCTCTTTCAGAAACGAATTTTGGGTTTTTTTGGGCGGGCGGTGTGGTGTGCAGGAGAAGGAGCCGAGCGATTCGCAGTCGACACGCCGCGGGGCTTGGCGCTGGGCCCCACTGCGACGGTCGCGAAGTGGGCCCCGCGCAGTCCGGGCTCGTCGGGGACCAGCTCCACGGGAACCCCTTTGGGCGTCAGCGGCGACGACGACGCGTCACGGCGGCCGGGGGTTTTCGGCGGCCGCATCGTGGGCTCGTGGCTGTGGTGGTTGGCTGGTGTAAGCACTACTCGTTTCTCAGATGAGTCTGGCTGACAAGACTAAACCAAGCTATCTTAAGCTAACAATTATTGTTTGGTTTATATGTACTATCTAGGTCTGGCTAACTCTAAAATGTGTTTGGTTGTATGGTTTGCTTTGATATCGTGACTTTTTCTCTGACTTGCAGCGGTAGAGGCATCTCGCGTCCGCCATCTTCGGAGTTGGGAACGAGCGCGGTAGAGGCATCCCGCGTCCGCGCAACGGGGCAGCTTGCCACTGTGCCGCCTAGCGGACCACACCAACACCCAGCAGAGCCCTGGTGTTCGCGCCCGGACTGACTTGCGGCGAGGAAAATTCGCAACCTCGCAGACCCGCGGAGCTTGCGGCGGCCGGCGGCGGCAGCGTCCGTGCACACGACCAGCGGAGCCGCGGCGCTCATGGACGGTGGCACCCGCGGCCGGCGGAGCCGCGGCGCTCGTGGACGGCGGCACCCGCGGCCATCGGAGCCGCGTCCGACGGAGCCCGCGTCTTCGCCCAGGTGGCAGCGTCGGCCTCATGGCCTCGGCGCCCACAACTGGCGGAGCCACGATGCTCGCGACAGGCGGCGCCCATGCCCGTGCCTGGCGGAGCCGTGTCCGCGCGTGCCCCTTCTTTGTCGTTGCCCAGCCACGCCATGTGGGCGGGAGAGGGCCGCCAAGTGAAGTCGGATCAGGTGGGGAGGGGGCCACCGCTGCTGTCGGTCGAGGCCGAGGTGTCGCTCGCAGCCAAACCTGGCCTTCACGGGAGGGACGCTTCTGGTGGGAGAGGTCGCGGCAGGAGCTGGGGCCGGTGAGGTACGGCTACGGAGGAGGAAGAGGAACAACGCGCGGTAGAGAAGGAGCACCGCGCTGGGGAGGAAGAGCAGCAGCGTGCGAGGAAGAGCCGAGGAGGACCTCCGGCAGGGCGGAGACCGGTGACGAAGGTGGAGCACCGCACGGCAGGGGCGAAGCACCGGTGACAAAGGAGGAACACCGCGTGGGAAGTCACACCGCGTGCACCGAGCAATGAAGGGAAGAGACACGCGAGCTAGCCCAAGCCAGACCAGGATCGAACGACCACCACGGTCGTTCAAGGCTGGCCAGGCCAGGCTTATATGGATGGCCAGCTTGAGCCAGGCCTCAGAGGCATTTACAAGTAACCAAACACGAATTTTTATCCAGGCCAGCCCAAGCCAGGCAGTCTAGGACCAATCAAACACACCCATATTGGGCCTGTTACATTCAGCTCAAACAGAACAAGGGTCGTGAGTCGTGACACGTTGTTGGCTATTTTCAGTTAAAAGATCTGTTGGCCCAACATTACCCGCTGTGGGTTTTTCTTTTATAACTGTGCAGCACTGAATTATATACACACAAACCAAAGAGGAAAAAAATTTAGTTAACGGGGTAGTTTTGGAGGAACAATGATAAAGAAGTAGCAACATGTTTCATTTTTGGAAGTGTAACAACATGTACTTTGAAACGGAGTGTGCACAAGAGTGAGCCTGTGCGCGCACACCCACCACCACTATCCGGCCACACCACAGTCACATGTCACTCACGTGCCTAGGAGTACAACTAACCTGGAAACCATCTAATCTAATCCTATTTGAAATAAACAAATAGAAGCAATAATCATCAATTTATCGACCTAGGAAAACACTAGTACTTTTTGTAAATAAATTACTAGACAGAGGAGGTCTAGCAAGGGCTTCAATTCAGTTCAGCACGTTCAAGTCAACTCGCTCAGTGACAGTGAGGCCAAGACGCGTTTCACCGTCCTGCTCACACATGAGTCGCGCTGTCCGCCTAGGAAGCAAGGCAGACCTGCATGTTACTGTACAGGTGAAACAGCGGAGATCTGGGTCATGTTTAGTTCCTCTAAAAATTACAATTTTTTCACTCTCTCTCATATCAATATTTAGCTGCTTGCATGGAGCATTAAATATAGGTAAAAAATAACTAATTATACAGTTTAGTTTAAAATCACGAGATGAATCTTTTGAGCCTAGTTAATCCACGATCGGATAATATTTATCAAATAAGATGAAAGTGGTACTATTCATCAAGTTCATTTTTTTCACGAACTAAACGAGGCCCTAGTGGCCGTAGCAGTGCACGTGTACGCAAACCTGTGCAGCAGGTCAACTAGCATCTATCTCACAAGCGTGCCGCGGCTGTCGACGACGCGCCGTGCCGGCCGCATCGCAGTGGTCCCCGGTCAGCAAGCAACGCCAACCGCAACCACGTGCTACTTATTACTACGACGACACTGAAAATACAGGTGGTGGCAAGATCACAAGAACAACCTGTGGATCTGATCAGAATCGTATCTGCACAAGAGAGAACCTGCAACATCGATGCTACAAACTCTGTGCAGATCTACAGCCTGTGTGTATAATGCAGTATGCATCTCCTGGTGGATCTCACTGAACAGCCTGGATTCTGAGCTGAGACATTTTCAGATGCAGATGTTCCCGCCCGTGAATCTAGCTCAAAGCTCTGAAACTCTGAAACGTGAAACGAGAAACTTTCGGTAGTTCTCTAGCATCACGTATGAACAGCCGGCCACAACCAGGAAAACACAGAGCGCCACACCCACACGTATCAGTAACCATGAACTACTAGTCTGGCATCTTGAGATGAGAATTTTCAGACAGAAGCGCCTGTGGAATCTAGCTCAAATTCTGAAACTCTGAGACGAGAAACTTTCAGTTATTCTATACCGTATGAACAGCCCAGCCGGCCACAAGTCCGCAGCAAACAAAATACCGAGCGTGCCGCACGATTTCAGTAATCAGTTAACAATTAACAAGTGCAGCACTGCACAGAACTCGGTGGATCAGATTAGCTCTCTCATTATTGCACGCAAACCATTTATTATTGTAATAATCAGACACATACAGACAGCTTGCTTGCGTTGCTCTCTTCACCAGAGCCATGGTCTCTGTCTCTGTGTGGCACGACGGCCAACAGATTCACTAGTTAGCATACGACCCAGGCGCACAACACACTAGGAGTCCATCCATTCATTTTTACAGCCGCCAAGGAGGGGGCGCCTCGGGGACGAGGAAGCGCCGCTGACGGTCTCTGGAAGATTTACATAGCCCAGGTGGTCAAGAGGCTTCAAAATGTGGCGAGCTTTTCAGGTGTGTATTGTGGGCCACCACCATGGGGATCACCGAGCTAGCCTTCTCGCTTGGTTACGATTCCCGAGCCTCAAAACAGAAACGGTCTCTACGTTACTGCAGAAAGGTTGCAAGAAGCCATTGGGGTCAGCTTCAGGTGAACCATAGAGTATAACATTTTCAGACTATGCAAAAGGTTGCAACAAGCAGTTCCGGGTATTATATAATCTGACTACGCAAATGCTGATTGGGCAAAGAAAGATCACTTACTCAGGAGCTGCAGTTGTCCCGCTGGGTGGTCTCACATTGGAATGGTTCTTCTTGTAGAAACTTATGGAGATCAGACTGCTTTGTGCCCTGATCGATGATTCCGGCGATCCATGGAAACTTACTGCTGACCCATGTCCTGAGAAGAAACCTGCAAAATCAGATGCCACTCTTTTGAGTAAACTGATGAGTAAGTAAGCTCTTAGTATTGCATAGTTCGACTAATCAATGTTTCCTGATGAGTAAGCTCTAAGTATTACATGGTTTGACTAATCAAAACAGCTGGTTGAAGTTATGCTCGATCAACAGGCTATTGTCTGGAGCTTTCAGGACAAAAGTTGACACTGTTGCACAGGTCATAGCATGTGGCAGCTCAAATCAAATAACTGAAACTAAGGTTTGACAAGACATTAACTATGAAGTGAACGCAAAAGAAAAAATAAATAAATTGGCTGCTATTAATATAGCAACCAGAAAGCTTCAATTTGACATTTGAGTCTTGGAATGAGTCAATGTTTTATTCATGAGGCAAAAACTTCTATTTTTCCATACAGACATGGCACAGCTCACTATCAATAATAGTGAACAGATCTATATACCTTGCCAGAGTATGACGATGCAGAAGATAATGGTAATGATCAGGGGGCACAAATTGCCACCCGAGGTCCCTTGCTTGGCATTCTTCATCTTCTTCAAAGCCTTCATTCGCTCAATCCTTGCCCGTTTCAACACCGCAAGCTCACTCAGCTCGTTGAGTAGCTTCTGGTCAGAAACATCCAGCGGCGTAGGTGTCAGCGGCCTTGGCGGCCGCGGCGGCTTCTTGGACCGCTTCTTCTTTGTCTTCTCCCCTCCTGAACTGTCGAGAAGGCCCAGCTTCTCCTCCCCCTCAGACTTCCTGTCGTCTCCGCTTCTAGCGACAGCATCCGGAGAGGGAGGGGAGCAATCCATGTACTGATTCCTGTCATCCCTCGGACATCCATTAGGTGCTGTTCCTGCTTGCCCCACTGTAAAACAGGCATCCACGCCATTGCTATGGTTACTTACTGCAGTGGCATTGCCACTCTCCAGGTCAATCAAGGCATCATGATCATTCACACACTTAGACTCCATTGGAACTGCAAAATCTTGAGTACTTGACCCTAACACATTGATTGGCAAAACTGTGACCCTCTCTGGCACTAGGGATCAAGAACCACTTTTCCCTCTCTCAATCCGGAGAAATCACCTCTGGAATACTAGCTACCTGCAGAAGAAAGTGAGGCACAAATTAGGTAACTCAGTTAATCAAAAGTCTAAACCAGGGGACAGCTGCAGCCACACAAATGAATAAATCAATCAAACAAGAAATAGTTTCAAACTTGTCTACCCGAATCACCAAACCAAAACACCCGATTGATTCCAAGAATGCCTAACCATGACAAGAAAACCACACATGTAACACGCAGGAGCGCTGTGTTAGCGCTCTGCCAAATAGAGGATGGTCGCTCACTAAAGAAGAGGAGGCATTAAGGGAGAGAAAACCGAGCCGCCTAAATTAAGCAGGAACGCAGGAGGGAAACACGCAAAGTTGGCAACCTTTATCCTGATTGAACGCCACAAGCAACGGCCATACCCTCGTTCTCCTCCCTCGGTTACCTCCCTTTCACACGACGGACGCTTTGCAAGCAAACAAAGCATCGCCGTTGCTTACACATGGCAAGGCGGCGCGTCTCTCCCCTTGTTCTCCGCTTGCTTTTTTTTACATTTATTTATTTAAGAAAAATGTTCAGCTACGCGAAGCCTCGCATCGGGTGGCAGTGGCAGCGTCTTTTTGCTTGTGGCAGAAAGAGGCTGCCATTTCTTGCCTAAAACTAGGAATTCCCCTAAAAATACACTAAAAATGGGTGTCAAATTTCTAAAAGAAAAAAGGTGTCAAACCATGGCCATTTCAAGCCATGCTACTCACTCCAGACTCCATATGAGAAAGCCAATTAATCTTCTTTTTGTTACACCCCGAACGAATAGAGGCGATGACCAACCCAAAATGCGCACGAGAACGCATCCCCAAACCAGAAAACCAACTAATCCACCATCTGTTCTTTTCGTTACACCCAAATAGGGAAGGTGGCCAAACTCAAAATGCGCACAAGAACTCATCCCCAGATCAGAAAACCAAATAATCATCTACTCTTTTCGTTACACCTAAACTCAACGGCGGCAGTTAAAAAGGAAAAGAAGAAAAAAAAAAGGGAAATAAGAGAAAGCTAATAAAACGCAAGCAATCAAACAAACATGAATACCTCGATTTGGCACCTGAAGGAATCAGTAGGTGACCAAACACAAACACAAGCCAAGGAATTGTTCGAATTTGCAGGACAGTTGGCAGCTCGAGCGGCCAGAAACGACGAGCGGGGGACGAGGACACGCGGTAGAACAAAGCTAGGTAGTAGGTATGGTCTTCGCCGAGCTTATCCGGTTCCGAGAATCCGACAGGGGAAGAGACAAGCGAGCAGGCGCACGCGTGGCGCGGAAAGGAGAGCGCTGCCCGTTGCGCTTCCGCACGAACTCCCTTGGGCGGAGAGCAGTTGGGAGAGGCGCCGCGGGGGAGGAGAAGCCCTCGGTAGATGGATGATATCCTAGCAAGGAGAAGGGGAAGAGCTCGCTGGAACACCGGGATTCCATCAAAATCGAAGCTTTATTTCCCACCTTGTAACCGGAACAACAAGGAAACAACAAATTCCGCCCTAATCCACCAAATTCCCTCAAAATCGCGAATTTCCCCCCGGCCATGGCACACGAGCAAAGAGCGGCGGAGAAATCCAGAGGGAGGGAGGGACGGAGAGAGGGTCGCAAGAGCCCACCTACCTACAGAGCTACGGCGGCGAGGCAGCGGCGCCCTCCCATGGCGACGGCGGTGCTTCCTGCTCCCCGCCGAATCAAGAAACTCCCCGAGCGCAGCCGCGAGCACCAATCAAATCCGGGGAGGGAGAAAGGGGCGGAGGGCGGGCCGGCGGGCGGCGGCTCGCGAACGAACACCCGACGCCCAACGGGAGGAAGGGAGCAAGACTGCTTGGGGATCGAGGACGGAGCCACGGGGGGTGTCCTTGTGGATGGTGGTGTGGTGTGGGGTCCCGGGCCACCACCGTACGTCGCGGGATGGGTTGAAGACTTGAGGTGGAAGGAGAAGGAAGCATCCAGATTTGCCCCGTGCCTCGGGGGTCACGCGCTATTTAATTGCCGTTCCTCCCGCAGGATCCATCGCCGGCCGTCGTCGGTCGGCCGGCCCGGCGGAACAGTTCCTTTTCCGTTTGCTTTGCCCATCTGTAGCCTGTACGGAGGCCGTCGGATCGCCAAATGGACGACGCCGATTGCCTTGCTCTTGTCTCCTCTCTTCTAATTTAGCGAGAGGAAAAGAGCTCCTTTGTCCTCACGCGGAATATCCGGTTTTGGTTCTTGGCATCCGCCGACTCGGCGATGGCTTAGGCTTCTTCTCTTATCGATTTTAATAATAATTTCATCAACTAAATACGTTTGACAAATAGAAACAATGTCTTGCATAACAAAAGTAGATAACAAAGACACAAAACACGCATTATGTACAAGATAAGAGTATCAGAAAAACAAATCAGCCATCTTCCTTCGATAGTCCACTGTCTGTGTCAAAACTAGAAAAATTGTATTGCATTGCACAACTAAACATTTATTTATACGTTGTTAGTCACAAGTCTAAACCAGCTCTATCAAACGAGGTAAAAAATGGTTTTGCCACTAAAACCACCAAGGGACTAGAGTTCTATCTGCACTGGGGCCAAAGAGACACCATAAATTTTAGAGCCCAATTTAAAATGCCTTTCCCTAACTTTGAGATAATTTTACTGTATAGGTCTTGATTGGTTGTTTGTGTTAATCTTAGCTAGCACTAAACCGTGTACAACATTACCTAAGCCAGCATAAACATGCATGGTGTTTACTTTTTAGTATCTAGTTGTTTCGCATGAGCCAATCAAGTTTGACAAATTTATGTTCGATTGTTTATATTTTGTTCAACCTCTATGTATTAGTTGAGATCTCCTGTTTCTAAGGAACAAAAATATTTTATTTTTATGTTTGACAAAATTACGTTCGGTTATTTATATTTTTTCAACCTCTATATATTTTTATGTGTACATCACCATTGTACATTGACTAGATCTAGCATACTAACTAATGCAACATTGAGCCAGCTTTGCGCCTGCACAAACATGCTTAAGAGCATATATGTCAATTAAACATGAGATCTATTTGGTTTTAGTCAAGTCTTTAACTACTCGATCGGTTCTAAATTGTAGCTCATTTTGACTTTTTAATGTATGTATTTTGCAGTATATCTAGATAAATAATATGTCTATATATATAGCAAAATACATGTAACAAAAAAAGTTAAAGTGAACTATAGTTTAAAACAGAGGGATTAGTTGTTAGTTAATTACAACTAATTAGACTACTGCATTTGTCACTAAATAAAAAACAGGAGTATGATTTGACGACTGCCATTTGTTGATGGTGTAGAATGCATCGCAAACAATTCAAGCAAAGATTGTTAGAATTCTCAAAATCGTCGCCCGATGTTTCCTGCCTGGCTGGGATCCATCAATCGGAGCCCACAGAATGAACAAGGAAAGGAGACAAGAGAACGAAGCGGCAATGCAAAACAGGCTGGATTTGGATGACGACGTGCTCGTCTCGATCGACGCCGGCCGTGTGCGTGGCTCCAATTGACAAAACTCGCGACCACAAACCTTCGCTTTGTACGTAATCTATTATTTATAGTACTCTATGTAGGAGTATATTAATTTTTACACGACTAAATGTTTAAGCTGATTGACACCGACGTTTACTGAAGCCTATTTTGCAAAGAATATCCTATGCCTAGCGCTTTTGTTTAAGTGAAAGCTAGATTACAACAGCAGCTTCGTTTACTGTCATCATTTATTAGTCATGTTTGAAAGTCTTCAAATTTAAAAGCTTTTCTATAAATTACAACTTTAAGAGATATATACTACTCCCTCTTGTTTGTACCTTTGGCATTCAAAAATTTTCTCACAGTTAACCGATCACGTTGGCATGAATAGGAGGACCGTGCAGCAGTGACAGGTCCGTCATATGACAGCCTACAGCCACAAAGGACCATCGTGTCCGACCATAAAAACTATTAAAATACGAACTAAAAAACAAAGGGAAAACAGAAAAAATCATCTCAGGCTCCCTCGGTCCATCTAGAATCTGCCCGTGGCCGTGTGATCCGTCATCCTGCCGTGATAATAAAATAATAAAGGCTGCCGTCGCTGATCAGCCAAGCACTGAAGCTGGCTGCACATCTATAGCGGTATTTTGGTAATTTGTGTCCACCTTGGTAACCGTGCCCAATACTAGTGGTACAATTAACTGCGAGAGGGAGGACCCTCCCTCCTGTCTCCCTCCCTCTCCGTGTCAACATGGATGTAATTGTAGAGTAGTTTCAACTCAAACAATACCAACTCAAAAAAATTATAATATCATCGTTTTGAGTTAGTGATAATCTAACGTTAACCAGAAGACCTGGAATTGTTTTTGTTTTTGGTTGGAACGGTTTATTTAGTATACTACTACTACGTACAAGTTACAACTTGAAGATCTCCCTCTCTGTCTCAACATGAATTTAATTGTAGAGCAGTGCCCACTCAAACAATATTTACTAAAGTACCAAGTAGACTTAATTTATAATATACTAATTTGAGTCATATATGCTGATATCTTTTTCCAATAAATAAATTAGTCAAATGTAAGATAATCTAATGTTAACTAGAAGACCTGGATTTTTTTGGGGGGTCTGACCAATTTAAGTCTACAGAAATAAAGGTCTGCATCAGCTGGTGCTACAAGGACGTGTCTGCCAGCTAGGGGAGCAATAGCAAGGACCGGGCACAGTGACTGTGAGTGCTACACCTGTCTGCGTACGTGCCAAGCACACAAGGAGAGTGGATGACAACGACCGACGAAAACTTAACGAAAAGGTTGTTTCGAAAAACAAATACTCCGTAAGTAAAGCTTAACGAAGGAAGCCGAGCTTTTTTAGGTCACCAAGGAAGAAGCAAATTTGTCCAAATAGAAATGCCCCATCCATCACACCTGTTAAAAATGATGACTCCCCCAGTGATTTCGCAAAGTAAACAAGGAGGTACATCATATTGGTTTACACGAAGGATTGAAGTGGCTCTCCATGATTAGGCTGTGCTGAGTGCTTCTGAAAGATTATCATGACCCTTTTTTTTGCCGTGGTCTATACTGCACGTACTTGGATTCGTTTCGAATTCTTAAGAATCAACTTTGTTTTGTCTCTAGATTCTAAGATCTAGATTATGAACAAAAGTGGTGGAGGTGCTTGGATCCACAGTTTTTAAGAATTCGACGTCATTTGGCAAAGCTGTTTCGTCGCAAAAGTTGGTTTTTAAGAATCTGATAAAAATTGGTAGTAAAAAATAGTCTGTTTGGATCTTACGCAATTTCCAAAAGTTCAGAATCTTAGACACGCAAAAACTGAAGTGATCCTCACATAACCTAATCAATACTACTGTCTTGTTTAGTTGGTGCCCAAATTTAAAAAGTTAGAATTCAAGGTACTGTAGCATTTTCGTTTGTATTTATAAATATTGTCTAATCATGAATTAATTAGACTCAAAAGATTCGTCTTGTAATTTACAACCAGTGTAATTAATTATTTTCTTTTATCTATATTTACAGCTTCATCATGTGTTCATAGATTGATGCAAGAGAGGATAAAAACATTTAGAATTTTGAAAAAAACTAATCAAGACCTACAATGATAAAAGGTCAGAGAAGGCATGTGTATGTGACACCTCATACGACACATGCGAGTGAGAGAGGGCGTGGCGCCCAGGACCAGCAGGCAGCAGCTCTGATTACTGCGCCTGATTAAAAGCGATGCGCTGGCAGATTTGGGTGCGCTTTTTGCCCCTGCCCATCCTGTGCATTGATGAAACTGTGGGCCACCCCACACGTGTTGTTGCTGCATCCCAGGCCCCCGTCCGCGTCGGCATCGGCGTCGGCGCCGCTCTCCCTCTGGAGAGAATGAGAGATGATGATGAACATGCAAAAATAATGATATCATTTTTCATGGGGCATGTATCTACTCACGCTCCCGTCTAGTACAGCGTCAGGTTCTTGGCCCAACAGGCCCACAAAACATGGTCCCATCCCGCCACACCCCAATGGCAATAAAGATTACTATGTTATAGGGCATTCGACATTGTCAAATTTGGTTTGTTTGTTGTTTTCAAATTTTATAAAATGTCTTCAAAATTCCTCGCATGTGGACAAGCACGTGTTGATGCTAACTATTTCCTATCAAACGGAAATACAAAAAGGAAAAATAACAACAATCACTCAATCAGTCTTCTTTCCATAGTACAACATTGTTAACGCGCACAATGCCCAGTGATGTAAAATTAGCACGTACACTGCAGAAAACTTTATCAACAACTTGGCCTGTTGCTACGCACCTTATTTAAAAAAAAAATAATCACAGTACTACGAGCATGTCATGAACATGATGATACAAAACAACAAACACATCTTCACGACTGCAACCGCTGTATAGTTAGTTATGCATCATGTCATCATTTTTCCGAGGGCACACCATGTCAATGTCATCGTCTCTTTCGGTGCCGCAGATGCATTACTATCAGTCATGATGAATGAATGCTACATGACCATGTGGAAGCGTGTGCAGCTTCGCTGAATCAGGTGCTTTCGTTCTGCACTTGTTGGAACCATGCGAGCCCTGGCTGACCACACTGCCTCGACTCTGGGATGGGGACTATTGGCCCCAGAAATATGCGCCATAGGTCGAGGATTATCGTGACGAGCATCGCCGCGCCCAGAGAGTCAACAGCTACCCTGGACAGGTTCCACTTCTCATCTTTCTCGTCAATCCTGAATCACATGTAACAGAGGAGGTACACTTAAGTTCTTGAAAAAGTTATAATAAGTCCTCATTTCTTTATATTTTCAACAATAACCAAATCAAATCATTGTCACGGCCCGTCTGCTAACATCAGTCACGGGATAACAGTGGTACACTCCTAAAGAATCAGCTGAAATGAGACTTGAGAGATGCTATACACGCTCAATATATCTACTAGTATAAATATATCTTTTGTGTAAACTTAAGACTGATAAACAGAGTCTGATTTAGTAACCGAAGGCAAACAGAGAGATGTAAAAAGCACCAAAAAAAAAAGTAGTAGGACCATCGTTGTTCTAAAGTAATTCAGCAGATTTTGTTACCCAATGAAGAGCAAGTGGGTTCAAGTACAAGAAATCAAATAAACAGAAAATGATTATGGAACTAGTTGGTCAATCTAAGCTCAGAATCATTTTACCTTGAAAACATTGGGAAGCTGACGATGAAATATATTGCATAGAACAAAGAACCTACTTTGTACATTATATCCCGGTCAACGAATTCATAGTACGGGAACTGCAAAAGTCCACAAAAAAATCAGCCATGAACATGTGAAAAAAAACATAGAGAAAGCGATGGACAGTTACATATATACTGACATCAGAAATGGAAAACTTGGCTTCTGAGATAGCATTGATGAAATGTGAAAAGTAAGATCAGTTGTAGTTCTTATCGACTACCTCAAGGCTCTCAAGTCCTCAACTATTCCCAAAAATAAAATGTATTGAACAGGCAACACGTACTTGCTCAAAATTTGGTCAGATTTGAATAACTGAATATCTATCCTAGCTTTGGTATATATAGTTAATCCAAAAGAATTCTGACTCCTTCATCGTCAACTGAATATTTAAATATTTGCATGCATTTTGCAGCTTACCACCTTAAAGCTATTATTTGTCACTTGACTAATAGGAAGGATGTCATGCTGAAAAGAATTATTTGATGGTTGCTCTCAATTATTTGAACTCTATGGCTATAGTTGCATGATCTTATGATAATACACCTAGTACTTTAGTACGATAATTTTCAAGTTTTCTTGGAGTATGACAATGGTCAAATGAAACTAACACATTGTTCTCTCGAAACAGAATTGAATGTAGCATATTATGCAAAAAAATTGCAACCAATGGCATCTCCACATGACTCGTTTAGATAACAAGTCCTAAAAACTATGGATTATCTGCAAATGTTATCTGCTAGTGTTAATGACTAGGTATGTCTAAATGTCCTGGAATGTCTACCAGATCCAGCATGTGAACATCAACACTAATTTACAAATGCCCAATGAACTAAACAAGGGATATGCAACATTACTACTACAAATTTGGGTGAGCATTAAACTATTTAGTGTAATAAGACATTATTTTTTTCAAACTTTCTATATAAAAGGAAACCTGATCATACTAGAATTAGAAAGTGGAAAGTTAAATATAAGCAAGAACATACATTTGTAATGGCTAGGGTCTCCAGGTACGCTATGAAGTATGACAATGCTAAAATCCATGCAGCTTCAAATAACCAGCGAATAGACTGTGGTAAGTGAGCTGTAGAGTGACGTAATCTACGAAGTGTCATATTTGATGCCATATGATAGAACAGGAAACAAGCATGGGTCAGGAGAAACGTCGTATGGGGTACCTGAAACATGAAAGTAATTTAAAAAATCATAAATAACACTGCAACTGTGATTAATCATTAACTCAGAAAAAAATGTGACCAAGGTTCTTGGACACATTTTTCGTTCTTCTCAAAACAATTGCAGAACATACATGCCAGCTAATACAGGTGAACCCTGCAAAGCCAGGATTCAGATTCTGAAACCAGAGTGGTTCCACATACCATCTTCTGTCATTTACTGAAAGTAAGGTAAAAGGAACATATCATCCCAAATCTTGTTATAAATTTTTTATGTTAATTAAACTAATAATCCAGTTACTCCAAATTGCGATGTGATCAAGGTAATGGTTTTCACCTGTTCCACAACCATCCTGGATCCTCCTTATCAATAAAATAACAACAATAACTTCTCTATCCAATTTTATCCAAGTAGACCTTGAGAACATCCCAACAAGAAGTTATTGGTAGTACATATCAGAAATTCATCTATTACTATGACACCACATCAAATTTCATTGCACTGAATTGGCTGGAATTTATTACGAATTACGATAGATAAAATTCAGTTTTAACTGCGGTGACGTAGTATTGCAAACATGAAACCTCTAGTTGTGCTAACAAATGCATGTTGGAACACATGACAACAAGATGCAGTACTTGTAACTGTACATCTGCATAACAAAGATACCATTGAAAATAAGGGAGAACATCTACAAGAACAACTAGAAGCCAACAAGTCTTACATTATTCATCCTCCATGATGGAAAAGTATATGACGCACCAAGAACTGTGAAGAAGTAATGTGTCCAGAAGTAGTTACCAACATAGCTAAAAATTATAATTCAAATATTAGCCTGCAATAGTAAGATGTGTTTTGGATTTACCAAATGGTTTTGAAAAGATAAACTGAACCAACAAAATCTCACTAGTAAAAGGAAATCCATAAACAATTGAGAAGTACAGCTCTAGTTTTTGGCAGCTTGCTACAGAATCATTAGAGTAGCTGCACACTGAATTCAAATCATAATGATTTTAAAAGTCCCAATTCTTTTTTTTTTGAATTCTTAAAAGTCCCAATTCATCAGTGACAAGTTGTTAAATTTCCCAAATTTGCCACATAGTTTTTCTGCACTCACTAGGTGAAATTCAAACTCATTAAAATTAGCTAGTTGAATATTTTAGGATCCGATGTACAGCAACAAACATAATTTATAAAAGTCAAGCTATTCCATGAAAATAATTCTGCAGTATTTATAAACCTAAACTGTTGAAAATGATTCACAATATGAAAATAATTACCTTGACCCAGTATCGATCTTTCAAATTTCTAACACTATCTGCCTGAAAAGTGAAGTCAAGGATAAATTAGTATCTGAACATATGAATTCGCTTAACAATAAGAAAGGTTCGCATTAAATAAATAATATTAAGAAAATGGCTGCATTTTTATACAAAAATGGATGGCAACATCTTGAAGGGAACCAAAGAAAGTCAAACACCAGTTTTCTTTTCATCTCCAAAATGGTAGCCAGCATGTAAGCTGGAAGCAAAGTACTGGTACAAGAGAACAAAGGACACTATTCATACATACTGAACATGACCTGGTATGAAATATAGAAATGACCCATAAGGTCATCTTCACAAATCACAAAAAAGAACCTGTTTTGATTAAAAATAACAGGTGCTATCAAAGGTGAAAAGGAGAGCACATGACCGGCAGCATCAACACAGGCATGCCACAGGGCTTATGGCTGACGGATGCAGCACGTCTCAGGACAGAGAGAGAAGGGGGGGGGGGGGGGGGGGGCGCGGGGGGGGACAAACAGCAAAGAGGGCCCATACTGGAGTGGGCTTAAATCTAATGATCTTCCCGTAACAGAGCATCGTGTCTCTTGCTCTCTCCCCGTACAAATCTGCTGTGCATTTAATGGTTGGACAACTACCTGAACCTTTGCTATTCCGTTGAATTGTAGTATATTTGTATGCAGTGACTACTGTGCAATTCCTACGCACTGAGGAGGACACTGGTCACTAGTGCTAGGTAATGTCAAGCAACAAGGGTTTAGTGGAAATGTTGCTCGAGTCCAGGCTTTTTCATCTCACATTCTCACCTAATGGCAGATGATGGTTGATATATTATTAGGTACAGAAATGTTGACACAAGCATTGCCCCTTCACTAGCTAGGCTTACAACCAAATCTTGTGTGTTCCTTATAGTCTGAAGAATTAACATAAAGCATACATATTTTTTCAAGCATACAGTAGCAGCACAGAACATTAGAAACAAAAAATTCAGTAGAACAAATTGGAAGTGGCGCATGAGCATCCTTTCAAATAAATTACAGAAAACGCCATTAAAACAAGTATGAGTTGCACAAGTAACTGAACAATATGTTTAGTTCTTATTTGCTGATGCAAACCCTTTTTTTTTTTTTTGCCAATTGCAGGTTGGTGCCGGAACATCTAGGGACCATACTGTATCTGAGTTTGAGTTTAGGTCTTTGTGATCCAAGATTGGAACAGAGGTGTGAGTGGTCATTGTTGTGAATGCCATGACTGAACCTACAGCTGCACTTCCAGACGTTTGAAAATGTTTAACTTCTCACAAACACAATATGAGAGGCACCACATATATCTTCTTGTTGTAACATATGGGAAGTGCTACAGATCTACAGTCCATAGTTGGAATTACGTACAAGTAAAACGACCATTCTTAGTAGATGAGCAATACTGAAATATTGCTTGTACTGCTCCATATATGCCATCTTAAATAAAAAACAAAGGCGATGGGGAGAATACAACTACTGATGCATACCAGTTCTTCAGCGTCGTTTTGGGGCAGCCATTTCAGCTGAGCACTTCGATTCGATCCGAGAGTTGATTCCTAAGTCTGTGTCAACCAAAAAGAAAAATGGTCATTCAAGTGCTTAATTACAAAATAGACATAGATCACCATGCTTTGAATAAAAATTGGTAGTTGGTTAAGGATCCATAAAAATGGCACTTGTCCAGAAACTTATTTTAAATGTACAGGCAACAAAAAATTTTCATTTCATAATAGGAAAGTAACGCTGTCCAAACACATTTGAGTTAAAACAACATGCATACAGCTCATCCCCAGATAAGTGAGATCAATAATGACATTACATTATGCAATCTAAATGCAGTTACTGAGATCAATAAAGACATTTGGCTGTGACAAAACAGTAGCTAGGCAGAATAGGTACACGACAATAGCAAAAAACGGATAGCAGGTGCTACTTGTTCCCAAGCAAGACTGAAACCCCTCTTTTTGTTTGCCCTATGAGTCTATCACCATAAGTCTGTACCTTTGCATTTGTGAGTGATCAATGGATATGAAAACTACTGCTAGGAGCCGGTTTAATGACCGATATGAACCCATCCATACCCCAAATTTCCCATTCATAATCCCTAAATCGCAGGAGCCCTGAACCCGGAACCAAACAGAACACCTGTATATGGCTGAAAAAAATCGACCCTTTGTATCATTCAGTGGATAGTGGCAATGGGGGTAAAATGTGAGTCAGTCGCGTGAATTTGAACTTTCCCCATCCGATCTTTTCTGAATAAACTGTGCTAATCCACAATTAAGTTTGCAGGCTTGCAATGGAGATAGTCTGATTTGTGCCCACTATATGATACTGTACAATTATAAAAAACATTGGAAAGACATGCTTTCAATAAGAATTCAAATGTAATGCATTAGAACTTCAGAATATCTACCTGAGAACAAAAGAAATTTATACAGCCAAATTATTTCCACAGAATTAGAAGCGGCACTTACAATTTCTATAATCGGCACTTCTTGTTCTGTGTTCCTGGAGGCAGCGGCGCGTCCGGCGTCAAGGTGGCTCTCGGCCGCGTCCGGTAGCGAGCGGCAGTAGCAGAGCAGCCGGAGCGTTGGTCGGCGAGCCTCCCGCGGCGTCGAGGCGGCAACACGTCCAGCGGTGTCGCGTACGGGGATGGCGGCGCTCCAGCGGCGAAGCGTCCGGCGTGGAGTCCCGTCCGGCCGACGATGGCTGCAGCGGCGGCGCTTAGGGCGGTGGTGTCGTGTCCGTCTAACGGCGACGGCGGAGCGTCCGGCGTCGAAGCCTGTCCGACGGCGGCTCCAGCGGCTTCGCGTACAGGACGGAACGGACGGTGGAGGCCCGGCGGTGGAGAACCGGCGGCGTCGCGTCGCGTCGCGGCGGTGGTGGCACGAGGGAGGGGAAGAGCAAGATGGCGAGCCGCGGCGGCGGTGCAGGAGTGGCGGCCTGAGGCTACCGAGCGAGGGAAGGGGAGAAGAAGAGAGAGGGTCACGGCATCGGAACCACCAGGTGGTCGTGGGTTGGAGGGCCACTTCGCACGCCAGACGGGTCTGCGAGCGTGGTTTCCAAACCGCCGGGCGAGCGAAGTCGATCCAGCGCAGGTGAGATGGCCGGCGCCGCGAGCACGGACGGGGAGTTGTGAAGGGAGGGCGGCGTGCGCGCGCTTTGGCCTCGGCGTGCGTGGGCGGGCGGCGCGCGGCGGTCAGGGGACCTCGGACGGGGAGCTGCGAAGGGAAGGAGGTTGTACGCGGGGAGGAGGAGGGTGGGCGTCGTGCAGCTCGGCCCTGCACGGGAGGCGGTTACCAGGGAGGCAGGGAGCGGAGCGGGGGATTACCGCGGGAGGCACGGCAATTAGTCGGAGAGGTGAAGCGATTAGGCCCGATGACGATATCATTTGACTCCTTTTAGGAGTAAAGATGTGGTGGATCTAGGAGCTCCATGTATTTTTGCGTTTAACCGCTACACACATATCAAGCCTCAGCACGGGCGCAAGCGGCGGCCGACAGCTCTTTCCCGGCTGGCATTGGAGAAGGACAAGGTCACTCACGGCACGGCCATTGGAGTACGTCCCTTTTTTTAACGGCCTTACCGCCGTACCCTACACACATAAAGTAAGGAAAACATAATCCCTCAAGGGCTTGACCCAGACAAAACAATTTCTACTTTGCTTGGGAACATCGATCCAATTATTACTTGCATGGCAATTAAGACACACCAGCCCTCCTAGTTTGTTAGAATTGCACCCTCACATTTTTTTTCTTATCTTGCTATAAGTTCACTTCCTCATCATTGGCAACTGAAATCAGTGGGTACAAGGGAAACAACTATTAGGACACACGCATATGGACCCATGGCTCAGTCCCTCCTTTTCCACTGATACACACATGCATATTTCCTCCCGTCGTTAGCGCATAGGTGTTTATTTTTTTTCTTGGATTCATTAAATTATTTAGTAAATCATTAAATTGAAAAAAAAATCAATGGTCCAAATCAATTTTGAAATATTGCCTCCTTATAGGTAAACGGATTGCAAAAGCATTTGGCAAGCACATGTGAGGACATATGCTTAGGAGTTCTCAGAGACACCCTGCGCGTAGGAGCGCACCGCAGTACATGGGAATCTTCTTGGGCAACGGATCCCACTGCGGCGGCTCCACGGACACCCTGCGCGTCGTCCAGGTGGAGTTCTCAGAGTGGTACAGCTGGAGCTCGTACACGTCGTTCCTGCCTATGTCCATCAGCGAACGGGTTCAGCTTGTCGGAGGCCACGTACACGATGGAGGGCTGCGGTGGGGGGTTTCAGCAGGAAGGATACCTGGATGAGCGCCCCGTTCCTGTTGAAGGTTGTGGCGGTGGTGCGGTTCTTGTGGATGCCGACGACGGCGTCGACGTTGAGGAGGACATGGGAGGGGCGTCGTGACCTAGTATGCAATGTATAAGTATTATCTTATTAACATTTGCTATTATTTGTTTATAATAAAATAAATTATAATAGACATGTGCGACACTAGACGAAGAAGGAACAAAATCAAACTTTTTAACCTACAAACTTTTATATATAATATTAAAATATCACATATGTAAGCGCGTGAGTATCGCACGTGTACGCTCACTAGTATATATTAATAAGAGAGAAATAGAGTTCATGACTACATGTGCGAGTAGCGCAACCCCATGTAACAGACCGCTACAGGGGGTTTAGAGTACAAGAGCTAATTACTCGCTACATTATTTGCAGCTATTAGGGGCCTCAGTGCCCTTCGATCCTATGGCATTGGCCCATAGGGAGCACTCATCTCGGATCATCTCAAACTCCTGCCTTGCAGTACGCGTACAACACACTTGGTAATCTACTGTGGTGTCAAAGTTGAATTGCTTGGACTGCAACAGGTTCTAAAGACTGAAACACTCTTCAAGAACGTCATTTTTCAAGTCATAAGCAGTATCCCTGATCTAAGTTCCATTCTGATCTGCTTCATGAACTCCTCGAGTGGAATCAGGTGCCAGGTACTTCAAGATCTTCACCGTTTCTTTTCGTGCAGCACAGTTCAAGCCGCAGATGTTCCAGCTTGGCATCTTAATGTCAACACTAATAATGTCGCACACACAAGCACAAGAGCTAGCTAGCACGCCATTCACATTAACTAAGCTGAAAAGAAACCAAAATACGCCTGCCATCCGGCCATACCCCACTGTAGCCCAAATCCACATCCTTCTGGACAACAAGCAACCACTAACCTTTTGCCAAAATGGCAAACACAACTGAAGAATTCAAATTCAACCGGTAGGAGACCGGCTGGTGTTGGTTCAATCCTAAGAATGAGATACGTTGATTAGAGGAAAAATTGTTGCTCCCTTTGCACCAGCAAGCCTAAGGGACCTCCATCTCCGCTGCTCTGGACTCAGCTACAATGGCTGCTGCACAGCTCCTTGTTCCCCAATCGTGTTGCCGCTCTGATGGTCTTGACCGCCTGCTCGGGGAGGTCGTTCTTGTACATGTTGACATAGGATGTGACTGCTGCGTCCGGCGACGCCGACTCACCATTCATGGAGAGTTTGTGCATTAGCTTGTGCTGGGCACGCTAGGCAACATGGATCAAGGATGGTCCGGCTGCCAAACGTCTACTGGAGCGGTTGGCAGAGCAGTCCTCCTTAGGCCTCTGCCTCCCTTGCTGGTCTGAGGGGGTAGAGGAGGAAAGAGTCCGACCTCTGCCTCCCTTGCTGGTCCGAGGGGGTAGAGGGCCTCTATAGGATCGGAGTAGGGGCAGGCTTGAAATTCCTCGTACATAAGGCAATCACAACCATTAGGCTCCTCAGCATCCTCCTCATCAGAGATGCATCAGCCCATGGCGACCTGTATGGCCAGTCGAAGTCCGCAGTGTCATCTAGCTAAGCACACGGCCCGAACACGTCCTCGGCTGTAGTGGTAGTGTTGAGGAGCTTGCACCAGTCCACATCATGCTGACAGGTCTGAACTCCGGAGAAACAGGTTTTCCACTTGCATGATCATCCAATGAATAGCATAGCGCGCGCGGTGCACTCGGCAGCCTAGTGTAGCCATGCTCGCGCACCATCGGGTCATCCTCCTGGGTCGTCCTACCGCCATCCGAGTCCCTAAAGTAGTCAAGCAGTGGGTCACTGCTCACTGACGAGATGAAGCGTGGTTCTCTTTCCTAGGATCAGGCAGCTGGGGAGCGTGAGCGCTGGTGCTCCCAGTCCTCCGAGGCTTGTGCAAGGGCCTCCTGTGCACGCACAGGCCTCTGTGGTGAGTGGCCGCTGGAATGCCCCCTCATATTTGGCACATCGATGATCGCGAGCCGCGCCATTCCCATTCCTCAGCAGCGTGGAGCCGCGCCATTCCCATTCCTCAGCAGCGTGGGGATGATGGTCTCTCCTCCTCTGTCGCCTTGTTGAAGAGCAGCTGATGGGGTGACCTTGGCCCATGGTCTCTGTCACGATCCTTGACTACCAATCAATGATATAAGGGTAACTTGATACAATTTCTGGAGAATTGGAGGGAATTTAGACAGGGAAATAGCAGGGATTACAGGTGGGTAGCAAGAACAGCAGGAGGACTGGGTTTCGGACGGAAGGTAGGAGACAGTTCAGGTTCGGGTTCTGTTCTTCGATACTATTCCCGGTTGCCTTGCATCCTTTTATTCCCTTGGCCTTGTCCTGACGGAAGCCCATCTCATAGCCCAGCTGGAAGCCCATGATCCATCGGCCCAGTCCCTGACATTCCCCTCCGCTTAAACACGGCTTGCCCTCAAGCCGGTGCACTGAGCTAAGATGTCTTCGAATATCAACTTGCAATGGCAGATTAAGGATGTACAACTGCTCTTTGACCCTGCTGAAGATGACTACTCGCCCACCTGGATCAAAGATGAATGTGCAACCTGTAGTATTGGTGGCACAAATGAATATGCGGCTTAGCTCATCCCAAAAGATAGCTCCATGAGTACTTGTATTTTGATCTTGGATAAAAGAGTTGTCTGGCCATAATTGTTCTGCTGCAGCTAGGACAGATCCATTCCCAATCACATCAGCATCAAGTAATTCAAGCCGGTCCTTTCTATAAAGTGAAGTTCTGTCAACTTGGAGAAACTCATTTCTCATGCCTGTAGGTGGTGGCCATGGTTTTAGCTCCGAAATACATAGAGGGCAATCCTGTAAACTGCAAGTGAACATGTCTTTGTTGCCAAAACTCATGTAGATTCAGAAATGTCTTGATAGTTTTCAGAACTGAGCTCCCTGACAAAGCAGGTGGATGCCAAGAGAGTGTCAACAACACAAGCAAATCAGACTTACTGTACGAGTTTGCATCAGATAAAGCACCTTCACCAGCAACCATTCCTGCCATGACACACTCCTGTCTGAATGCCAGATCAACCTGTGACTTGATCATCATTCTTCTACCAGCAAAGTTCATTTTATCCAATAGCTTTGTAGTATCAGATTCTGCATGAGAGTGTACTCCAGCAACACATCCTTTTCGGACATTCGTTGTTAGCAAAATGAAGAGCCTCTGCCGCCTTGAAATTTTGTTGTACTGCCACCATTTTGCATTACAGAGCACTCTTACATCCCCAGGACTAAAATCAAATTTGTCCCATGGTGATATTTTCTCAAAATCTGGCTGTCCATTACTGAATTCCCATTGCATAATTGCCCCTCCATTGTCATCAATACCCTGACTACCTTGTACTGATGTGGAATTCATTGGCTTATCAACTCTCAAACCACCCATGCTCCATAAAGAGATCCCACGCTCAGGGCCAACCCAGTTGTTCTGACACTCAGCTTCACTAAACTGACACCCTGTAACTGAGTTGTTCGTGATGTTTGTCGCTCACTGGACTGCAACTCTTGGAGAAGCATGCTCGCTTAGGAGGTTGACAGGTGCAAAGAGAAGTATCTGAACATCTGTTACCTTGAAAATCGATGCATGGTCACCCTTCATGTATCTGCCACTAGCAAACACTCGCTGGACTATTGATTCTATAGGGACAAACCATGCATCCAATTGAATGCTTCTAAAGGGTCTTGGCTTCTGCAACACACAATTCACTTTAGCTGCACTGCGCCCTCGACTGCTCAAATGCAGTATACGTCCACTTTGGCCATAGGGCAAGGTTTCATACCTCCCTCGACCAGCTGTTCATGGATCTAGGCCTCTCCTCCCTTGGCCTTCTGTCTACAAGGCCTTAAGGCCTGGATCAGAGGGCCTTAGAGACGTTTTTTATAAATTCAAGCCACATCAAGGAAAATAACGAAAACCTCACTCCCCACCTCTCCTGTATAAAATCAAGACTCTTGTCTCTTAGTAATTTGGCTCTCCCTCTTTCTCCTCACTCCCAACTCTCTCATGTTTGGCTTTAAACTAACAAAATGGAAGCTGTGAATAAAAAAAGAAATCATTCACTTTGGTAGTAGAGTCCTATATTTGTTTACACCTTCAAATATATAATAATAAGTACATCAATTAGTAATATTTTGGCAACTTATCTATATATATATATATCTATATATTAAAATGATGTTGTCAAAATGTACCAGAGCTGTATCCATCATATGTTGCATTAAGAAAATGTTGTCAATTCGAACTTATGTACCTGAGTTGTATCCATCATATGCTGCGTGGAGTGTCTCCTGACCAAATCTAGTGCATCCTAGTAGGTGTGCCTGTTAAATTAGTGATATGGTTTTCAATTCGACTCCCATGATATACCTCATTTAATGATCGGACAACTAACCAATGTAACTCCTCGATTGTTGCAGAATATCGAGAAGATAATACTGAGGCTTTGGCATACTCAGATTATTATGTATTGTCTCAGAATCACAAAAAGTATAAACGCTAGACACAAGCATTGATCTAACAAGTGGTGCTTTGGCAAAAAAAGTGATCAATCATATACTTTTGAAATTTTTTAGTTTCTCTGGTGGATCATCACAATCTGGCATTTCTTGTATATCAGTTTAAAACATGTCTATATTTACTGATATATCTTCTCTACCCCTATAAACTAAAACACCATGAATAAATTATTTTTAAAATACCAGATTCACTCTCCTCCATTCTTTTTCCATATTCAACGACTAGTGTTTAGTGGATCTGCATCTCCTAGCCAGAGCACCCTCCCTCCGCCCTGGTCCCGTGCGTCCGCACCAAGTGGCCAGGGTTCGATCTCTCCTATCTCTTTTTTTTTTTTTTCAAAAAACACGGAAAGAGCAACCATGGGTGGTCTCCTTGTTCTCGCCGCCAATGGATGGCTCTGGTGGTCGCAGTCATAGATGCTCCTCCCTCGGCGCTCCACCCCCTTCTTCCTTGACGCTACTCCCTCAGCGGCTGGCTAAACGACCTCCTTGGCTGGGGCAAGCCATGCCTCCAACGTGGCCGACCAAGTGGCTAGTTTGGCATCAATCAGACGAGGGAGGTGCTCATCCGCGTAGCTTTCGTCAACCTCAAGAACATGGAGCTATCGAAGCACATCTGGATCCTCTTCACACTATACATGCCATCCTGCTCTCCAGATCCGCCATCCACTCTTCCCTTCGCTTCTCCCTCCCACCCTCTCCTTAGATCCATTGTCGACCTTATCTCATCACGCATTGGTCTTTCCCAGACTCCAGCGTCTGCCACTCATCCTCGTCGCACTCACGCTATTAGTGTCATGTGAGAAGATGTGGTACGACGTCGGACCGTCTGACGGTCTTGAGATTTGTTATTCGATGGTCGGTTTTGAGGCCAATAGCTATGAGAGCCTTTGGCTCTCAATATAAGCAACATAGCTGGCTAGGGGATGTCTCTTTGGGCACTTTGATCATCTTGAAATCCCTTTGAGATGTGGATACTCACCTCCACTCATCTCCTTACTTGATTATGCATTTTTGAGTGAGATTCAATTGCATTGCTTGAGAGCTTGCATCTAGTGGCAATACTTGATCTTCATGTTGGTTGCAGATTTCTTGTTACTCTTAGAATTTTGGCGAACTCCTAGACGGCTTGGAGCAGCAGTGGTGTTGACCTTGAGTTGGTGATCGTTTGAGGCCACACCAATGGATTATGCGAGGTTCTTGAGCCTTCCTCTTAGGAGATCACAATTGGCTACTCTAATGGATTGCTCGTGTCATTGAGCTACCTCTCTTGTGGTAAATTCTTGTGTCACCTAGTGAGGCTTGGTGTGTCATATCAATTAGCCACTGAATCACCAAGAGTTGGTCAATATAATAGGGACTAGCCTGGCGGCAAGCACGTGAAGCTTAGGATAAAAATCATTGTGTCCCTATTGTCCCGATATTCTGATTGGTATTCTATTGATTTGGTTCATCACTTGCTAGGTGGTATAACTCATCTACTCTTCTTGCATTACTTTACTTCTTACTTGTCGTAATTGAAAAGGTAGTAGCTAGTCTAGTTGTAATTAGCTAGTTTGCTCACTAACTAGTTTTTGTAGTGACCTAGCCTTGGTGTGAATTAGAGATCGTACACATACTAACTATAATTGTGGATAGGTGGCTTGCAACACTTAGTTAGGCTAGAGCAACATTCGCTTCGTCATTTAGTTGAATAACAAAATTTCTTAAGTGTTGTTGTATACATTTATATAGGTTATTCATCCCCTCTAACCACTTAGAACCTTTTATGGACGGCTGTTTGCCTCCTGCTTCTTCTGCGGGCTGTGATTAAAAGGCTATACGTCTCTGCTCAGATTGTGCAGCTTTGCTGGTGCTCACCACCGCTCCCGTTTGATGTTTTTGGTCATTGGAATAGTAGTGAGGGTGCCAGTGCATAGTGAGTGGGATTCGCTCCTATCGTTAGTTTAGCATAGCACTGTTTTGCGCTTGACAAGGTATGTGAAGCTAACACTGGTCATGGCTGCTTCTCTCAAGAGTTTGGAAAATGAAAAATCAAGAGTTTGGAAAATGAAAAATCACATTCAAGGGGCCTGCTAGGGTATTGATTATGTTGGTTTTTCATTATTTAATTTTTTATCATACCTATATTTTGTACAATGTATGACATGAATGGCTGATTTATTTTGTTATAATATGTTGAAGCATTCATTAGTGAATGCAACTGAACCATTGTGAATGCCCCCGCAACCGCAACGATCAAACACGTGTTCCCCAGCCGCCTGTTCTCTCAAAAGATAAGAAAAAGAGTAAATTGCACTGGTACTTAAACTATTGGGGTGTTCTACTCCAGCTAAAAAAGCTCTTCGGCACGACCACGCAGGCAATGAGGCAAGGCAGGTGCGTGAGCAGGCAAATCCAGACGGGCTGCTGCTACATCGGCAAGCGGGCACGCAAGCGTGAGCAGGCGTCGGCATTGCATTCCGGCGGCTCCGGTGACATGCTCGATCCGTCGACGAAATTCACGGCATCAAGCCACCCCGTCTGATACCTTTCGCAACGAAAGCCGCCTCATCCTTGCGCTCTGTTTGGACGATGTTGTATAGGTAAGGTATTCACTCAGAGGTGAATTTCCAAGCCATTTGTCAACCCAGACCCGGCAAACGTCTTTAATTACAAGAGATCCAAATGGAAGGAAATCATGTTTGATCTTGATGAGGCTTCCCCAGAAACGAGAATCCTCACTTTTCCAATAAACTTGGGATAACGACTCTGAGCCTAAGTACTTGTTTCTGATTATTCGTTGCTAAATCTCATCCGTTGCCAGCAGCTTGAACAACCATTTTCTTAGGAGTGCAATATTCTTCAACTCCAATTTGGCCGTGGGTAGAAACTAAAAAGACATACGATTTGAACCAGAGGGAGTAAAACTAGCAAAAAAAAAAAAAAATCGCACCAAACAACAAACATATTACATATATTGCAGCTGGCATGTTGGTCCATGCTTATGTGTCCATGAAACACGATAGATTTATTGTGCTCCCCCAATGCACAAAAGTTAAAACAATGATTCTATTGCGCAGTTTCCTCAAAAGTGCTCATAAATCCACCCAAGAAGCCAGCACCATTACAGTTCCCACATAGGATTTCACGCTTTCCTCTGCAAAAGTAACGACCAGTTGGGTAAATCAAGCTGCTGAATGTCAAACGAATCACAGGATTCATTAAGATAGTTGTTACCAAGTAGATGTATGTCTAAGAGCAAGTACAACATTGGCTTATAGCTAATCAAATGCTGATATGGAGGAGAGAAAGGAGAGCTGGTTTTCATGCATGATGGGCACATACATTGGCTCAAGTGAATATGAGGAGGACTAGGAAAGAGAAGGTGAGACATGGATAAAAGTAACAATAAAAAAATTTATTATAGACAAATAAGAGACCATTATTGTATAGCTTGGCTCCTACAGCTTGACTAAAAACCAGATCCTCTAACTTAAGTTAGAGGAGACTCATCCGTCTAAATGGCTGATACTTGAACTTAGACGGTCTACTGAACCACTCATAGCGACACATTGTCATACCTGCAAAGCCAGCATAAAGCTCCAGCTTTAAATCGGCCTTCAAAATAGTCAACAGAATTCACCCCACTTCGCTCACATTTGGTGCATGCTATTGCACCTGCCAATTTACAGCGAAACTGTTACAACAACAGGCACAGCAAAACTGGAAGCTGCTATAAGGAGTGGATGCATAGCATATGCATGCTACACAAGACGTCTTAATGCTCTGTATAAGAATGATGCATTACAATTAACAAACAGTGCTTCTAAAAGTGAATGTTAACATAGTTACAGTATATCAGAGTAACAGTAAGACTCTTCATTACGAGCCAGTGAACCACTTGCAGGGACCTGGATTTTTCTGAAATACGTATTTTGGTAAATGGTGTACTTACAAGGTTGCAAAATAAAATTGCTTTAAAGAATGATAAACATCTAAAATATTATGCAAGCGGAAATTGTTGATTTTTTTTATATTATGCCAGACGGGTTTTTTAAACAGTTGAATTTATCCTATACTTAGGGGTCCATGTCATGAATAGGAATGGTAGCAGGACAAAGTATAGTAACCTCATACATATAGTATCAGAAGCATTAATCAGTCAGGATTCAGGAGAAGTATTTAAACTACAGTATTAAAGATTGCTCAGGTATAATTTGGTGATGAAATTCCATGCCATGCGTATGGAGATGGTTTGGATAGCATATTCTTGCTAATGTATAATTTGGTGATGGGTTGCCATATTAAGGTATATCAGTGTCCAATTCATGCTTTGTGACAGCAACAGTAACAAAAGCCACCAATACTTCATTGACAAAACAGAATACTAAGCCCAATCATCTGTGTAGTCTGTAACTGGTTTCTGATCCACTTCTACTTCCTTTACATATAATTATTCAAATAAGGAGCCAAATGGCCTTGAGGTGCTACATACTGTATCCCTACATGAATACAAAAACATTTAACTGAGATGGGAGAAGTCGTTCCTGTAAATTCAAACAAAAACGTGCTCACCATTTCCTTCGCAGTCCTGGCAAAGAATGCTGTTCACCTTTTGAGGCTTTTTAGCAGACTGGTCATTTTCTGTGGCCTGTTTGAATGAAACCTTTCAAAGCTTTGAGGAGAAAAGGCAAATACAGATAAGGAACCAAACGGAAGCACATTTTTCCTACCCCAAACAACTACCAAAGCTGAAACGAGTATAAAACAGATGAGGTTCAGAAGTCACTAATTCAACATTCATCTCATGTTCACTGATAAAAATACTATATGCATGTCAATTTATTGTGTGCAAGACAGGCATCCTATCTTCTCAATACAGGTTATTTATGATGTGAACACTATTGTAGTTGGTCCCTTCAAGGTAGCCCATCTTGTTTTTTGAAACTACATCACCTTCTCAGAGACTTATTTCAATTACACATTGAAACTAAGAATTGGCACCAAGCATCTGCTGTTTGTTCATCTTCCTTTGGCAGCCGTCTCTCCCATAGCAAATATTCTAACCAAGTCACCATGATACCTGCTTCACAGTATAAGGCCACCTTCAAAGTAATTTGTTAACCGCATCCAAGCCCAACCAAGCAGACCGCATGTTCTGCCTCAGACTTGAATAAAGCATTACTTCCTCTATCCCATAATACTTGAAATTCTAGCCTTCTACAATACTAATACAAGAAAGGACAACAATTCTTGTTCCAGTTCTCTTAAATACTAGTATACCAGCAAGTTTTTTTTTTTTGAATATGATATACCAGCAAGTTTCAACAAGAAAAATTAATCTAGCAATCCTAACCCAAAGCACCAAGAGCAGAGGTAGAGAAAAATGAGCGTTGGAAACATGTTGGCCCGTATCGGCCGGGAGGCGGGCAACGCAAAGCAACTAGCTGACCTTAGTCTTGACGCACAGCAGGTGCTTGCAGCGGCGGGGGACGGGGCGGAAGGAGATGAGCGAAGAAGAAGGCGATGGTGCTTTGAGGAGAGCTGGAGGAGGGGAGGGAGTAGTAGTGGTAGTGACACTCGGCGTGGCCGCCATCGATGAGGACGAACAAAGTGGTGGGGAGGTTCTTGATGAGTGCAAGAAGAGACGGACGGACGGCCAGAAACATAAGACTGGGTAAGTATGCAGCAGCCCAATCCACACTGATAAGGAGAAGACGGCTGACCTGTGGGTCCCAGCGAGATGCTGTGTTCGCCACAACGGCAACCACGGGTAGGCGGCTGGTTGTCCGTGTCTGTGTCCATGGCGACGCAGCTCGCGACGCGCGGCCTTCCCCTCGCCTCTCTCGGCCCGCCTTCTTGCGCCGCCGCCTCCTGCTCCTCGTGCCCGCCCTTGTCTCCCCAGCTCGGTCGCCGGCCTAGCCGCCGGTTCCGCTGCTCCTCGCCACAGGTGGTTAAATTCATACCAACCGACAACCGTGCCCTGCGCTGTGCGGCAGAGCCGGCCGGCACCGGTGGTTGTTAGAGAGAGTGATTTGATTTGGATGCAGGCCGATGCAGCGGCGGCGGCGGCGGCGCCGGGGAAGGGCGGCGAGTACCGGCCCTCCTTCGCGGACGACCTCCTCCTCGCCTTCTTCCGGAGCAAGATGGTCGAGGTGAGCTCCACTCCATCCACCGATTTATTCCTTCCTCCAGTTAGCTGATGCTAAACCCTGTTACTAGCTTCTCTTTTCTTCTGATCTGAGTAATCTTATTAGATTAGATTCTTTTCTTTAACTACAAGGGAGGACAAAAAAAACTTTTGGTTTATTAGAGTTCTGCCATGGTAGATATGTCATAATTGAATCTTCTAAATCTGAACATTAGTAATTCATGACCAGAGGTCTGCTCTGCTTCGGAGTAGCTTGTGCTTGGTAATTTTGGTCAACAGTCTGACAAATTCTGAGAAATTGACGCCACGTGCATAACTAAACTTGTGACAGTTATTAGTTTAGTTTATTATACTATTTTGGTCTACCTTGGAACTTTGTATTTCTATAAAATGGCCAGATTCAATGATATCAAGCTTTCAGACTGACTGCTACTCCAGAGACGTAGAATAATCACTGTCATATATGAATGAAAAATATACACACTTGCACACAACCTGAAAAATGCGGGCTTGTGGGTTGCTTTGTAAAGAACAAGCAAGAGTGGTGGAAACAATGACTGTAGTACTCGGAGTAGCAGTATATTTTTCAGGTTGTGTGTAAGTGTGTTTATTTTTCATGTGCCTTCGGTAGGGACTAATGCGGGTTCGCAGGTTAGCCCGCCTGCATCTTTAGCCTTAGGATAAGGTTCAAGTACTTGGGCTCTGTTTGGATCTGTAGGACTAACAGCTAGTTTCACATATATGAGCTAATTAGGCTAGTTGTTAGTCCTAATCCATCCAAACAGGCCCTTAGAAAGCCAATCCCTTGTTCACAAGTATCTGTTAAGTTTTAGGACAACAATGTAATATCACAGTTTTGCATAAAAGAAAGACATGCAATTACATTCTGTTGATTCTCTGAAAAGCTGTAGGAGGTTGGATGGGATTCCGAAAAGCCTGGGTATGCTGGGCTAATAGAAGTAGCAAACCGTCTCATGGTCAAGGGAAAGAGTGCTATGGAGACTGAACAAGCTGCTGTATGTCACTACTCTTGTTCCTTCCTAGTCTGTGCACTTCTGTCTGTCATGAAAACTTTAATACCTGAATTAACCTTAATTTTCTGTGTCTCTCTTTTTTACAATCGCCAGGTTCGAGTACTACAGTCATTGTTTCCGCCTCTCTTGCTTGTTCTTTACAAAGCTCTTTTATCCCCAATTGCTAATGGTCAACTAGCTGCCATCATGCTTGGTGAGTCTACTTCTAGTCAAAACGTATAGTGTTTCCATGCATAATACAATCTTCATTTCTTCTTGACTTTGTCCCTTTGGTGTTGCTGCCTTCTCTTGATGAGAAGCTAGAGCGACAGCACTTTCATGCCAATGGTTGATGGGCCCATGCTCAGTTAATTCAGTCACTCTGCCTGATGGAAAATCTTGGTCAAGTGGGGTATCGATTTGTTCCAACTTTCAGCTCCTTGTCTGTTTCGTTCACTATGACTCTAAACTTTGAAGCCGTGTTTTTTTTACCTTGATGAAACTTCTAGGTGTTCGTTGAGAAATGCAAGTATCTGGAAGAGAGCAAATGCCTTGGCATTTGCATCAACACATGCAAACTACCGACTCAGGTTTGCTCGTGTCTATACATCTAGAATGCTGGATTTGTATTTATCTGATATAATACTCCTCCTCAGTACTTGAATAAACTACACTTTCAATTTTCAGACTTTCTTCAAAGATCACATGGGCGTTGATTTGTGCATGGAGCCAAATTTTGAAGACTATAGCTGTCAGGTAAATATAGTTTCAGACTTTCAGTGTGCATCACATGTTGATTGTTATGCTAAGAGAACTTAACAACAAATTAAGTTTACGCTGTTGTTTATTGCAGTTCAACTTTGGGGTGCCGCCTCCACCTCTTGATACTGACAAAGCCCTCAAGGAACCGTGCTTGGACATCTGCACAAATGCAAGGCGGCGCAGAGAGCTCGGAAGAAATAGTAATCCAGATGTGCTCAGTTGCCCCCAAGTTTAATATGGTCCTTGTAAAAGACTGCACATCATAGACAATCCTGTGCAACAATATCAAGTAATTTTGGTAATACCAATACAAATTATATATTGTAGAGACATACACGTTTTCGATTGAATCAACATGAGTCACAGATAGTCTTTTCCTGCATATGGCCTTTCCCCGCCGGCTCAAGATGGCCTACCAACCTCCACACATCCGCGTCTCCCGCGGGCCGCGGCCACCCGAACCCCCGCGCGGCACATCGCCGTCATCGAGGGCGACGTCCGCCTCGTCGCCGCACGCACGGGGGCGGGAGGACCGCGCCGCGCCATGTACGCCACAGAGGACGTGGATGGCATCAGGCGCCGAGGATTTTCGTCCAGATTCTGGTGCTCGACGGCTGCTTCATTCATCATTGAGTACGTCGTCAACGTCGACGTCGCCACGGGAGTCAGATGGAGTCAGGGTCCTAAACGTTTGGGGAAATCTAACGATCAAACGTTTTAAACGTGCGCAACACTATCCGCCGCATATATGTAGCAAAATTTACTCACCGTTGGTTGGCTAGAAGATACCGACCGACCAGCAAGGAGCTCCGGCAGGTGCCCAGGGTCGCCGTCCGTCGCCCGGCCCTGATGGGTCTCTTCGCCCCTGGCTGCAGTAAACGATGCCCGGAACAGTAAACGGCCGGTCGGCGTCGCAGAACAGTGTTGGCTACGGTGACCGATGGGAGGGTGACAGCGCACAACAGTGTCTTCCCTCGGAGCGCTGACGATTCTTTGAAAACGTGGGAGAATAGGCACGATCGAGCCACAAGGAGTGCCGTACCACACGGCAGAGCCACTGGTAGGCAGAGCGCGGTTGTCCGTGTCCGGTGTCCATGGCGACGACGCCGCACGTCGAGACCCGCGGCCTCACCGCCCTCGCCTCTCGCGGCCCGCCGTCGTCGTCTCCCCAGCGGCTCGGTCGCCGGCCTAGCCGCCGGTTCCGCTGCTCCTCGCCACAGGTGATTTATTTGGTCTTTGGTAGCAACAACAGTGCCTAGTGCGGCATGGGCATGGCAGTGCCGGCACTGGGGTGATCGTTACTTGTTAGAGAGGTGACTTGATTCGTTCGGATGCAGGTCGATGCGGCGGCGGCGGCGGCAGGGAAGGGTGGCGAGTACCGTCCCTCCTTAGTGGACGAACTCCTCCTCAGCTTCTTCCGGAGCAAGGTGGTGGCGGTGAGCTCCACTCCATCCACCGATTCCTTCTTTTTTTTTTTTTTTCTCTCGAATTACACAAAGTGTTCAACAAGTACGCACAATCTTATGAACACATGTAGGAGGTTGGATGGGATTCCGAAAAGCCTGGGTATGCTGGGCTAATGGAGGTAGCAAAGCGTCCCATGCTCAAGGGAATGAGTGCTTTGGAGACTGAACAGGCTGCTGTATATCACTTCTCTTGTCCCCTATAGTCTTTGGACATTGATCTGTCTGTCACGAAACTCAAATACCTGAATCAATCTCAGTTTTATGTGACTCTATTTTTTACAATCGCCAGAGGTCCGAGTACTACGGTCATTGTTTCCACCTCTCTCGCTTCTTCTTTACAAAGCTCTTGTATCGCCAATTGCTAATGGTCAACTAGCCGCCATGATGATTGGTGAGTCTAATTTCAAGTAAAAAATACAGCATTTCCATATCTGATACATATTGTTTTTTCTTAACTTGGTCCCTTTGGTGTTGCATGATTTTTCTGGAGAAGCTAGAGCGACAGCACTTTTATGCCAATGGTTGATGGGCCCATGCTCGGTTAACTCAGTCACTATGCCTGATGGAAAATCTTGGTCAAGTGGGGTATCGATTTGTTCCAACTTTCAATTCCTTTTTTTTTTTAAAGACCTCAGATTTAAAACCATGCTTTTTCACATTGACGATGAAACTTCCTGGTGTTCGTTGAGAAATGCAAGTATCTGGAAGAGAACAAATGCATTGGTGTTTGCATCAACACATGCAAACTGCCAACTCAGGTTTGCTCATGTCTGTACTACACTTCGTATGTACCTAATACACTCCTCCCCAGTCCTTTGAATAAATTACACTTTGTATTTTCAGACTTTCTTCAAAGACCACTTGGGTGTTGATTTGTACATGGAGCAAAATTTTGAAGATTATAGCTGCCAGGTAAATAGTTTCAGATTTGCAAAAAAAAAAAAAAGCAAATAGTTTCAGACGTTCAGTGCACGCTACCCTGTTGTTGATTGTTACACTGAAGGAACTTTGCCCCTGTCATTTGTTGCTTTTGTTTAGTATATACAACCAAAATTCAGAATAAAGCACAGCACTTAACAACAAAATTTACACTGTTTTTTATTGCAGTTCAACTACGGGGTGCCTCCTCCACCTCTTGATACTGACAAAGCCCTCAAGGAGCCGTGCTTGGACATTTGCACAAATGCGAGAAGGCGCACAGAGCTCGGAAGAATTAGTAGACCAGATGAGCTCAGCTGCCCCCAAGCTTAATATTAATGACCCAGCGAAGGGACACATGTTTTGGTGGCCGGGATTATGACAAAATCATGAAGACATATCAACCTTCGATATCTCAGATGCAATTGGTCCATCGAATCCTCGATGCGCATAGTGTTCAACTTTTTTTTCTTTGTGACAGGCTTGTCACAAGTGGAAGCAAACATGATCAATACATGTTAGTCAGCGATGCAGTAGAATGGCATAGGTAGTTGGCCTCAGATCAGTAGCTCACTAGTGCCAGTGATGCTTCTACACAGTTTGTTTGGAAGGCTTGTGGTACCGAAGGATGTTGGCACGAGGATAGGACCGAACAATGGCTGCTTGAGATAGTAATGGCCACAGCGGACATGAACAATATTATGGTGAATATGGCTTATATTTTTTAGGGGAAATGTGATACATGTATGTAATAGAATATCCAAGATTTAAATAAATAAGAGGACCAAGAAACTAACAAATTGTCAAAAACTTAGGCAGTGGTGTAACTAAGGAATATTTTTTGACGCAAGTTTAACTAAAAAAACAAATGATATGAGAGTCTGTTTAGATGACCGCAACAAGTTCACAACAATAGAAAAAGAATTTTACGTGACTCACTTCAATTTCACATTAAAAAACAAAAGAAATAGGGAAAACCTCACGTGTTCCAAAAAAAGCCTGTGTAATGTGG
>CM041639.1:6102092-6251863 GCA_023333625.1 Bothriochloa decipiens | reverse complement strand
CCAAGGTAAAATAGTTTCAGACTTTCAGTGTGCACCTCTTGTTGATTGTTATGCTGAAAGAACTTTGTGCCTGCCATTTGTACATGCTTACTTTTGTTTAGGATACGCAAAAATTCAGAATAAAGTAAGATCGGCATAAGTTTACACTGTTATTTATCAAAGCTTACACTGTTATTGCACACCTGAAGTAAGATCGGCATAAGTCACAAATTCACAATTTGTTCCAACAGATCAACGCACAACCAAACATGAAAGCGATCTGGAATACAAGTTCAGTGATAAAAAAAAAAGATAACTCCAAACCACGGAAGACAAGTCTAATTGTCTGAATCCAAATATTATCCTATAATCCATTCCTATTGTCGAAAAAACAGGGTACTCTAAGCACACGACATGATCAGTTACTGGGTTTCAACAAACAGAGTACTCTGTCGGTTGCTTTGCAACCAGGATTGCCTCAGGAATTAGATCATGACTTTCACCCAAAAAAAACATTGTGATTTGGGAGAAGAACAGTAGAATACACTCAAAACGACAAGCTTACGCAGACCCTGCTGTTCTGTGAGCATCCCAGAAGCAAAGCAAAGAATTATCCTCTGCTAGCAGCAGCTCACAACAGCCTGACACTAGCATCCACTTTTTAATCCTCTCTACTAGTCTCTCCATGTATGCCATCTTTGTCACCAACTGAAGCTACGAATCTAGCTACCCTACCAGTTGCTCCATCACTCCAGAGATCGTATACTCCTGAAATTCTTGCGTGTTCATGTCATCATCGTCTCTAACCAATCTCACCTAAGAACTTATGATTCTATATCCATGTCGTTAGCTTGATTCGCCACTCGAATGGGAGCTATATAACACGTCCACGCGCACGCATGGTGATCTCCTACAGTGCTAACCAACAAACTATCGAGCTCCTGCTGGCCAGCGGCCATGGCGGGCGACGACATCACGGTGCACGTGGAGTGGCTGGCGCGCCGCCTGACGCAGCAACAGGAGGACGGGGCGGCGACGGAGCAGCACCGGATCATGGTGAACACCCTTCGCGTGTCCCGCGTCCCGAAGCACGTCCGCGACCACAACGCGGATGCCTACACGCCGGGGCTCGTCGCCATCGGCCCGCTGCACGCCGCGAACCGCCGGCTCCGCGCCGGCACCCGGCTCAAGATGGCCTACCTCACCAGCCTCATCTCCCGCGGCCACCGGGACCCCGCGCAGCACCTCGCCGTCATCCAGATCTACGTGCGCCTCGTCGCCGCGCGCGAGCGGGAGGCCCGCGCCATGTACGCCGAGGAAGTGGAAAACGTCAGCGCCGAGGACCTGATCCAGATGCTGGTGCTCGACGGCTGCTTCATCATCGAACACCTCGTCAACGTCGCCACGGGAGTGGAGGAGGCGTTGCTGCACGCCACGCGGTTCGGCCCCGTGCAGCTGTCCGTCGACCTCGTCCTCGCCGAGAACCAGATCCCGTTCTTCGTCCTCGTCGACCTCATCAACAGCACCAGGCTGCCGGAGTTCGACACCATGGAGTACCAGCCGACGGCGCTGCTCATGAAGCTGGTGCTCTACTACCTCGCCGGCGAGAAGGGTCGCGACATGGTCGATGGGCTGCCGGCGGCCGGCGACGTCTGCCACATCCTGCACCTGCTCCACGCGATGGTCACCGCGGCGCGCACGGGGTGGGAGCCGCCGCCGCGGCTCGTCCAGGACGCGGCGCCGTTGGAGATGATGCAGAAGGCGGCGCGGCTGCTGCGGCGGCTCCCGCTGCTGCTCCTGGTGCCGCTGCTGTACCCGACCCTCCCCGAGGAGAACCGGTGGCGCACGAGCTACAGGCGGGAGGACCTGCCGTCGGCGAGCTACCTGAAGCGGAGGTGGGTGCGGTTCAAGAAGGCGCGCGGCGGCACGGGCAGCAAGGCCCCCGCGGGCGTCGCGGCGGGGCTGGGTTCGGTGCCGCTGGCCGTGAAGCTGGCGCACGAGGACCGGCTGCGCCTACCGCAGCTGCGGATCGAATTCCGGACGGCGCCGCTGCTGCTGAACCTGATGGCGTTCGAGCAGTTGGCGGACCAGCGCGCTGGGGACGTGTCGACGTACGTGTGGCTCGTGGCGAAGCTGGTGCAGTCGGCGGAGGACGCGGGGGTGCTGGTGACGGCGGATGTGGTGACGTCGTCCGGGAGCCACAGCACGGAGGAATGGCGCGGTTGTTCAAGCGCGTGGTCGTGGCGAGCGAGGCGGCGGCGGAGCTGGAGAAGAGCTACCTGTGGGGGACGCTGCACAAGCTGCGGGAGCGGAGCCAGGACCCGCTCTTCATTTTGTGGGCGGACGTGCAGAGCTACTATGTCGACGTGCCCTGGCGATTTGTCATAGCGTTCGTCACCGTAGTCACGACCATCTCCAGCGTTGTCCAGATCATGGCATCCCTCAAGCAGAACCCATGAAGATTGAAGGATTACCGTGCATTTAAAGTTTTCAACAAGCCAGATGGTGTTTGACAGTCTGAGTTTGAGACCCTCCACCAGCTGCACTAGAAGAACAACCTGTGCAATTGGCTAGATTTAGGTATACATTAGTATGATTAATATAATATGAATACACTATTATAATCTCTCTCAAAAGTTGTTATATAAAATTAATATGATTTTTTAAATCCCTACTGTAGTTGAATATCAGATGTAATTTAACAACTGTTTTAATATACTTGGTTATAAAATATGGCACTGAAAATTAAATACCGATGATTTAGTTTTTCTAGATCTTTTTACGTAAATGCCTTGTCGACTGAAATTGCCACTGACATGTCGACTTGTCGCCACTATATCAACGCGCCATGGCGACTTGTCAGCTGCATTGGTCACCATAGTCACGATCGTCTCGAGCACTCTCCAGATCTACGCAGCCTTCAAGCAAAAGCCACGAACATTGAAGGATTGGGTTGACAACTAAAATTATCCATAGTGCATAATAGACTCTACCATCATGTTTTTATCGTCAAGACGGCCGGAAAACATATTTGAATCATCGCATTTGGAGCCGAATGGAGAAAACAACTTTTCAGGGGACTGACCCAGCCACAATCGGCTTAGCCGACTCCCTAAGCCGACTCCTATCATCAAGCTGATCGACTCGTTTGGAGTTTGAATGAATTAATTATGAATTTTAGAAACTTTTTGCCTGGAACCCAGAAAAGTCGGCTTAACTGACTTTGGCAGTCCTAGATCCAATCTAAAACGTATTTTGACGTGTTTTGCAAGGGTTTTCTACCCTTGTGGGATAAGGCCACACCCACATTATAAATATAAGATGCACGGCTGATTGAGATGCCGAACACACACAATCGATCAAATTATAACTTATTTTTATCTCTCTGTTGGTTGGTACGGCAACCGATAGATGAGGCACCTCCGGTTTGCCGAACACGACCGGAGGAGCCGATTCGACACACTTAGATTACGGTGGGCAATGAACAGTGACATGCCCCAAAAATTAGGGCAACAGCTCTCTCTATCATTATTTCTTGGGGAAGCTATTTATACATCACCGTAGACTTTTACATGACCATTTTGCTTTCTTTACCTATTACATATTCCTAGTATATGCTGGCGGTTAGGGTCACATCCGTCATTCTGCTCCGCGATGCCTTCTGTCCCTCAACCGCCGACCGAACTGGGCCCAACGACGTCATCCTATCGGCCGCCATGTCCCACTTCAAACTCATTCAGCCATACTCATACCTGCACTCAAGCCGTGGAAGATTGTTGATTGCAAAGCCGAATGGCAACCGAAAGGGAGCCGAATACTCTGCTCCCAACTCTACTTATGCGCCATCCATTCGATAACAACATCTGACTCACATATCAAGGGTTTTGTATTTAGCCGATCACGAACCCACCGACGTAACTGAAAGGAAGACGAAAGTAAACTAAATGCCGTCGGGCCTCGACTGACCAGAGTCAAAACGCTTGGCTGATTGACCTACAACGGCGTAACCGAATGAAAACCGATGACGGGGGTGGGCAGGATGTGTCCATCCCCCAACATTACCCCCTCGGTGCTCCTTCAACCGCTTGCGTGCAAAGGAGCAGCCGAAGAAATATGCCAAAGGTTCTGTTACGCCGTCCCCAGATGGAGGCCAGAACTCAGTATCTCCCTTGTCCCCCGAATTGCTGCCCTTGGAATTTGGAATGCCCTTGCGCTATAAAAACCGTCCCGTGGGGCCATTTGCAACGGGTGGGGTCGACATCGGTTTGCACGAGAACGAACCGCCGCGAGTGCATGCAGACACGTGTTGAGCAGCGGAGAACCGACGCCTCCTCGGTTCTCGAGCCACGCGACTGTTCGACCGCTCCTCCGCGTGGTATAAAAGGGGTCGCCGTCCCTGCCCCGCTCATTTTTACAGCGCCTCCTGAGAAGACGGGCGTTGACGCATTCGGAGCTGCATCAATTTCGGCCTCCATTCCCCTGCTTAATCGGTGAGTAATACTTTCTTTTTTGGGCCTCTTGTGCTTTTGTGTCTTGCGCATGTTATCGGCTATTCTATGCACTTTTTCTGTGGCGGCTTTTTACCTCTTTATTTTCTGCTTTCGTTTCCTTTTACTTTTCTCTTTAGCTCGGGTGACTCGCTATTTCGCGAATTCGGCTTGTGCTATGACTCAAGGCGCGGCTGCCTCCAGCTCAACCAGTAGTGGGTCCGGGTCAGATTCGGCATCAGATTCTTCATCTGACACGGTTTTTTCCTCTGCTTCATTGAAGTGCCACCCATCTGCTGTTGTTGCTGACTCGTTCGTTGAGATTATGGATGAGCCCGGTTGCTCAAGGGCAGCTGATGTTGCTGACCACTGATCACAAGCTGGAACGACCATCAGCAGCCTGGGAGCCGATTAGGTGGGCGATGATGTCAGCGAGAACATTGTGTATGATGATGCCGGGGCTGAAAAGGAAGGCACCACTGATGCAGATTATGATCAACGGGCCGAAACGGACGATGCTCAGTCTCGACTGAAAAGGGGGAAGAAGCCATTTCGGTCTGTGTTTATTCTTGGCACATCTAAAGTGACCGAGCTGTCATTGGACGACTACCAATGGCTTGGCTTGATGAGCTCTGATACCCGATCCAAATACCGGGCCCCGAGCGCCGAAAGAGTTCCACGGCCGAAACCCTACAAGGCTGTTGTTTTCAAGGACTTTTTCGAGGCTGGACTCCTTTTTTGGTTGAGCCATTTTTCTATGAGGTCCTCGACCGGTTTGACCTATAGATAAATCATCTGACACTGAATGCCATATCTCGGCTAAGCGTCTTCACGATGGCACTGAAAATGATGGGATGTCAGCTTAGCGTGTCAGCATTTTCTTGTTTCTATGAAACTCATCTTCGTGGTTGATTCGGCCAGACATAAACTACTGGTGAGAGGGTCAGAGTGGAGCACGGTGGGTACAATTTTGTTCATAGCCGAGATAGGGGCCTTCCTCAGCTTGCACCGTACTATGGGAACAAATGGTCCGACTGGCAGAACTATTGGTTTTACATTCAGGTTTGCAGTGACGAAGAGGTGTAAACTGCTTTGGATAATGGTTTGCCGAAAGCTCACGCTCTTGTGACCTAGCAAGTCCCGTTTGCTGCCCAACATCAAGCAATCGTCGGCTTCTATGGTCCGGAGGATGAAGCGGCTGATGCAGCTTTTCGAGAAACCTGCGGTCGCCAGAGCAGCCGTGATCTTGTTGAGGAAATGGTGGCCTTGAACCGGTGGCCTTTGTGCAGCGAAGTGCATTTTTTGAACATTGTGGAGAGAAAGCAGTATCATGGCCCGGTGATTCGGTTGAGCAGGCCTGTCAGGTTCCTGAATGACGCGACATTCATTACTTGGGTGGAACAGAAAGCCAGTGACATTTGTGGGTTATACATTACCCGCAAACACCAAGCATGCCAAAAGCACCTTGGTGCCACCTCACGGCTGAATTGGGTGTTCGATGCTATGGGGATAGTGTATCCGAACCACGCGGTTCCCAGCACACGAGGGAAACAAGCTATCGGCTCTGCCACTCAGGCCGCGAATGCAACTGCTGCGGCTGAGGCCCGAAAGCGGAAGCGCGATTGTGGCACAGCAGCTGGCTTGGAGCCTGCAGATGTTCATGTATGCCACGAGTTGGCCAAAATGTCTTGGCCTAAACCCATAAGGAGAAACAAAAAGGTTATGTTCAGTGATGGACGTAGTCATGGCGCTGTCTGCATCGAAATGGTAGATAGAGCTTTATTGGTTTTTAAAAGTAGGCATTACTGCGTTCGATGTTTTTGGCGGCCCTGATGTTGCTTTGATGCGTGTTTCAGTGTTTCAAGTTCAGCTACACTTTCAGAAGACATGAATACTAAGAAGCCCATCAACCCCCGCAATGTCTCGGTGGTGGACGTTGCCATGTTAGCTCTAATGCAAGAAAAAGTGGAATAGGTAAAAATATGTGGAATCACACAACCTCACCTCTTACTTACCACTGTTCTTACAAGTTCTCAAGGACCGTGAGTGTGCAAAAGTGGCAGTAACCCAGCTGTGATGAAGCGATAAAAAATGATACAAAACAAGAGAGATCCGGTTTCGGTATTTTGTGGAGCTATAGGTGGCTATCAAGGAGGGCTATGGTACTATAACAAAGTGAGACAACCCATTCAAATAAGATATGAAATGTTGCTGTCTGGTGCACCACAAACCTGAACTTTTAGAGATGAAACTTGGAGTTTGCACAATCCGCAACACAAATCCTTTCACTTCTCTTCTCTTTTTTTCTTCACTTTTTTATTGAATTTTTTGACTCTTTCTCTTCACTTTTTTAATTTCTTTCAGCAAACACAAGATAACATATGGGGCACAGATAGAAATAAGAGTACGGCGAAAGAACAACGATGGCAGCTGGCATCCAATTCGATGGCAGCTGGCGACCTCCGCCTGCTCGCCACACCGAAAGGGCGCCCCGGTCGGACTCCTCAGAATGGGCTAGGACCAAGGCTGGCTCCAGTGAGGTGCGAGAGAAATCTCTGGATCCTCCATCCTCTACCGATAGGCATCCAGGTAAGTCACGATTTTGCCCGGAGCGCATTCGAATGATGAAGGAGATGGTGAATAACGTGCTATTCGGGCATGGTACATTCTCCTTAGATGTCTGTGAGGGGGATTATGGTGAGATGAGAGTATATTGGGGTTCTTCTTCCCCAGAAGAGGGAAGCCCCGGATGATAGAAAGCTTATCGCATTGCTCGTGCTCTAGGGGTTGACTCGGATGCCGTGCTGGTGAGCAACGTGGACTATCGACAGATCGGGATTCTGTCGTCGGCGAAAATCCTCAAATCCACCGACGCTTGCAGCCGCTCCTTTGCCACTCCGGTAACCGAACGGGACTTGGTCGTGGCTGGCGATGACGAAGTGCTTGGTGCTATCGACTATCATGCCATTTCGGTGAGTGCTGCTAGTTTTTTTTGAAGGCGCGGGTTTTTAGTGCAACTTATGACTTGCTATGCCGAATGATTTTTCTATAGAGCTTGCTCCTGGTGTGGTCCTTGCAAAAACAAAGGTAGGCCGATAGAGCTTATCTGCTGAAGCGGGCTGAGGACAGCAAAAGGCGGGTGAAAGTGTTGGAGGAGAAACTCGCTGCCGAGATTGCCAAGCTGAGGACTGAATTTGCCGTGCACCAGGAGGCTGAGAATGCCCTAAAGATAGCTCAGCGGGAGGAGAAGCGGAGCCAAAAGGAGGTTGGTGCAGCTATGCAAAAAGCGCTAAACGCCTATGAGGGGCTCCTGATTGGCGTGGGCGTGATTGCCACACCTCCTTCGGTCGAGGGTTCCCTTTCGGCCGCTGCAGAATGGCTGTCGGCTCAGCTTGAATCATTTGGCAATCTAATGGATTCGAGGCGCGAGTATGCTGGCCTTGAAGCAACTCGTGCCTTGATGAAGAGCCTCAAGGACGTCGGATGCACCCATGCTGATGCAATCGAAGCCGGGGACCTGAACCAGTTCTGGCCGGTGGACGATGATGCCCACCAATCTACTGTCAAATGTTTTGACGGCTTCTGGCGCCCTGGTGGACGAGACATCGTGCTATATCGGGCAACACTTTTGGACCCCAACTTGGTGAGTGCTACTCGGTTGTCGTTTGTACCGATGATTGTTTTTTGGCCTGTTTTTTTATGTCTGGCTTGGTTTCTCGCAGACTCCCGAAGAGTGTGCTGCAATTAAGGAGAAGGTGGCCGCATTCATCATGGCCTGAAACAAAAAGAAAAGTGCCACCGGCAGCCAGACTCCTCGGTCCACCCCTTCTCGCGAAGAGCCTCAGCCGAACGCCGTGCCCGGGACCGTCGACCCAACCAGTCTACCGCCGAAACTTCTGGCCTGAATGTAGGGAATGTGGAGTGATGAACTTGTTAGCTCGTTTTATGAACCTGTGGCTATCACGCTGAACTTCTGGGTGTAATGACACTTGTTTAAACTTAACGCTTTAATTCGCGCAGGGTCTCTCGGTGGAGCTAGTGCAAGATATTTTCGAGGAACACCCGATTACCATCGACTGCGGGGGTTTTGTGATTCGGGGCGATACATGGTATCGCCATTGGCTTCAGCACCTGAGCTCTAGTTTGTCGGGTTTTATTAAGTATCGATTAGATCTTGTTTTCGAAAGCTAGGGCTTCCTCGTTATCCCAGAGACTTTAGGGATTTGAAAGCAGCACATGGTGGTTTTGTCTTTGACATGATTGATTGGGACTGGGAGCCTTATTTTTAGTAATTTCGTTTGGTGCAGACTTCTTTTTGTTGGAGCGGCGGTTGACGGTATCCGGCTTTCGCAAGTGTTCATAGCGTTGCTTGCATTTACAGACTTATTCTGTGAAGAACCTTTTGTTTTGGCTTTTAAATCGAATAGGTTGATTTGAAAGCACCTTCCTCGATTTTGGAGGGTCAAAGGTCCATTTTTGGCGACACCTCCATGGTCCGGTTTAGTTTGAAAAGTGTCGAATAGGCTTAGTTTGGAAAACACCGCCCCCAACTTTTAAAGTTGAGGGACACATTTGGCGATAGCCCCTCGGCCTCATTTTGAAACCGAATAGGCTTAGGTTGAAAAATGCGGTCCCCAACTTTTAAAGTCGAAGGGCGCATTCGGTGATAGCCCCTTGGCCTCTTTTTGAAACCGAATAGACTTAGTTTGGAAAACGCCGTCCCCCCAACTTTTAAAGTCGATGGTCGCATTAGGCGATAGCCCCTCGGCCTCTTTTTGAAACCGAATAGGCTTAGTTTGAAAAACGCTGTCCTCCCCAACTTTTAAAGTCGAGGGGCGCATTCGGCGATAGCCCCTCGGCCTCTTTTTGAAACTGAATAGGCTTAGTTTGAAAAATGCCACCCCCAACTTTTAAAATTGAGGGGCGCATTTGGCGATAGCCCCTCAGCCTCTTTTTGAAACCGAATAGGCTTAGTTTGAAAAATGCCGTCCTCCCCAGCTTTTAAAGTCGAAGAGCACATTTGGCGATAGCCCCTCAGCCTCTTTTTGAAACCGAATAGGCTTAGTTTGAAAAACACCGTCCCCCCAACTTTTAAAGTCGACGGGCGCATTCGGTGATAGCCCCTCGGCCTCTTTTTGAAACCGAATGGGCTTAGTTTGAAAAATGCCGTCCCCCAACTTTTAAAGTCGAGGGGCGCATTCGGCGATAGCCCCTCGGCCTCTTTTTGAAACTGAATGGGCTTAGTTTGAAAAATGACGTCCCCTCCATATCTACAGTAGTCAATATTGTATTCGGTTTTATTTATTTTTTTACCATTCACATGTTTGTCGGATTAAAATATTTTGCACGAGACATAAGGTTCAAATTTTGTTCCGCAGTATGGCTGGCTAAAATGGGGGAAGGCAATCTTGCCACCACAAGGTGACCTGGTGGCTCGAGTGCTGCACGACCGACTTCAAAGTAGCTCAGAAATGCTAAGGCGGATGTGGCTCTTCAGTCATTTGTTGCTGAGAAGCCACAGCGGGTGGCACAAACACGTGTGAGTGGTCAGCAAGCAAGCATAGAGAATTGCCAAGCTTGAGTCTTGGGATAGCTTTTTCCCTCGCTCATGCGAGTGTCAACTGCAAGGCTAGCGCCAGGTTCTGTAACTTTGCATGCCAAAACCCCGCATCACACTCTCAGTGGAGCACAATGTGCGCTTGTTGCATTCAGTGCTCTGGCTGTCCCACTCCAGATTTAACCCGAATATCGGTAAGGCTTGGTGGAAGATATCCAGAGCGTGGCTACCGCACTATGCACTCCCAAAAGGCTTCTCCCGATGCCTCCTATTTCTACTGATCGAAAATAGACTGGTAACCTCATGAGTGAGCTAACTGGAGTGGGTGACCTATAGCCTTTGCACTTTTCTACCACTGATGTCGCAGTTTGCCGTGCTTATATAGTGACTTGAGGCGGTAACTTACATTAATTTTGGGTACGAACGGTATCATCTCTGGTTAATTGTTTGATTTGGTAGACACAACATTATTATATATTTGTACTATTTGATAGTACAATGCCTTGATTGCTGCATATAATGCATGACTTGTTATGCATTTGATGCATCAGATCGTATTTCTGCTCATAATGCATGTGATTGGACAACCATTGGGCTGTTGCTTTTGGTCCCTGTTGGCACTCCTTAGTAACTAAATTCCAATATCATTTTAATACTAAAATAAATAAAAGGTAGGGCTTTTATCTAACCTTTCCACGAGTTTTGTTGTATATGTGACTTGCAGGTCTAACACATGGAAATGCATAAAATGTACAAGAAAAGCTCACTTTACAAAATGCATTCAGAAAAGGCGCAAACCAAGAATAAAATAGAAAGCCCACCTTACCTTCAAACTGGAACCATCCATAACCATGGGGGAGGTCCAGGCCCAGCAACGAACCAGCCACCCGAAGGCGGTGGCCAGCTGGGCCAGCCAGGGGACCGACTGCCCCCGGGTGCGGCCGCATCCCGGTGGGGCCTCTTGGGCCCATCCTTCGAAGACGGTTCATGTTGTGGTATTCCAGGGGCGGTTCCACCTCCTTCCAAGTTTAGCTATGCCCGAACCATCCTATGAAGCTATAAAATGGTGCACCCACTCCCTCCACCAAGACAACTTGATACAATAGAGAAGAAGAAGGAGTGGTGCCACATTTTCCAATAGCTTAGCTTCTAGCTAGACTAGATTAGGGTTAGAGAGAGAGAGAGGCAAGAGTTGGAGAAGTAGAAGTGAGGTAGAAGCAGTTCTACCCTCGGGTGGATGAAGTGCCAGTCCTGTCGGCTCTTGCTCTAACTTGTACCTCTACAACCATCTTGCTACTTGAAGTAAGAGGTTGTGCTACATTCTGGTTTTGATTCATTAAGTGAGTTACTTTCATAAAGCTACTTATTTTTGGGATCGTTGCTCGTCCATTGTACGGGTTCTCTAGTTAGAGGACTCCTGATAAAGACGGAAGTTCTTGACCATCGCTAGAGTAGTAGTCGCCTTCGTAGACGTGTTGTCTAAGTTGGGGTCTACCTTCGTATGTTGCGCGCACCCGTGAGTAGAGGGGTAGGTGGCAGGTGGTGACAACCCTGTCCACTCGTACATGCATTCCCCCACATTCGGCCACGGAGTAGCGCTGATACTGATATCGCTTGGCAGACCAAGTGCGTCAATGGGCCTGAAACAAGCAAGTAGTGGAAAAGTTATCATCACTTAGTGTCTCCTGCCTTAGTGTATCCTCTCTGCCCAAGTTAACCCTCCTACCTTTTCTAGGGCCAGCTAGCTTGGAGTCTACCAACATTTACCGTTCCTTTGGGAAAATACGATATCCTGATATACTTCTAGGTGAAGTGCTCCAACGGTACTTCTGTGCACTTGCAGACTTTTCTGCTGACGCTAGGAAGCACCAACAAGCATTTCTGGCGCCGTTGCTGGGGAACGGTTGTCATTTTTAGTCTTTGAACCTAGTTGCCCGTGTATCCTTTGTTTTTACCTTTCTTTTCTTTTACTTCTTTTTTGTTCTAATGGAGCATCCCACCATTTTTAAACTATCTGCTCCCAAGGGAGAGTTCGTTGAACCTCCACAATCCACGAAGCCAATCACAGCTTCAAGTTACAAACTCCACCCAACTTTTATAGCTATGGTTCGGGAACAAACCTTCTCAGGGTTAGATTACGAAAACCCATATCACCACCTAAGGGAGTTCGAGCAGCTCTGTGCATGCCTAACTATTGCAGGCATGTCACACGAAACCATGCGATGGAAATTGTTTCCTTTCTCTCTTGATGAGAGAGCGAAACAATGGTACGCCCTTAATGTAGGGAAGGTAGCTGGTAATTGGAAAGAATTACGAAAATTTTTTGTGTGGCATTGTTCCCTATATCCCGAATCACTGCCCTACGTCAAGAGATTCTCAACTTCTGACAAAATGAGAAGGAGTCCATAGGTGCAGCTTGGGAAAGATCTACGATTTTAACAAAATCTAGCCCAGACTTATCTATTCCCAACCTTGTGCTCTTGTAGCACTTTTGGTTAGGACTTAGCAAGGAATCTGCCCTACAGCTCAACACATTACACATAAAACCACAGCTGAAGGAGAAGCTCTCCTAGATCGCATTCTAGAGAATACTCCTCCGCTGGAACCCCTTCGTGTAGAATCAGAGCCTTGTCACGAGGAAGTCTCTTCGGCCAAGGCCGAACTAGCTCTACCAATAGAGACATCCTTGCCCAAACTAGAAGATCCAAAGGAGGGTCTCCAACCTTCAGATCTTCCATACTTCGATGATGATTTCTTCGATGATTATGGGAATGTCTCAAAGTAGGCATACAAAAGAAGCACCCATGTCCATGTCACTCCAAACCCTTGCCTCGACTCTATAAAAGAGTTCGTTAGGGAGCTGACAGCTATCATGAGTGACGAATGGACGAACGAGAGGGAGACTTCATCTGAAGTTATTCAGATTCACTCCCCTTCGTGAACCATCTGTTGCAAAATCCAAGAGGATTGGGTAGAGATGTTGTATAACCCCATGGTAGGAGCAAATCTGATGTCCACATCCTTTGCACGCACTCACCTGAGTGACAAACATTTTACCCCTATGACCTTGTCCCTGAGAAATAGCTCACGTACCTGTCAGCTAGGACAAGGGTTGGTTCACAATGTCAATATTCAGCACAAAGATGTCGTCTTGACTTTAGATTTTCACATCTTTGACGACATAAACTTGAGCGTGCTAATCGGGCACCCCTAGAGAAATTTCTCTCCGATGCGATAAACACAAGGGAGTTGAGTGTAAAACTGGGGAGGAATGCTTATTCCATACCTTTCAATCGAGCTAAAAACTCAGTGGCAAACCCTCTCCCCTGTCCTATCTTGCCCGGGGAGGTTAAGTCGGCTTCACCTTTTGAGCCTCCTAAGTCGTCCTTAGAAAAAGATGCTAACTTTTTTGTGGAAGAAGAGGACGACGTAGGAGAAACCTTTGACCTTCCTAAAGAGGAAGTGCCGACTCCACCTCCCATTGAGCTAAAAACCCTTCCTAAAGGACTACGTTATGTTTTTTTCTAAATGGCAACAAAAGCACTCCCATCATCATTAGTGATAAGCTTTTGGATGAGGAGACTTCCAGACTTATTGCCATTTTTGAAAAACATAGGTCGGTCTTTGGGTATTTGTTGCTAGATCTTAAAGGGATTAGTCCAACGCTCTGTACCCATCGCATCCCTATTGACCCTGCGAGTACGCCTTCATGCGAACCGCAACATAGGCTCAATAATGCAATGTGGGAAGTCATGAAGAAGGAAGTCCTCAAACTTCTTCACGTCGGGATCATTTATCCCATACCACACAGTGACTGGGTTAGTCCCGTCCAAGTGGTTCCCAAGAAAGGAGGAATGACGGTAGTTGAGAACACTAAGAATGAGCTTATCCCACAACGTACCGTCACGGGATGGAGAATGTGCATTGATTACAGAAAACTCAACGTGGCAACACGAAAGGATCACTTCCCGTTGCCCTTCATTGATGAAATATTGGAGCAATTGGTGAAACATTCTTTCTTTTGTTTCCTTGATGGGTATTCTGGCTATCACCAAATTCCCATCCATCCTGATGATCAGAGCAAAACCACCTTCACATGCCCGTATGGAACGTATGCTTATAGAAGGATGTTATTTGGGCTTTGCAATGCACCCGCTTCATTTCAACGGTTCATGATGTTCATTTTCTTAGACATGATTGAGGAGATCATGGAAGTTTTCATGGACAACTTTTCAGTCTATGGGAAAAATTTTGATCATTGCCTCAAGTCTAGACAAGGTTTTGCAAAGATGCCAAGAAAAGGACTTGGTACTTAACTGGGAAAAGTGCCGTTTCATGGTCCATGAGGGCATTGTTCTTGGACACTTAGTGTCTAAAAGGGGAATTGAGGTAGACAAGGCAAAGATAGAGGTTATCGAGCAACTACCTCTGCTTATGAACATCAAAGGGATCCATAGCTTCCTAGGCCACGCTGGGTTCTGCATGCGATTCATCAAAGATTTTTCACAAATCACTAGACCCCTGACTAGCCTGTTAGCAAAGGATGCACCTTTTGAGTTCACAGATGAGTGTTTGAAGGCTTTTGAAACCATCAAGAAAGCCCTCATCTCTGTGCCCATCATCCAACCTCTGGATTGGACGCTACCCTTCGAGATCATGTGTGATGCTAGTGACTATGCTATTGGTGCGGTCGCCAAACCAAAGATAAGAAGTATCATGCGATCGCATACGCTAGCAAGACTCTAACAGGACCCCAGCTTAACTATGCTATGACTGAGAAAGAGCTCCTTGCAGTAGTCTTCGCTATTGATAAGTTTAGATCTTACCTGGTGGGAGCAAAGATAATTGTTTATACTGATCATACTGCGTTAAAATATCTGCTCACCAAGAAAGATGCAAAACCTCGGTTGATCCGCTGGATCTTGTTGTTACAAGAATTTGATCTTGAAATAAAAGATAAAAAAGGAGTAGAAAACACTATTGCTGACCATCTTTCGCGTATGCAAGTGTCACTAACATGCAAGAATAGGAGATCAATGACTTCCTACACGACGACATGCTCCTCATGGTCACCGAGACAAACCCTTGGTATGCAAACATTGTGAACTATATGGTTTCAGGTTACGTACCTCTAGGAGAATCCCAGAAGAAGCTAGAATATGAAAGCAGATGCCACCTATGGGACGAACCCTACCTATATCGGGTTTGTGCTGATGAACTATTAAGAAGATGCGTGCCAACTGCTGAGGGCGCATAAATCATTGAGAAATGTCATGGAGCACAATATGGAGGCCATTATGGAGTATTCCGCACACAAGCCAAAGTCTGGCAATGCAGGTTCTACTGGCCAACAATGTATGAAGACACCGAAGAATTCATCCGAAGGTGTCGACAGTGCCAGCTGCAAGGCAACATCAGTTCCCGCAACGCCATGCCCCTCCATTTCAACCTTAAAATTGAAGTCTTTGATGTATGGGGCATTGACTTCATGGGACCATTCTAGAAGTTGGGAGATTGCGAGTACATCCTCATGGCAGTTGACTACGTGTTGAAATGGGCCGAAACACTACCCTGCCGAGTAGCAGATGCAAAACACGCAAGGAAAATGTTCCATGAAGTGATCTTCCCTTGTTTTGGAACACCAAGGATGGTGATAAGTGATGGGGGCTCACACTTCATAGACAAGAATGTCAAAGCATTCCTGCGAGAGCTGGGAGCCAAGCACAATATAGCTACTCTATATCATCCCCAAACCAGTGGACAAGCCAAGACTTCAAACAAGCAAATTAAGAACATCCTTCAGAAAACGGTGAATGAGATATGAAAAGGATGGAAGGACAAGCTACCTAATGCACTCTGGGCATACAAGACAGCTTACAGGTCCCCCATCGGGATGTCACCCTATCAGCTGGTCTATGGAAAAGCTGCCATTTGCCCATTGAACTTGAACATAGAGCTCACCGGGCAATAAAAACCTGGAATATGGACCTCAAGACAACTGGTTGAAACATGCAGAGACAAGTCACAGAATTGGAAGAATGGTAAGAAAAGGCCTATCAAAGTGCCAAGCTCTACAAGGAAAGAACAAAGAGATGACATGATAAAAGAATCCAGCACAAAGAATTCAAATCAGGCGACAAAGTCCTACTCTTCAACTCAAGAATCAAATTGTTTGGAAAAGGCAAACTCAGAAGCAAATGGGACAGACCGTATACCGTCATCGATGTGTCATCACATGGAGCAATCACAATCGAAGACAATGATGGTAACATCCATAAGAAAAACGGACAGTGCCTCAAGGTATTTCTTGAACCCGAACATAAATTCATTGATGAAATAAATACGCTAGCAAAGATAAGAAGCATCATGCGATCGCATACGCTAACAAGACTCTAACAGGACCCCAGCTTAACTATGCTATGACTGAGAAAGAGCTCCTCACAGTAGTCTTCACTATCAAAAAGTTTAGATCTTACCTGGTGGGAGCAAAGATAATTGTTTATACTGATCATGCTGCGTTAAAATATCTGCTCACCAAGAAAGACGCAAAACCTCGGTTGATCCACTGGATCTTGTTGTTACAAGAATTTGATCTTGAAATAAAATATAAAAAAGGAGTAGGAAACACTGTTGCCGACCATCTTTCGCATATGCAAGTCACTAACATGCAGGAATAGGAGATCAATGACTTCCTACATGATGACATGCTCCTCATGGTCACCGACACAAACCCTTGGTATCCAAACATTGTGAACTATATGGTTTTAGGATACGTACCTCTAGGAGAATCCCATAAGAAGCTAGAATATGAAGCAGATGCCACCTGTGGGATGAACCCTACCTATATCGGGTTTGTGCTGATGAACTATTGAGAAGATGCGTGCCAACTACTGAGGGCACACAAATCATTGAGAAATGTCATGGAGCAAAATATGGAGGCCATTATGGAGTATTCCGCACACAAGCCAAAGTCTGGCAATGTGGGTTCTACTAGCCAACAATGTATGAAGACACCAAAGATTTCATCCAAAGGTGTCGACAGTGCCAGCTGCAAGGCAACATCAGTTCCCGCAACGCCATGCCCCTCCATTTCAACCTCCAAATTGAAGTCTTTGATGTATGGGGCATTGACTTCATGGGACCATTCTAGAAGTTGGGAGATTGTGAGTACATCCTCATGGCAGTTGACTATGTGTCGAAATGGGTCAAAGCACTACCTTGCCGAGCAGCAGATGCAAAACATGCAACAAAAATATTCCATGAAGTGATCTTCCCTCTCTTTGGAACACCAAGGATGGTGATAAGTGATGGGGGCTCCCACTTCATAGACAAGACTTTCAAAGCATTCTTACGAGAGCTAGGAGCCAAGCACAACGTAGCTACTCCATATCATCTCCAAACTAGTGGACAAGCCAAGACTTCAAACAAGCAAATTAAGAACATCCTTCAGAAAATGGTGAATGAGATGGGAAAAGGATGGAAGGACAAGCTACCTGATGCACTCTAGGCATACAAGACAGCTTACAAGACCCCCATTGGGATGTCACCCTATCAGCTGGTCTATGGAAAAAGCTGCCATTTGCCCGTTGAACTTGAACATAGAGCTCACCGGGCAATAAAAACCCTGAATATGGACCTCAAGACAGCTGGTAGAAATAGGCAGAGACAAGTCGTAGAATTGGAAGAATGGCGAGAAAAGGCCTATCAAAGTGCCAAGCTCTACAAGGAAAGAATAAATAGAAGGCATGATAAAAGAATCCAACACAAAGAATTCAAATCAGGCGACAAAGTCCTACTCTTCAACTCAAGAGTCAAATTATTTGGAAAAGGCAAACTCAGAAGCAAATGGGACAGACCATATACCATCATTGACGTGTCATCACATGGAGCAATCACAATCAAAGACAATGATGGTAACATCCATAAGATAAACGGACAACAACTCAAGGTATTTCTTGAACCTGAACATAAATTCATTGATGAAATAAATACGCTAGCAAAGATAAGAAGCATCATGCGATCGCATACGCTAGCAAGACTCTAACAGGACCCCAGCTTAACTATGCTACAACTGAGAAAGGGCTCCTCACTGTAGTCTTCGCTATCGATAAGTTTAGATCTTACCTGGTGGGAGCAAAGATAATTGTTTATACTGATCATGCTGCGTTAAAATATCTGCTCACCAAGAAAGACGCAAAACCTCGGTTGATCCGCTGGATCTTGTTGTTACAAGAACTTGATCTTGAAATAAAAGATAAAAAAGGAGTAGAAAACACTGTTGCTAACCATCTTTCGCGTATGCAAATCCCTCTAACATGCAGGAATAGGAGATTAATGACTTCCTACACGATGACATGCTCCTCATGGTCACCGACACAAACCCTTGGTATGCAAACATTGTGAACTATATGTTTTTAGGATACGTACCTCCAGGAGAATCCTAGAAGAAGCTAGAATATGAAAGCAGATGCCACCTGTGGGATGAACCGTACCTATACCAGTTTTGTGCTAATGAACTGTTGAGAAGATGCGTGCCAACTGCTGAGGGCGCACAAATCATTGAGAAATGTCATGCAGCACAATATGGAGGCCATTATGGAGTATTCCGCACACAAGCCAAAGTCTGGCAATGCGGGTTCTACTGGCCAACAATGTATGAAGACACCAAAGAATTCATCCGAATGTGTTGACAGTGCCAACTGCAAGGTAACATCAGTTCCCGCAACGCCATGCCCCTTCATTTCAACCTCCAAATTGAAGTCTTTGATGTATGGGGCATTGACTTCATGGGACCATTCTAGAAGTTGGGAGATTATGAGTACATCCTCGTGGCAGTTGACTACGTGTTGAAATGGGCCGAAGACTACCCTGCCGAGCAGCAGATGCAAAACACGCAAGGAAAATGTTCCATGAAGTGATCTTACCTCGCTTTGGAACACCAAGGATGGTGATAAGTGACGGGGGCTCACACTTCATAGACAAGACTTTCAAAGCATTCCTGTGAGAGCTTGGAGCCAAGCACAACGTAGCTACTCCATATCATCCCCAAACCACTGGACAAGCCAAGACTTCAAACAAGCAAATTAAGAACATCCTTCAGAAAACGGTGAATGAGATGGGAAAAGTATGGAAGGAAAAGCTACCTGATGCACTCTGGGCATACAAGACAGCTTACAGGACCCCCATCAGGATGTCACCCTATCAGCTGGTCTATGGAAAAAGCTGCCATTTGCTTGTTGAACTTGAGCATAGAGCTCACTGGGCAATATTAACCTAGAATATGGACCTCAAGACAGCTGGTAGAAACAGGCAGAGACAAGTTGCAGAATTGGAAGAATGGTGAGAAAAGGCCTATCAAAGTGCCAAGCTCTACAAGGGAAGAACAAAGAGATGGCATGATGAAAGAATCCAACACAAAGAATTCAAATCAGGTGACAAAGTCTTTCTCTTCAACTCGAGAGTCAAATTGTTCGTAAAAGCCAAACTCAGAAGCAAATGGGACGGACCGTATACCATCGTCGACGTGTCATCACATGGAGCAATCGCAATCGAAGACAATGATGGTAACATCCATAAGATAAATGGACAACGCCTCAAGGTATTTCTTGAACCCGAACATAAATTCATTGATGAAATAAATATAGTATCTTTTAAAGAGTTTACTAAAAACTTATAAAAAATATAAATATATTTATATTTATTGCATTTATATTTTCTTGTCCTTTTTATAAAATATCTTTTATAAGTTTTAAGTGTTGCATTTATGATATGTCTAAAATGCCCCTATGTTCTTTCCTTCCATGCACATGAATCTTTTTGATTAGAGGAATATTTTCTCATAAATGCATGGTAGTGTAATCTTGAGCATTTTTGCATAAATATCACTCATATCCTACACCCTATCACACACACTATCACACTGATACACCGCGCATCAAAGTTGATCATAACTGGGATACAGATCAACACAGTCAGTGAGTCACCTGATTGAAAAATGGGGGCTGGCAGGTGGGTCCAGGGGACCAACCGCCCCCGGGTGCAGCCGCACCCCTGGCAAAGACAATTAGCGTCAATCTTTTTTGTACCTCCCTCTGATCCCTCCTTCATTGCATCCCTGCTTACGATTAGATTGTTTCCTCGACAGAGACTGCGGTAGAACTCCACACTAAACCATTCTCCTCTCCCTCTTGCAAAGTTGCTAAGCTCTCCCACCTACAAGTTTTGACCATGTCTAGCTATGCTCTTTCGCTGATCCAAGCTCCTGGCTCCATCGCCAACCTAGACATAGCACCCTACCAAGAGAGTTCTTTTGTGAGGGAAGAAGTTCGTGCTGTGATGGAGAAACCCCTAGCTATCATGCCACCCCCTAGCAATGACTTCAGCAATGTGTCAAGCCTGAAGTCCATGGCACGCTCCCGTGCGCCCGAAGGAGGTGCCAAGAAGAAGACCACTGCTGTCCGTCCAACTACCGGCACTCTAGGCCTCAAGAGGAAGGCTCCTAGTAGTAGCGGGCTTAGCAAACGCGTTGCCGTGATGCCCTCCTCCTCTAGTGTACCATCTTTTTCGTCTCTCGCTAAGGATAGTCGCTCATATACCATTAGGGGAGTACACAAATCCGATGGAGGGTATGCTAAGGGTCTCTTTCGCAAGGGTGATACACCGGCTAATAAGCCCGCACCCTCTGCCAAAGAACTTGAAACCTCAGGCGCCACCCGCAATTTTGTAAGGAAAGTCATTAGGGGGCAGCCTAAGGGTTTCTTTAGCGGTAGTGAGGATGAGAAGCCTCCCAAGGGGCCAACCATCGCCTCACTTAGCGCTAGCAACAAGAGCACGCGCCTAAATATTGAGAAGGCGCACAACCGCATAGCCGAGGCACATCTTAGCGTGAAAGGACTTAGGGACGAATTAGATGAGATGTGCCGCGGGTATGGAGATCAGCTGCGCAGGATCGCTAAGGTAGCAGGAGCTGAGCATGTTCTCTAGATATCTTTAGAACGCTCTTGCTACACGAATAAATAGGCACATATTTTTTCCCCTTTTCACGATCTTTTATTTTCCAATCATGTTCCTTTTCAATGTAATGTGCCTATTTGAAGTTATCAATGGAATAAAGTTTTTATATATGTTGAGCCCTTGTTTTCTTCATACATATATATATATTGTGGACTAACCCAGACAGGAAAGAAAACAAGTATGGGGGAGGACTCTCCAACTCGATTGCACGAAAACAAATTCAAAATTTGGTTTGTACAATTTTCCTCCTCTCATTCTAAAAAGTTTTTAAGTAAAAAGGATTAAAATATTTATCCTTCATACTCTATCAAACATGTCTTCCTATGTTTGGGGTTTGCATACTTCTTATTCTCTGCTAATATTCCTACAGATTTATGAACACTGATTAGGGACCCCATTTTTATCTAAGTAATTGATGGATGAGATATAGTAGGATGACATGATGCTTGCTCGTTCTTGCAAAGTACTTGGGATTTATTTTACAAAAAAAATTCAATAGCATGTTCCTTGAGTGATTAACATATAGCTACCAAGGCCATATATGACTCTATATGATGAAACCTTCCACATATACCACTTATTTTGTATTGAGTTGAGTCAAACTTCGTGACTGCTGTTGAGAGATGTTTCATGCTCCCAAGATCAGAATTCATTTACACCCACCAAATAAAGCCAATTCTCACCACGAGAATTGCGCCAAAACATCCACCAAAAATATGCCAACTCTTATACCGAGAGTTGCGCAGCTCTTTCCACCAAATGAAGATGCCGATTCTTATCCTAAGAAACGCACAATCCCTCTGCAAAAGTTTTACTCCATCTTCATGATATCTCCTTATTCAAAGTTTTTCATATGCCAATAAAAGATTTGGGGCTATGCAGAAAAAAAGAAGAGAGAGAAAGAAGAATGCCAAGGGGCATAAGAAATAAATGGGAAAGAAAAGTTCCAAATACCCGTTAAAAAAATTTAAAGGCCTTATAGCCCTTATCTTCCCAAAAAGTTTTATCCAAGGAGAATCATGGTGCATGGAGTACCAAAAAGATTTAGAATTAGGTTTCCACCTTCATTTTTCCACACACATGCACATTCTGATCTAGGGGTATGGCGCACTCCCTCCGGTATGGTGTAGGGTTTGACTTGACAACATATGTAGGGTAAGTGTGCCTCATCATTCTCAATCCTACCTAAAACTCCAGATAAAGCCTTTTTAGAGGTAGGGTGATCAAGTGAAGGTACTACCCTTTTCATGCCTTGGTGAGGAACCACTTATATATAGAGAATCATTCAAGTAACACAAGCTATTTTTTTCAAAAAACTTGAAAAAACCCAAGTTTCTGCGTAGAGATAAAGTAAGAAGATTTGAATCCAGCCTATTCCATTTTTCAATTACCCAAGATGACTTGGTAGCCACTTTGAAGTTCATAAATCCAGGTGAAGCTTGGAATAACCTGTATGCAAATACTTTTGAATAAGGAAGATGAACCTATTTGGTCCTTAGCACTTTACTCGAGGACGAGCAAAGGACCAAGTGTGGGGGAGTTGTTGGCACTCCTTAGTAACTAAATTCCAATTCCATTTTAATAATAAATAAATAAAAGGTAGGCCTTTTATCTAACCTTTCCACGAGTTTTGTTGTATATGCGACTTGCAGGTCTGACACGTGGAAATGCACAAAATGTACAAGAAAAGCGCACTTTAGAAAACACATTCAGAAAAGGCACAAACCAAGAATAAAAGAGAAAACCCACCTTACCTTCAAACTGGACCCATCTGTAACCACGGGGGAGGTCCAGGCCTAGCAATGAACGGACCACCCGAAGGCGGTGGCCAATTGGGCCAGCTAGGGGACCGACCGCCCTGGGGTGCGGCCGCACACCCGGTGGGGCCTCCCGGGCCCATCCTTCGAAGACGGTTCATGAGGCGGTATTCCAAGGGCAGTTCCACCTCCTTCCAAGTTTAGCTACGCCCAAATTGTCCTATGAAGCTATAAAATGGTGCACCCACTCCCTCCACCAAGGCAACTTGATACAATAGAGAAGAAGAAGGAGTGGTGCCACATTTTCCATTAGCTTAGCTTCTAGCTAGACTAGTTTAGGGTTTGAGAGAGAGGCAAGAGTTGGAGAAGTAGAAGTGGGGTCGAAGCAGTTCTACCCTCGGGTGGACGAAGTGCAAGACCTGTCGGCTCTCGCTCCAACTTGTACCTCTACAACCATCTTGCTACTTGAAGTTAGAGGTTTGTGCTACATTTTTGTTTTGATTCATTAAGTGAGTTACTTTCATAAAGCTACTTGTTTGTGGGATCATCGCTTGTCCATTGTACGGGTGCTCTAGTTAGAGGACTCCTGATAAAGACGGAAGTTCCTGGCCATCGCTAGAGTAGTAATCGCCTTCATAGACGTGGTGCTTAAGTTGGGGTCTAACTTCGTATGTTGTGCACACCCACAGGTAGAGGGATAGGTGGCAGGTGGTGACAGCCCTGTCCACTCGTACCTGCATTCCCCCACATTCGGCCATGGAGTAGCATTGATACTGATATCGCTTGGTAGACCAAGTGCATCAGTGGGCCTGAAACAAGCAAGTAGTGGGAAGGTTATCATCACTTAGTGTCTCCTGCCTTAGTGTATCCTCTCCACCCAAGTTAACCCTCCTACCTTTTCTAGGGCCAACTAGCTTGGAGTCTACCAACATTTATCGTTCCTTTGGGAAAATATGATACCCTGATATACTTCTAGGTGAAGTGCTACAATGCTACTTCCATGAGTTACTTTTCTACTGACGCTAAGAAGTGCTAACAGTCCCACTTTTTTGGGACGCATTTAGGGGCGATTCGGCTCGATCCTTTTTCATATCTGAAATGTTGTAGCCTCTGGGCTTGCAGCTTAGTCCCTTTTTGGACTTTCGTTTTGTTAAGCCACTGGGCTTGAGGTTGCTTGCAACCTTTGCCAAGATGCTATTGGCTGTCGAATATGCAATGACGTCCCGAATGGGACCCTAGCTTTGACCATAAATGATAGGTGTAAGGGGAAAATTAAAACTTAAATAGCATTTAATAGTTACAACAGAGTGCCTCATTAAAAAACCTCACACCCATTTTTGGGTTTCCCTAGTGAGGAAAAAGAGCGCAACTCTTTGATTCGAATAGAAAAAGTAAAACAAAAATTACAACCCTCTCGGGGGCAATTCGGCTCAAGGGTAGAATCGCCGCAAGTTGTCGGCATTCCAGGTGTGTGTCATTTCGGCTCCTTCTTCGTTGGTGAGCTTGAAGACTCCTAGCTTGATAACCTTAGAGATGAAGAACAGCCCATACCATTGTGACTGCAGCTTGCCCTGATTGCTTGCATGATGAATTAGCACCATATCACCAAGATTTATATTCTTACAGAGCACTGTTTTGTCCCACATGCTCTTGTTTCTTGATGGTATCGGTCAAGATTCTCTGCAGCCTGGCATTTATGCAATTCAGTGGTTTCTAGCTCGACATAGCACTGGATGGGAGTTGTTGCTACTATTTCGGTTCTGAATGAGCCGAATTTGAGTTCTTCTGGCATTATGGCTTCTTCACCAAATAGAAGGAGAAAGGGGGTGAACCCAGTGGATCTTGTGTTGGAAATGTTGTGGCCCCATACGGCTGTTATCATCTCATTGGCCCATTTTCCTTTTTTGAAACCCTTGAGAAGCTTGGACACTGCTTGGAAAATTTCTATGTTTGCCCTTTCGACTGCTCCGTTGGATTCAGGATGATGAACCGAAGCGAAGGCCAGCTTGATCCCCAACTCATCACAGAATTGTCGAAATTGGGTTGAGTCAAATTTTTTGCCGTTGTCCATGGTTGTAACAACCCCAAAAATTACAAACACCAAAATTTGCAACCAACAAAAATTTTTCAAAACATGCCCATGTATGTTGTGTGTCATGTAGTAACCCTACCTTGTTTGCACCTGGCATGTATATTAGTGCCACCCTAAGTAACATCATCATCACATGTGACTTTATATAACTTAATCCACATGTGATAAGCACCTCTTGACCTAGCATCTAGTGTGTCAAGCACCTATGTTGTACATGTGACTCCCCCATGAGCTCTCTTGGGCTTATGTTACATGAGACTAGACTCTAGAGTTTTCCCTCTTATCTAAATCACTTATCTTGCTCCACTAACTTTTCTCATTTTTCTCAAGCTTTTATCATTAGAATCTTGTAACCTGGGGTACCTCTTGTCTATCTCCTTGTCTCATAAGTTTGTATCATTGCTACACATGTGAATCGTCCATGTGTTCTCTTATACTTATGATTCATGAGGCTAACCCTGGAGCTTCCCTCTTATCTAAATTAACCATCATGTTTCTCTAATTTCCCTCACCTTGCTCAAGCTTCTTACATTGGGATCATATGTCCAATGCACCTCATGATTCTCCCCACACCTCATATGTTCTGTCTCAAGTTGCACTAGTTCAATCTTCAAGTGGCTATAGTTAATCATCAATGTTGCATTGCTAAATAATAAGTGATTTGGATCTTCATTGGATTTTATGTGATGATAATTAAAAATACCAACAATATTTATTTAACTAATAAATAAATATTATGGGAATATTAACCCAAATATCCAAAGGAAAATATAAGTCCACTAAACATCTATTTGCAACATGCTGCAATAATCACATATATAAATATATATATCTATCTGTGTATATATATACAAAGTATCTTGGAAAGAATAATAGAAAAGAGAAAAGATAAAGGTTATAAAAAGGAAAAGCCTTTCTGGCCCACGGCCACCAGACGGCCCAGCCCGACCTACCGGCCAGCCTGCCTCCCTCTCTTTTCTTTTTCTCTTCCCCCGCACCCAGCCGGCCCAGCAAGCACGGAGACCGCCAGCCCAAGCAGCCGCAGGCCCAGCAAGGACCTCCGCTTTCCTCCCCGAGCCGCTGACGACCAGACCCCGCCAAGGACCCCACTTGTCATACCTTTTCCATGGTCCCTTCCTCTCCTCTGTTTGCCGTGATGCAGAGTAACCACGTGCGCCAAGGAACCCCAGGCCGCCGGGCGCTCCTGGCCGTCCGCCCGAGCCACCAACCTATTGGACGCCCGTGCGTGCACCACCTGGGCCGACCAGTTCTGGCACAAAACTCCCACGGCTGCGGGGATTTTTCCCTCGCGCGCACGCACCGGCGCTGCCACATGCACCCTACCCCCTCCTGTCCGCTCTTTTCTTTATCCACAATGGCATCGCCGTGTGCCGCTGACAAGCTCGCCCCACTGGAGTGGGCGACGTGGAGCTTCCTCACGCCACGAATCACCTGGCCGCTCGAGCACGCCACCGCCATGTCACCTACTCATCTCGGCCACCCTATAAAGTAAGCCTCCAGCGCTCTCTAGGTTTCATCAACCCCACCGCCACTTTGATGGCTTGCAAAACACACCATGCCACCTCAATTGGAGGAGAAGGAGAGGAAAATGGGAAGAAAGGAGGCAGGGAAGAAGAAGAAGCCGTGTCACCAGAGTCGGAGATGAAGGAGACGCCGCAGCGTCAGAGCTGTTGCTGCGCGTCGGGCTCAGGAGGAGGAGTCGTACCGCGAGCCACGACCACGTCTTTGCTGGAGCCGCTCGCCTTGGACTTTGTATCGCACCTCCTATTCCTCGTCGAATGCTGGTGAGTGCCGCCGCCACCGCTGCCATCTCTCCCAAACCCATAGCCGAGCCTGCTATCCTCGGCCATGCGTGTCGCATTGAGACGTGGAGGCCAAGCCCTTGCTCTTCTTATTCACGCACGCACACACGCTGGCTTGCTTGCACCGTTGGTGCCACTTGGAATTTGAGCCATGCCGGCATGGCCGCATGCCACCGCGGCGAGGCCGTCTTGCTGCCGCCTCGCCGAGTCCCGAACCGCTTTGATTCCCGATCTGGGGTCGCTTGGCAAGGTGAACACCGTGCGCATGCTAGTCTCCCACTTGCTTCACCGGATTCCCGTCTGTGCGCCACTATTGAAAACTCCATGTTTGGTTTTGGATAATTGATGAAACCTAGTTACTAACCTTTGACTCAAAAGTGAATATGAGATAGGTTGGTGACACTAGGTGATGGAGCATGGTGGCTAGGTAGAGAAGGTCACAAGTTCATGATAATGTAGATGGTGGACATGTTTTTATGATCATTTGCTTCGCCTTTTGAAAATTGAGAAAGACGAAGACAAAACCATGGATTTCAAGGCAAAGGTATTAATTGGGTTTTGTTTGACACTCAAGACACCATAGTGGGTGTGAGTGATTTAGGTTCGATAACCATACTATTAAGAGAGGAATATTATGATTGCTTTACTCAACTAATGCCACTAAAATGTATTTCATTTTACATATGCATTGTGGTTTAGTGGCTTGGTAAAATGGTTGAGAATTTTTAGGAAAAAGCTTGGAGTAATGCTATCTCAAGCGCTAAAGTGTTTTGGTAACTTTTTGTTGAGATGGTACAGTTTTTGGAGATGTTTCCGTGAACTCGTGTGCTTAGAAAAGAGAGATGATGGTTCTTGGGTTGGATAACTGCTTTGATCTATTGTGAATTGGATCAAGTGGCTATGTGGCTTGTGTAGCCTCTAAGTATGCTTTCCAACGAGTCAAAGATCATCAAAAATGGAGTTCGGAGCTAAGAGATATGCTCATTTTAGTGCGGGATGGTGCTGGACCAGCGGAAGTTCCGGTGGGTCTGGACCGGACGTTCCGGTCAGCCCAGCCTGAGCAACCGCGCAGACCGATTTACTTCCGGTTGGTGACCGGAAGTTCCGATGGAAGTTTCGGCTGTCACCGGAAGTTCCAATACATGTACCGGAAGTTCTGATAGTTGACTTTTCACGAGCGACCACGTGCGTTCTTTTGGTTCCGGTCTTCGGCCGGAAGTTCTAGTTGTCACCGAAAGTTCCAGTACTCTGACCCAGTTTTTAGCACAACGGTCGGATCTCAATGGTTGAATCTGATAGACCGAAAGTTCCGATGGGTTCCATCGGAACTTCCGGTAGTTCATCTGAGCGTCGGGTTTATAACCTGTCTCACCCCCATTTCACAGGCAGCTCATGAATTCCAATACAAAAGGCTGAGCAGCTGCCTCCTCTCTCTTGTGCTCTCTCTTACAAACCCTAAGTGAAATCTCTCACTCTCCCTCTCTCAATCCTTTGATTCGTGCTTCAATCAATTGAGAGAGCTTGCTATAGAGATCGATTTGAGAGCTCCAAGAGGATCCCCTCCTTCTCCTCTCCCTCTCCATGGTTGGTAATCTTTGCTGAGAGGATTTGGGAACCCTAGTGTTCATATGCATTTGTGATTTATATTTGTGGCACTAGGTGTGTGATTGCAATTATGATATTCTTATTACTCTTGGTGATTGCTGTCACTAGACGATTGGAGTTGGATTGATTGGTGAGGGGATTTGGTGATTGTGTCCACCCCCAATCAAGGTGTCGATGTTTCGACCCCGGGGGCCAACACCAACGAATAAATTCGTAATTGCGTCTCCCTTAATCCGGTGGGTGATGCAAGAAGGACACAGCGATTTATCCTGGTTTGGGCAAAGAAGGCCCTACGTCCAGCAGGGGGAGGATAGTTCGTGTTATCTTGCACTGAAGCACTAGCACAGGGGTGAATACAAGTGGGTGTGAGAAGTATGGGATTGAGCTCGAGCGTTTTGGGTGCTTAGCTCTCTACACTGTCTCAAGGTGTTGTTTTGTGATCTAAGCCTTAGCGTATGAGGCTCCTGGATCTCTCCTCTAGCTAAAGTCCTGCTCCTCCTTTTATAAGCGAAGGAGGGGCACAGGAGTACATGTTTTTGGGGCTCACCTGGTTGGTGACATATGACATTGTTGCCGATCATGTCGGTGCCGCTGTAGAGGCGTACGTCGGTATCGGAAGCCCTGCGGCCGTCGTGTTGGTAGTAGTTGAAGTGTTGACCAAAGTTGTTGAAGTCCTGCTCGAGGGTCGACATGATGGTGTCAAGGGGCGACGGTCGAGGCCTTGGGTTGAGACGAGGGGCTCGAGTCGAGTGGGTCGAGGCTCATCGGATAAGGTCAAACCTTAGGATATGCGGGGAATATGCGTCTCGAGGGGGTGCCGGACGGGGCACAGTGCTCGGTATGGTGCGGCAGTGAGGTACGATCCGTGGGATTCTAGGGTATGGGCGGTAAAAGTAGGATTTGACTGCCATACCACAGCTGTTTCGATAACTATGGCCATACGGTTAGGCGGGAGCAGGAAAAATGCATTGAATGCGCCTGGATCCGTACTGGGAGTAGGCAGCTGAGGGTTTTACCATGCTCGAGGGCTGCCCATTGAGGCCGGTCCATTCACCCAGGTGGAGTTCCGTCCTCGAGGGGTTGCCCGAGTCGCACCCTCAAGAGTACAGTCTTGGTCCGTGCGGTGGTCTGTCGAGCAAGTTGTGGCTTTGGGCTGTTGACGCCCGTTCATGGGCCGGTCCAACATGCTTTAGTTTGTGGATTTCTGATCGGTAATGAGGGATGTCGTTGGAGGGCTTGCATTGCTGACTTCGGGGATCTGCCCAGTTAAATGAGGTCTTAGGTTACCCCTTTCCCAGGTAACTGACACAAGGTGAATTTGTGAGGGGTTGTTGTGCTTCCCCGGCGGAGGGCCTAATTGCAACTCTAGTGGATTGCTCGTGTCATTCAACTTCTCATCATTGGTAGGTTCTTGTGGTGCCATGGAGAGGCTCGGTGTGTGATACCGATTAACCATCGAACCACGTGGTGTAGGGGGACACAACGGGGACTAGCTTGCCGGCAAGCAAGTGAACCTCGGGAGAAAAATAATTGTGTCATCTCTTGTCTCCCGGTGAATTGTATTGAATCAAATTCCTCTCTCTCTTCCATTCTTGAAATATATCTTGTGTAGTAGTAGTTGCATAGTTTATCTCTCTAGTGTTGCCTAGCTTCTTAGTTGTAATTACCTTGTTCACTAGAAGTAATTTTGCAACCTAGCCTTGTTGGTTTAACTAGAGATTTTAGTCTATTTTGCTAGAATTGTTTAGAGGGCTTGCATAATCTTAGTTGAGCTAGTGCTAGTATTGCTTTGCCATCTTTCATACTAACTCTTTGTCTTAGTGCTTTGCAAGAAAATTTTTATAGGCTATTCACCCCTCTAGCCATTTAGGACCTTACAACCATGCCGCCGCCGCGACGCCCTAGAGCTCCACCGTGCCATGGCGTTCTCCGTCGCCACCGACTACTTCAAGGACCAAGGCCACATCATCGAGCCTCGTCGTGGAGCGCTGCACCGAGCCAAGGAGGAGAAGGGAGATGAGAGACAGCCATGGTGCCCGTGCCATGTGTTGCGACCTTACCGAAGCTCCGTCGTGGGCGCTGCTGTCCACGCAGACTCCGTCGTGGGAGATGGTCGCTGCCGGTGAGCCAGACAGCTATTTGGAGGCCTCAATTGCCATTCTGTGCCCTGCTTCAGCCTGGAGATGGTCAACATGAAGCCGTAGCTGTGCACAATGGCCATCGAGCCACCATCTGCCGAAGGCCACCGGGAGCCAAGGAGCCGCCTTGAAGACCATCGCCGAGCTCGCCATAGCACCTCGGAGCCGACATGCTAGAAGATGGAGCCGATGCGCTGCTACAGCACCGGAATCAAGGATTCCATCGCCACCATCAAGCCATGCCGCTGCACAGGGAAGAACAGAGGAGGGGATCCCTTGGAGTCGTAGCGTATGGACACGGTCCATATGGACTAGAGAAACTACCAATGGGGCCAGCAAGATCCGGTGCACCGTGCACCAGCTGTCATGGACCAGATTGAATGGAGCTGAGGTACGTGGACGCGGTTCACAGGGAATTGAGGCACTACAGGTGGACCCCGCACGAGCCGGTGCATCGTGAGCCGACCACCATGGACAGAGCCTGTTTCAGATCAGCTTGATGGCGTGGCGCCACCAGATTATGCCACATGGCCAGCCCAACTTGGCCCGGATTCGGCCCACTCAGCCCGTTAACGGCCTAATAAAGGCCCATTAGGGTTTGACCATTGACCAAGTCAATAATGACATCAGCATAACGTCATCAGTGACATCAGCTGGCCGCCACATGTCAGTTGACTGTTGACCGTTGACCGTGGACCCACCTGTCAGTGATGATGTCATACGTGATGTCAGCATGGTCCCACACGTCTGTGCTGACGTCAGCCTGACGTCAACCACCACGTTAGCCGACCCCACTACACCACGTTAAACTATCTCTGACTACCACGTGTTGCACGCTGGATTTATCCAGTCTTTATCTTTTTCAGAATATGTGTAAACTTTTAAAAATTCATAACTAATTCATATGAACTTAGAAAAATATGAAACAAGCACCCAAATGTGTTCCCCTGCGACCTGATGCTTGGCCAACTCTGCCTCTTGGGCCTTCACCTTTGCTTCCAGCTCTGTGACCTGATGCTTGTAGTAGCGCTTGTCACCTTCCAGCACTAGGATGAGCTTGTCCTGGGCAACCATGTGTTCCCCTGTGATTCTGAGCGTGCGATCATGCTCTCTACCCCAGATGCTCTCGGTCTCGGCCCAATGATCTATGTCACTTCTAGAGAGATCAAGGGCTTGGGGTAGCAGGCGGAACGGTCCTGTCTTGAGGAGTTCATAGGTGTCTCTCATCATGATCCGGAGGGCGGCGCGTGCAGCAAGCTGGGCGGCATTGGTGATAATCCTGTCCATCTCACAGACGACAAAGGTCTTCAGTGTTGGTACCTCATTGCACTTAATGATCTAGATCGACACTACAAAGCAATCCTCTGGTCCATTAGGTCCCATCTTGCAATGGCAAACCCAATGATAGTTTAACTTGGGGACACCAAGGTGCTGGAGTGTCTCACGCAGGATCTTGGTGTAGTCTTGCTGGTACTTCTCATAGAAAGGAATCTCCACGAAGCTCTCCATCTGCATACAGAGCCAAGAAATAAGTTAGAAGGTGAGTAAGAGAGGAGATGAGCCAAGCATAAAAGAGTTATGCAAGGTCGGTATATAACCAAAAGTGGTTCAAGATTTCCTAATCTATTGTCCAATCCTATGGGTCTTGTCCTAGGGTCAAGCATGGCTCTGATACCAACTCAAACATCCCTAATTTTCCACGAAGGGAAAATACACAGAATGAAGGATATAATGATAGCCTAGGAGGACCAAGCATCAACTTATCCATTAACAGTTGATTACAAAACCATACATCAATCAAAAGAATACAGTAGAGGGGTTTACATAATTTATTACATCGCCACATGGTGGAATCATCAGAGTATCTAGCATCCAGAATAGCTGCAAAAGTAGAGGGATACTGCGAAAGCATCGTCTTTCACCATCTTGAGTGTAGGCATGAGACCATCTAATCCTTTTGTCCTTCCGGGGCTTCGGCAAGTCTTCATCCATACCTGGATCCAAATTTTTAGTACGTTTTGTACTAGCCACATCTCCCACCCTATGCTTTGCTTTTGTTATTTAGTATTTGGTGGGATGCAAGGGATATAATCAAAGAGGCCTAATATATGGCTATGGTTTCCTATGCAAGTAGTGACCAATATTGTATAATATAGTTCATCAAATTTTAACCCATCTCATCCACACATATTTTCCATCCCATCACATCACACACATCTCACACTCTCACACTCAGTCGATAGGTCCAACTCCCTCTCGGAGCCTGTCTCAGCGGCTCACAGCTAGAAGGGTAACACTAGGGGGAGAATAGAAGGACTCATCTTACTACTCCCGAGAAGCGTGGGTCTTAGGAAAGAGTCATACCAGTGGCTCGTGGACTATATATATAGATTTATAAACTCTGCAGAGCATGTACTCCTGTAACCACAAGATCACCATCATCAGCAGTGCGCACCGCCTAGGCTGATTTTGGCTGGCTTTTAACCAGTGCGATGCCACCCTACGACTCAGTACTAGGACACCCCGAAGTACCACCGGAACACCGATAGGTACACCGGCACACTGAGACTATGAAGCGTGGTTACCCGGGCCACCAAGGTAACTCTGTGGCTTTAAGGAGGGTGTGGGACCCCATGCCCGTACCTCTCGACACTATCTGCTAACAACCTAGTAGTAGTGGCACCGTCCTAGCTAGTCAGACATCCGTCTCCTGCCCATACAAGAGCGAGTGGTGAGCACGTGGGTCCCAAGGTTCTGGTCCTCAAGTGATATCTGGTCCTAGGGGGATCAGATAGGATTATCTTCTTCTAGGGATTACAACAGTCCGTGCTACAACAGCACCTTCTACCCGAGGCCTCGCTCCACGAAGGCTCTCACCCCCGGGATCACCATATACCTCTCAATATATCCGCCACAGATACCTCACATAGGGATGCCCAGAACACACCCCTCGGCAAGATTCGCCCTCATGGCTCATCGTAGAATCCTGCCTGATCGACTCAAAGCCTCACCACATAGCCAAGACACACGCAACACTCTCCCCGAGTAAAGTGGCACCACGTGCCTTCACCATATACCGTACCATACTCTCCACCACGCATCACATCACAGATATAAGCGTAGTAGAAGTAAAGCATCATAAGTAAACAAGCATGCATCTAGCCTATCAGCTGGTGTGTAGGGGGTAAGGTTGCATCAAGGTAAAGGCTCATCAAGCCATACTACCATGCAACCTATCATCAGGTGATTTTCATAAATAAGCACTAGCAAACTAGATAATATGCCATGCGTAATAGGATTCTATGAGGTTGGGTGGGGTGTGGCACCTGAATAGCTATCACTCAAGTGCCCCTTCAAGTCCTTGGCATGCTCTTAGTCCTCCTCTTCGGGCAACTCCTTCACGGAAACTAAAATCGAGACATAACGATCGCGGAAGCGACCCCTATAGATCAATCACAAAGAAGCAAATGAAATCCAATAACTCTAAATGCAATCATACAAAGGCCTATGATGTAGAGCTCATTTTTATGAAAATTTGGACACTTGGTTCATATTTTTCGGAGATCGTATGAAGAAGTTATGAATTTTAAAAGATTAAACCATATTTAGAAAAACAAAAACGATGGGCTAACCAGAGCGTGACATGTGGCGTCTCCCGATTGGTCCACGTGGCGCGGTGGTTAACAACAGGGATGCAGAGGCTGATGTCATGCTGACATCAGCTCTGACGCGTGGGTCCGGCGGTCAACAGCTAGGGTGACGTCATGCTGACATCACGCTGACGTCATCACTGGCAGGTGGGGCTGACAGGCTTAGTCACTGATGGGTGGGGATCACTGTTTCAGTCACTGACAGGTGGGACCCACGGTCAATGGTCAACATTGACTGTTCAACGGTCTACGCGGACCGGGCCTGGACTGGGCTTGGACGGGCTCGGGTAGGGCCGAATCTGGGCCGAGTTGGGCCGGCCTGGCCCGAACACGTGTCGACACGTGGGACGGGCCACGTGGCCTGCTGGGCTTGAACCGGGTCAGGTCTATGGCTGGTGCTTTTGTGTTCTTGGTGTATGGTGGACCGAGGACATCGAGTCCATGTGGCCGATTGCGGTTGGCCCAGCGTGGAGTCCAGGTGGTGGAATCGGTGCGCCGGGCAGAGGAAAATTTCCCCTTCTCCTCTGCCTTGCAGGCGTGGCGGCCGACGCATCATGTCACCGGTGACGTGCAGGCAGGCAGCGGCTACGAGCGGCCAGGGCAAGGTGGTGCAGCGGCTAGGCGAGCGCGGTGGCCAAGTGGGTACGGTCATGGGGCGCAGGCAGGCTGGGGGTGCTTCGGCTTGCCGGCGCTCATGTTCCAACGGTGGCCGACGGTGAGGCCGCGACTGTAGGGCGCAGCAGTGACCAAGGGGCCACTTTAGCACTTTCTACAGCACTGCGGGGCCAAGGTGGACGGGTGGATGGAGTTCAAGCGAGCTCATGGGGCTCGGTCTGGCCGGTGCGCGCACGGTGGCGGACGGTGGATGCGCGAGGCGGCGTTGGTGCGGCTGCAGGACGTGACAATGGCTTGGAGGTAGCTTGGACTCATGCAAAGGGCTCGTGGGGTCATAGCAAAGGTGATAGACCATGTTAATTTGGCCGTGGGGCTCCTGGCAAGGTGGACGGCGGTGGCGACCTGGCGGCGGCGATAGCGGCTCTCCGATCAAATTCGTCAGCGTAACTTGTCATTGGCCTCCATCTTCTCCTCCAACCTACTGAGCGGAGCAGCTAGGGCTCCAAGTGGCTACAGGCATGGCTACAAGGGTATGGTGGGGTGTGCGTGACCACGGAGGTCACAGCGTTGCACCGACGACCGAAGCCATGGCAACCGAGGTCCGCAAAGTGGTGTGGCCTCACTGTGGTTGAGCCATGCTCCCAAGATGTTGCCAAATAAGTGTTCTAGGACTAGACAGACATGCTGGTTGAGCTAATGAGAAGAAAGGGGAGACAGGTGAGCGGGAACATGACAGCGCTCTGGCGGCAGCCATGACAGAGCAGGGGCGACGGCGGGTGAGCTCACCTGTGCAGCAACGGCCGAGGCGAGCGACGAGGGCTTGGTGGTGGCTTGGTGCAGGGGAAGTAGAGCCGGGGCGTCGAGCTGGTCGTGCAGCGCTCTGGGGTCCTCCTCCAGTGCATGGACAATAGCGGCGGTGGCGATGCTCCAGCTCCACGCGGTGTGTGCCGGTTTCCTCTCTTCCTCCCTCTTCCTCTCCCTTTCTCGGGCGTAGATGATGGCAGCGTGGGGGCTTACCTGAGGCGACGCGGTGGTGGGAACCCTAGTGGTCGAGGCTGCTCCTTAGCCGGCGCCGGCCATGGCGGACGGCGAGGATGAGAGATGCTCATCGTGCATCCCTGCGTGGCTCTTGGCTAGGATTAGGGTTTTGGGTGAGGCACAGCCAGGCGGGCGGAGGGACGAACGGCGGGGCGCGTGGCCGTACGCGAAATGGACGGCGTGGAGTGGCGCGGCCATTTTTGGGAACTCGGACGCGATGGGCGGCGGACAGAAAAGGGTGGGAAGTCAGGGCTGACAGGCGGGGCCCGTCTATTGGTGAGAGCGGAGGCCTGGGCGCGCGGGCAGCGCTGGCAGGCCGCCTTGCTGGGCCGGCTGGCCTTGCTATTCTGTGGAGTGGTGCGAGCGGGTGAGCGGTAGCAGCTTGCTGGGCCGCGAGCGGAGCAGGCCGTGGCGGGGCAGCGCGGCAGCTTGCTGGTCTGGGCAGCAGCGAGCGCGGGCGTGGCCTGGCAGGCGTGCGCGCGTGGGCAAGCGGTGTGGTGCGGCTGGACTGGGCCGCCGGTTGGGCCAGCGCGGGGAGGTAGTGGCAGGCCGGCCTAAAGCGTAGGTTGGGCTAGTTGCTGTGGGCCGCCTGGGCTGCTTCTCCTTTTCCTTTTTCCTTTCTAATTTCCTTTCTCTTTTCTATTTCTATTTCTATTTAAACTTCACAATGTCATGAGCTTGCTAGCAAAGTGTTAGTGCATGGAGGTTAATGACATGACACAACCTCATGCTAAGTCCACTAGGGTCTCAAGGTCATGAGGGATCCGTTTATGAGGTTAGTCGGCACATATATATACATGTGATAATAAGTTGTTTTGGTTTTATTGATCATCACATAAAATCAAATAAGAAGCTAATCAAACTTTGGTAAATTAAATGCGATGCTCATGCTAACATTAGGTGTTACTCGTGTAACTACTAGCGGGTTTCCTACATGACATTCACCAAACATCGGTATACTTTAGAAAAATTTTGAAAGTTTGTATTTTTGGCGTTCGGAATTTCAGGGATGTTACAGTCCTACCCCCTTATGAGAATCTCATCCTCGAGATTCAAAAGTGTAACTTACTCTTCTGACCGGTAGGGGTAAGGCTTCCTTTTGTACTAACTTTTTTCCAGAATTGCCTCTCTTTCTGCGTGGTCGCTTCACTGAACCTTGCACATTGGTATACTGGTGCTTCTGTCTCTCTTAGATCCCTTATTAGGAGGCGGATGGGTTGTTCCTGGTATTCCATTGTGTTTTGAACATCAAGTGCCACTGGGGGATGTCAGTTGCTTTGGCAGCCTCAGACGCTTGCGATGCTGTGACAATGGAGACTTGGGTGTACTTCTGCGAGTTGCTCGGCAACTCTATCCTATAGGAAAGCTTGTAAACCCTTGTATAGTTGTGGTGCGGTCTCATGTACCTTGTGCTAGCCTTCTCTTTGCATGGAAACAGGGAGTTCCTCAATGCGAGAAAATTTTACGGCGAACATGGTTCCCGGGAAGGCCTTGGATCCTTTCGCACTTGGGCGATTCCTTCTTTAGCCTCATTGATGATGGCAGGTCCAAGGATGTTGATCTCCTTCCTTCTTCCATCCCACACCAGGGGTGGAAGCCTGCACCACCTTCCTATCATGGCCTCAAACAACAATGTCTGAAGACTTGCTCGGCATCTTTGCTGAAGGGAAAACTAGCATGGAGCGACTCTTACCCTTTTTGTCCATATTAGAGGTTACATGCCCAAAGCACATCCTTGAGGGTCTGATTTACCCTCTCTGTATGACCAATAATCTGAAAGCGATAAGTGATATGGTAGTCCGGTCGAGTCCCTATATCGTCATCCGAGGCTTTTCCAAAACCTGGATGCACACTGAGGCCCTTGATCTGATATTATGCTTCCAGGGCTCCATGTAGCTTGAGTATGATCTTATTAAACAGATATGCTAGCGGTCCATCTATGGTGTCATCCTTGACTGCTAAAGAGTGAGCCACTCTGGGTCAGGCGATTGATTATTGCCTGTATAGCACGTCCTTCAGCGTTTGAGGCTAACCCACGACGAAGTCCATAGGCATGCTATCATGATTCCATTCAGACACCTCAGGTGGCTTGGCAGCCCTGCGGGTCTCTTGTGCTCAGTTTGACGCGTCTGCCTATGCCACTCTCAGTAGCATATCCTGCGTTAAATGCCTTCATACTCTTCCACTAGGATTTCCTTTTCCAAATTGCATACTTCCTGATGCTCTTAGGGTAAATGAGAGAATTGAGCTTATGCCCTTCTGATAGGGTCTTATTGCACGTGGAGAAGTTGGAAAGACTCACAGATGCGGTTCTTGTACCCAAAAATTCTCTGTCTGTCCTTACTGGCTCCTGGGCACTTGCTCTAAGTCAGGAGCTCGCGTACTTCCTAATTCTCTGGGCAATGGTGCTGGGCTTCATGAATCCTATCCATGGGGGTGCAATGTACATGAAGCTCATTCAACAGACCTCGGGGTATCATGCCACTGTCCTCTCACCACTCCCTTGGCAAAGCTATGGTGACCAAGGCATGTCATTGGCTCTTGTGGCTAGGAGCATCAGCAACTTCTTTAGTCTGTTCTGGGTGGTAAGGGGTCTCCACATCGTAGCCCTTACTCAAATCTAGTCAACGACGTTGCCTCATGTTCAGATCTTCCTGGGTGGAAAAGTTCTTCAGGCTCTTGAGATCGGTGAAGATCTCACGCTTGTTCCCAATCAGGTAGTGCCTCCAAATCTTTGGTACATCGATCACAGCTGAAATCTCGAGATCATTGGTATGATAACATTGCTCGTGCTCCCTAAGCTGGCGGGAAGCATAGGCAAGGAATTTCTTGTTTTGCATCGAAACACAACCAAACCCATGCCGAGATGCATCATAATAGATCACAAGGTCCTGGGGAATTCCGGGCAAGGTAGAAACAGGCGTCGTGGTGAGCTTCTATTTCATGGTCTAGAAACTCTGTTTGCACTAGGGTGTCCATTCAACTTCTTAGTCTTCTTTAGAAAGTTGATCTTGGGGTGAGCTGTCTGGAGAAGCTCTTAAAGAATCGATGACACTATCCGGCCAATCCCAAGAAACCTCGCGCATCGGTCGCATTCTACGATTGCTCTTGATCCTCCGTTGTCTTTGTGTTGGCCAGGTCAATAACTTATCCTGATGGCATCGAGCACATGGTCTAGGAGAATTGACCTATTCCAGCCAAACTTATACTTGCTGAACTTAGCGCAGAGCTGATGCTTCTGTATCTCCTCCAATGATTTCCTTAGACCCTGCTTACAAGGGGTGTCATGAGTCTTCCTCTGCTGTGTCTTCTTCGTTCCTTCGTTCAAAGGTAGCCTGATCTAAGGTCAAACTGGGCGAAGTATTTAGCATTGTGCAGCCGATCTAGTAGGCCCCTATCATTGGCAGGGGTACTTGTTCCTAATTGCATACCATCTTGTTCCCCTGTTTCCCCTTTTATGTAGAGGGTTGCATTCATCCAATTAGGCTTGCATTGATTCATGTGTCTGCTTGCAATGATCCTTTCCGAACAATAAAGCATTGCTCATGCATTCTAGGGTAGCGAGGTGAGCTTAGCTACTAGGGTATCCCAAGTAGCGATCCTTATAATCTACCTCTCTAGAGGGGGGAAGACATCAAAAGGGCTAGAACTAAGGGAAACCCCATACAGCAGTGTGTAGGTTTAAATCTCATACCAATTTGGTAATAAGTGCATAGAAAGATGTAAAACTAGATTTAAAACATCATTGCAGCGTTAGCTCCAATTATATGCACATACCTTGTTCTATGTCGGGGATGTCCTTAGCAGCTTGCTTGGCAAGATGCCAGTAGGTAGCTTTCTACTCTCTGTGGCTCATGGGACTTGCGGTAGCATCCATCAGGGGGAAAATGCAACCTTATGACCCTTTTGGCCATATCCAAAATAGGTTATTCCATTGAGGTTTGGAGTGACTCATGTGTTCTGTTCTCTGTTGTTGGAGACGTCTTTAGCGGAACCGTGCATAAGTTGCCAGCGAGCAGCTCACACATCATTGCAAACCTTCTTTGCTGAACCCCGAATCCTCTTGAAAGGAATCATAGTTGGTGATACAATGTCAACTCTGGCATAGTCGATAACTCTATGGCCTGGTTGTCCGCATATAAAGCAAACGAGAGGAACGCCACCTGTGGGTGTGGTAGCTCTCTCCCTTGGACAGACATGCATCTTGTGACCAGGGTGGCCACATCCATAACAAAAGAAGGGTACCTTTATTGTAGGAGTGCTTGCAGTATCCTCCAATGTGTTGGATTGTTGAAGGGTGCGGTTCTGGAATGAGTTGCTTGTAGGGAGATCGCGCATACGCGGTCGTTGCTGGACCAAGTGCTGATATGGTTCCTCAAGGCGTCGCTTCAAAGGGACGAGCGTGTCTGTCTTCTGGTGGGTCTTCTATGACCACATTGCCTTGTTGATGGCTTCTTCGAGGGTGTGGCAAGTCCTTCTTGTGATAGCAAGGCTGTGGGGAACTTCCAGCCCCGAGTGAAGTGATACACCTTGTCCTTCTCGGTGGCCACACTCTCCGGGTGTACATACCGCATCAGGCGAATGAAGTGGATAGCATACTCCTAGACTGTGCTGGCTCCTTGTTTGATACTGTGGAACTCTTCTACTAGAGTCTCTTCCACTTCTGCTATCACATGGCGCTCGTAAAAGGCCTTAGTGAACTCGTCCCACGAGATGTTGGAGGGGTCTCGATGGGACGTGCTGAATCCATTCCACCATGCTCGAGTGTTACCCTCGAAGTGACCTGATCCTCCTTTGTGTAGATGATTGATTTCAGCCACTCTGTCATGTCATAAAGCCAATCCATGGCTGATAGGGTCACCGTTGGAGCCGTCGAAGAAAGGGAGCTCCAACATGAGCACGCTAGCCAATTTTTGTTGGAATTCTTCAATCAAGGTTTCAAGGGGGCGAGTTTGCTGAACCATCACCCTAGCCAAAATTGGTGGGGGTGGTGGAGAATGCTCCTCAACATGGGTCCTGACGGTTGGTGAAGTGATGATCTGATGTCCTTCCTTCTCTGGGTCAAATCCAATGGGGGTCCTATGTCCCATGTAGCTATTACTACCACTGCAGCCATGGCCCATGGTGGGCCCTGGGTGTGATGCACGATGGCTCAGAGGTGCTGAATGATGAGCAGACATCCTGCTTTAAGATCACCAGACTTAGGAACAGGTGCAAGTGATATGAGCTATTATCAAGTTAGCTAAGTAATTTAAATTGATTTAGTTAATTTGAAACATTTTTATCTATCCAACACTCATTCAAAGAAGCAATGAAAATCCATAAGATGCGATAAGATCCGAGCATTCATTACATTAAGCCGGTTACATGCCGATGTCTCTAGTAGCTACACCAGAAGACTCACGAGAATTTCCGCACTACGTGTAGGTAGGCTTCAAAAGGGGACAATCTACTCTACTTCAGGAGTGAGTCTTGTCTTCTTTAGCCATTGCGGGGCTGTCTTCAGCTGGGTCACTCTGCATCAGTTGCGGATCACTGCTCGCGGCAGTCAAACCTAGTGGCATGAGGGGAAAGGTGTTAGTAGCCATCTCCTGGAGTTGTGCATCGGTCTTGAGCATCCTCTGCACATACTTACGGGCTTCTTCCCACTCTGGAGTAGGTTCTAACTCGGGCATGGGGCATGCATCCATGTTGTGGCTGGTGGACCCTACCTTGAACTTCTCAGTGAGGGGCACCTTGTGACAGTGGGCAGGCAGCTGCATCTGTACCTACTCGTATTGCTGGATACGACGGGCATCGGACTGCTTCCATTTTTCTAGCGTTGCCCTCACGACATCACGCAGATACACACAACCTTTCATATACCTGGCGAGGTGTGCCGTGTTGGACCAGCTCCACTTCTTTAGCTTGGCCAACTCTGCCTCTTGGGCCTTCACCTTTGCTTCCAGCTCTGTGACCTGATGCTTGTATTAGCGCTTGTCACCTTCCAGCACTAGGATGAGCTTGTCCTGGGCAACCATGTGTTCCCCTGTGATTCTGAGCTTGTGATCATGCTCTCTACCCCAGATGCTCTCAGTCTCAGCCCAATGATCTATGTCACTTCTGGAGAGATCAAGGGCTTGGGGGTAGCAGGCGGAACGGTCCTGTCTTGAGGAGTTCATAGGTGTCTCTCATCACAATCCGGAGGGCGGCGCGTGCAGCAAGCTGTGCAGCATTGGTGATAGTCCTATCCATCTCACGGATGACGAAGGGCTTCAGTGCCAGTACCTCATTGAACTCAATGATCTGGATCGACACTATGAAGCAATCCTCTAGTCCATTAGGTCCCATCTTGCAGTGGCAAACCCAATGACAGTTTGACTTGGGGACACCAAGGTGCTGGAGCGTCTCACGCAAGATCTTGGCGTAGTCTTACTGGTACTTCTTGTAGAATGGAATCTCCACGAAGCTCTCCATCTACATATAGAGCCGAGAAAGAAGTTAGAAGGTGTCGGTTACCGAGAAAAGGGGTAACCTAAACCTTCCTTGTTTTTGGTCGAACCCCGAGTTTACCCTCAGAATAATCTCGCGAGGCCCACCGGCAAATGCACACTGGGCCGGCCCACAACAGAGTACTTAGTTTCCGCTACAATCCTCGACAAATCACTGACGTCATCAGCCGATGAACACTCGAGGGGGGACCCCGCGTCAACTGTCGTGGCCCCGGTGGAACGGACGCCTCGATACGACAAGGGTCGAGCCCCCCTCGATCCACCAACTCCAGGTGCATTCGATAACGCATTCAATAAAAAACTACCTAACCTCGTCAAACCGTATGGCTATAGTGTCCGCACAGTGGTCCGTACAGCGGTCGAATCCCATTTACTGCCCATACTGAGGACGTGCATCGGTCTGCACGGCACTATTACATCGTACTCAGCGCTGTTAGGCAGCTCGAGGCCCCCTCGACGCGCTACGCGACAAACAACCAACATCGGATTCCCTAAATTCAATCTTATCTGCTCAACCACTACGCTCGAGGCTACCCCTCGACTAGGCCTCGTGTACGCATTGACGCCCTCCGGTCAACCTACACCGACCTCGAAAGCTGCGCCAACAACTCCCGATGCGACCCCAACAGGAACTCGCACGTCCTCTACAGGGGATCGCGTCTTTCGCTGGTCAGCAACCACGTCTCCGAAGGACGCCTATCAACTCCGAGCCACGCTGCTACAGAACAAGCCATGCTCAGCGCATGTCTCTACAGAGGCCTTGAGTTGACCACCACAACCCACGACGTCACCACCGCGTCATCGAACCAGGACATCTGTACCCCTGTGCCTCCCTTTGGCCTATAAAAGGGGACGCCAGGAGACCCGACGAAAACAAGAGAACCGACTCCAGACAATGATCCCACGAACAACCGAACACATGCCTAGGCAGACTCCTAGACTCCGAATAACTCTTTCGCTCTGTACTCGACCCCCCTCGAATTTTCTCCTTCGCTTGTATTCGCCCCTGTACAAGCACTTAGGTGCAAGATAATACAAATCTTCTCCCTCCGCTGGACGTAGGGCCTTCTTTGCCCGAACCAGGATAAATCGCTGTGTTCTTCTTGCATCACCATCCGGACGGGTTACACACACATACGATTACTCGTTGGTTTAGGATGCCCCTGGGTTCCTAACGCCGACAGTTGGCGCGCCAGGTAGGGGACCTGTGTGTCAAACCGCTTCGTCCGGATGGTGGACCTCGTGTCATCGCTCCCTTTCGGCTTGGTGATCTGGTTTGGGAGTCTGGAGTTCATGTCGCTCGGCGCGAGCCATGACATGGTCCTGCTCTCAATTGGGCACCCGAGCGGGGGCGCTTCAGGGACTCCGCGAGGAGCCCCGCGTCGTCCTCACCACCACGCTTCCCAACCAAGAAGGAGACGTGGATCGCAGGGCGGGCGGCGCCGTCGTGCGACCACGGTCGCCACATCCTCTTCGTCCTCGATGGATGACTTGAGCTCTCTGGCCTGGAGGCTCTCGCGACTACGCATAAGGCCCGACGTGGGGCAGCGCTCACTAGGGTTGAACGCTTCTCCCCAGGCGAATGCTCCCTTCATGTCTACGGCTCTCTTGCCCCATGGGCAGTTTGCTGCCCGACCGGCACTGCCATTTGGGCTCGACGATGCCGCTTCGATGTACTCCACTATCATGCGCTCGGGTTTCGGGGCGGACGGGGAATGGACCGGCGCCCCTCGCTCGCAGCAGCGTGCCGGGAGGTACCGGTACTGGCCCCCGAAAGCCCGATTAACCCCTGCCCACTCGGCGCTTGTCCTCGCGCGCTTCGAAGGTGGCTGGAAGTGGAACAATTTGGGCAGACTGTCATGCCTTGCCCGCTCTACTCTAACTCCAACTCCGACTATGACTCCAGCTACTATGATCCCGCAGAGACGTCCACACCACCGGCTGCAACAGGTGGGCCCCTCCTGGTGGGACGGGAGGAAGGGCCCCCTGCCACGACCAATGACCCGTACGATTCGCAGGGCGCTCGCGTTGCCCAGCTTGCGCAGGTCTGGGAGCTTCGAGCCAAGCTCGACGAAGACAACGAGCGACTGCGCCAGCTCGAGCGTACCCTTGAGCAAGACAATCACAATCCCCCAGGTGGAGGGGCTCAGGCTCGAGCGTGGCAAGTACAGCGGCAGATTGTGGGCACGAATACGGTGGCACGTCCCGCCTTCAACCGAGCCAGCCAGAATGTCATCGCAGCAACCATGCTTCTCTGCAACATGCCGGCCCCCTCGAATCCTGAAGCCCAACGAGTCCAACAGGAGATCAAGGGCCTTCTCGAGGTGGCCACCATTCAACAGGCCGAAAGTTCTGCCTCGAGGCGTCGAGGTGCGGCCTCAGGGCAACACCACAAACCCTCGCGGCAGGAGAGGCAGGCCTCGACCCAGTCGGTAGACTCCCCCCGCTCGAAGGGGGCGGTCCTGGACCACGATCGCGTTCGTGACAACCGCGAGCCCCGCGATGCGCGTCACGACATCAATGAACACCGCAGACGCAAGTGCGGTGACACCGAGGCGCGGGGCTACAGCGCTCATTGGGGCAGATGCTACGACAGTGATGAGGACCGACGTCGATCCCTGGATCCGCCGAGACCTCGAGTCTTCAGCCGTGCGATTCGCAGCACGCTACTGCCTAGCCCCTTTAGACCCCTGACAAGTCTCGTCAAATACGACAGCGAGACAAAGCCTGAGCTCTGGCTTGCCGACTTCAAACTGGCGTGCCAGCTTGGTGGGGCCCATGACGACAGAGCCATCATTCGACAACTCCCACTCTTTCTCTCCGACACCGCACGACGGTGGCTCAAGGAGCTTCCCCCTAATCAAATCTGTGACTGGTCCGACCTGGTCAGGGTTTTCGAGGGGAACTTCAAGGGCACCTATGTGCGTTCGGGCAACAGGTGGGAACTCTGAGGCTGCAGACAGAAGCCTGGGGAATCTCTCCGTGACTTCACTCGACGTTTCTCCAAGCAGCGCATCGAGCTTCCCCACGTCACCGACGAAGAGGTGATCCTGGCCTTCATTGCCGGGACCACATGCAAGGAACTGGTCCGGGAGCTCAGGCGTACTCCCCCAAAGACCGTCGATGAATTGATGGACATCGTGGCCAACTTTGCCACCGGAGAAGAGGCCGTCGGTGCCTTCTTCGAAGGTGGCAAGTGCCGGACGCAGGCCAAGGCGGCCAACCCCGAGGGTTCGAACCAGGGCAGCAAGAAAGGGGGCAAGAAGAAGAAGAAGAACCCGCGAGGCAAGCGCGAAGACGCCCCCGACGACGACCTCGTGGCGGCTGTCGAGCGCAAGAAGCCTAGGGGCCCTCCCGAAAAGGGCCTCTTCGACGAGATGCTCAAGAAACCGTGCCCATATCACAAGGGCCAGGCCAATCACACCCTCAAGAACTGCCGGATGCTCAAAAGGCATTTCGGGGGTACGGTTCGAGGGAAGGAAGAGGAAAAGGAAGAGCCCGACAACAAGAATGACGACAAGGTTGATGGGTTCCCTGAGGTGCAGGACTGCTACATGATCTACGGGGGACCTACCGCCCGGCTCACCCCTCGATAGCGTAAGAGGGAGCGTCGGGAGGTATTCTCCACTCAAGTCGTCACCCCTCGATTCTTGGACTGGTCCGAGATGGCTATCACGTTTGACCGTGATGACCACCTGAGCCATGTCCCGAACCCAGGGCTCTACCCGCTTGTTGTCGACCCTGTCATCGTCAACACCCGCTTCTCCAAAGTCTTGATGGACGGAGGTAGCAGCCTCAACATCATCTACTCTGAGACCCTCGACCTCCTCGGAATCCCAAGGGAAAAGCTAAAACTTAGCACTGGCGACTTCCACGGTGTCGTGCCAGGCAAAAAGGCTATTCCCATCGGGTGCATCGACTTGCCGGTGTATTTCGGTACTCCCGCAAACTTCCGAAAGGAGACCCTCACGTTCGAGTAGTCCCGTTCCGAGGCACATACCATGCAATCATTGGGCGACCAGGTTATGCCAAGTTCATGGCAGTTCCCAACTACACTTATCTCAAGCTCAAGATGCCGGGCCCCAACGGCATCATCACCGTCGGCCCCTCCTTTGAGCACGCATACGACTGCGACGTCGAGTGCGTCGAACACGCGGAAGCCCTCGAGGAGACGGTGATGCTTGCAGCCACCCTCGAGGCCCTCACCGACGAGATCCCCGAACCCAAGCGACATGCCGGCAGCTTCAAGCCTGCCGAGGACACGAAGAAGATCCCCATCCACCCGAGTGGCTCCGAGGGGAAGGCGCTGCTCATCAGCACCTCCCTCGACGCCAAATAGGAAGCAGTGCTCATCGACTTTCTTCGCGTGAATGCCGACATGTTTGCGTGGAGTCCCTCGGATATGCCGGGCATACCGAGGGAAGTTGCCGAGCACGCTTTGGAGATCCGCCCCGGGTCTAAGCCGGTGAAGCAACGCTTGCGCCGCTTCGACGAGGAGAAGCGCAGGATCATCGGGGAAGAAGTCAACAAGCTCTTGGCGACCGGATTTATCAAGGAGGTCCACCATCCCGAGTGGTTAGCTAACCTGTAATAGTGAAAAAGAAAAATGGGAAATATAGGATGTGTGTAGATTACACCGGCTTGAATGAAGCATGTCCTAAAGTTCCATTTCCCTTGCCACGCATCGATCAAATCGTTGACTCGACGGCGGGATGTGAGACCCTCTCCTTTCTCGATGCCTATTCCGGCTACCATCAGATCTGAATGAAGGAGTCCGACCAGCTCACGACTTCCTTCATCACCCCCTTCGGCATGTACTGCTCTATTACTATGCCCTTCGGCCTTCGAAACGCCGGGGCAACGTACCAGCGGTGCATGCTCCATGTTTTTGGAGAACACATCGGCTCGACGGTCGAGGCCTATGTCGACGACATCGTGGTCAAGACCAAAAAAGTCGAGGATCTCGTCTCTGACCTCGATGCCACGTTCAAATGCCTCCGGGCGAAGAGCATCAAGCTGAACCCCGAGAAGTGTGTCTTCGGCATCCCCCGAGGCATGCTCTTAGGGTATATAGTCTCTCAACGTGGCATCGAGGCCAACCTGGAGAAATTCTCGGCGATCATCAAGATGGGGCCCATTCGAGACCTCAAAGGCGTTTAGAGGGTCACAGGATGCCTGGCAGCCCTGAGCCGCTTCATCTCACATCTCGGGGAAAAGGCGTTGCCCCTCTACTGCCTTTTGAAGAAATCGGAGCACTTCGAATGGACCCTCGAAGCTGAGGAAGCCCTCTCAAAGCTCAAGTCCATGCTAGCCTCGCCCCCGATCCTAGTACCTCCTCATCCGGCCGAGCCCTTCCTCCTCTATGTTGCCGCAACCACCCAGGTGGTCAGTGCAGCTATAGTGGTCGAGAGGGCAGAAGAAGGGCACACCCTGCCTGTTCAAAGGCTAGTCTACTTTGTCAGTGAAGTACTCTCGGAGACCAAGGCCCGCTACCCTCAGATTCAGAAGCTGTTGTACGCTCTAGTCCTTACGCGGTGCAAACTCCAACATTACTTCCAAAGCCACCCGATAACCGTGGTCTCGTCCTTCCCCCTAGGGGATATAATCCAGAATCGGGAAGTCACAGGGAGAATCGCTAAGTGGGCAGTCGAGCTCATGGGCAAGGCCCTCACTTTCGTACCGCGAAAGGCCATCAAGTCACAGGTGCTGGCGGATTTCATGGCCGAACGGACCGACGCACAATTACCGCCCGTACAGATCCAGGCCGAACTATGGACCATGTACTTTGATGGGTCGATGATGAAAACGGGAGCGGGCGTGGGCCTGCTCTTTATCTCGCCCCTTGGGGTTCACATGCGTTACGTAATTCGACTCCACTTTGCAGCCTCGAACAACGTCACGGAGTACGAGGCCCTCGTGACCGAACTACGCATCGCTGTCGAGCTCGGGGTCCGACGCCTCCAAGCTCGGGGTGACTCGCAGTTAGTCATCGATCAAGTCATGAAGGCATCGAGCTGCCGCGAACCAAAAATGGAAGCGTACTATCAAGAGGTTCGCAAATTGGAAGACAAATTCTATGGCCTCGAATTAACACACATTGCTCGACGCTACAAGGAGGCCGTCGACGAGCTCGCAAAGATCGCGTCAACCCGAGGCACCGTGCCACCTGACGTCTTCGTAAAAGATCTCTACAAGCCATCAGTTGACTTCGTGGGTGAACATGAACATCTGTCCAAGGGGGTCGAGCCTCAACCAACCCCGGCCCTCTCGACCGGGGCCGAGGTCATGGACCTCGAGGTATCATCCCCTCGAGCTAGCGACGAAGCCGATTGGCGTAAGCCCTTCCTCGAATACCTTACTCAAGGGGAGCTGCTAGACGACTGGAACGAGGCTCGACGCATTGCGCGAAGGGCCAAAACCTATGTCCTCTTCGGTCCAGACAAGGAACTCTATTGACGGAGCCTGACCGGAGTTTTGCAGCGTTGCATCACCGTCGAGGAAGGCAAAAGGTTACTCAACGACCTACACTCGGGGGCTTGTGGTCATCATGCTGCGCCTAGGACCGTCATCAGGAACGCTTTCCGACAAGGCTTTTACTGGCCGACCGCTGTCTCTGATGCCATCAGCCTCGTCCGCTCATGTGAGGGTTGCCAGTTCTATGCAAAGCAGATGCACCTCCCTGCGCATGCTTTGCAAATGATTCCCCTCACATGGCCGTTCGCCGTATGGGGGCTCGACCTCGTTGGTCCCCTCAAAAGGACAACTGGAGGCTTCACCCACCTGCTCGTTGCCATCAACAAGTTTACCAAGTGGATCAAGGCCCGGCCTATCGGCAATATCCGCTCCTAGCGGGCGGTTGATTTCTTCACCGACATCATTTATCGCTTCGGGGTCCCGAACATCATCATCACTAACAACGACACACAGTTCACTGGCAAGAAGTTTTTGGATTTCTGCGATCGCCATCACATCCATGTGAACTGGTCTGCGGTTGCTCATCCTCGAACTAATGGCCAGGTCGAGCGCGCCAATGGCATGATTTTGCAGGGACTCAAGCCGAGAATCTTCAACCGCCTTAACAAGCACGGCAAGAAGTGGGCCATCGAGCTGCCCTCGGTCCTATGGAGTTTAAGGACAACACCTAGTCGAGCCACGGGGTTCACCCCATTCTTCTTGGTCTATGGGTCCGAGGCCGTCCTCCCCACTGACCTCGAGTATGGTTCCCCTCGACTAAAGGCATACAACGAGCAAAGCAATGAAGAAGCCCTCGCAAATGCCATCGACCAACTCGAAGAAGCCCGAAACCTGGCCCTCTTCAACTCCGCAAGATACATGCAGAAGCTTCGACGCTACCACGACAAGCATGTACGCAAAAGGGACCTTCGAGTGGGTGACCTCGTCCTACAACGGCGACAGAGCACCAAGGGCCGGCACAAGTTAACTCCACTGTGGGAAGGCCCCTTCATCGTAGCAGAAGTGTTGAAGCCCGGAACCTACAAGCTCGCTAACAACAAAGGCAAAATCTTCAACAACGCGTGGAACATCGACCAACTACATTGCTTCTATCCCTAGTCGATGCCTTCTTCTTACATTTTCGCATAACGGAATGCTTTCGATCACAAGCTCAATTTCCTTATACATATAAGAGGTAGCCTCGACTCTGCTCCCTCAGAGTCGAACTCCCTCGGGAGCTATAGGGGGGACCGCCCGAAGTCCCCAAAAAACTCGCATGGTTTTTCAAAACTCAAAAAGTCTATTTTCTCCCACGCACCTCGATACGTTGTAATACTTAGTCGAAAACGCCATGCGAATGTCCTAAGCGTTGAGGGCTATCGAGCCAGGAGACCACCTATGCCCCAGGGCTACGGTACCTCCACTCGCTCCCTGATGGGGGGCATGAACATGCGTCGAATTCACTAAGTAAGAAACGTTATCAGGAACACGAGAAAGAAAAACACTTAAAAATCATACACTCTCTAAGTCTTGAGGTCCACTCTGCCTCAATATGCCTCGATATGGGTTGATACTAAGTCGAAGACGACACAAGAAGGTCCGAAAGGTCGAGGGATGTCGGGTCGGGAGACCGCCAACGCCCCAGGGCTACGGCACCTCCACTCACTCCCCCCTTCGAAGGGCATGAGCGTGTGACGAAATCGATAAAAGTAGAGACCCGATCAGGCAGTAGAGACAGAAAAGACTTAGATCGCACTTAGACATATACGTATGAATATAAACGTACATTGGCTCAAGGCTTCGCGACCTCGAGAACAAAAGATTACAAAATTTCTTACAAAGGCCACTTTTGCCTAGGTTTGGCTCACAGGCCATCATCCTCAGGAGGCGGAAGCACTTCACGTTCGAAGAGGCTCGCAAGACGACCGCCAGGTTCCTCGGCAGCCTCGACCAACCCCATGAAGACGGCTTCGTTCTCCTCATCAGTCTTCGAAGGGTCACTGACGAAGCCGTGGGACACGACCTCCATGTCGTAGATGTAGCTGGAGCCGATGACCGCCATCGCCCACTTCACGCCGACATGAAGGGCGCCCCGCACCTTCTCCTTAACCACACGGCCAAGCTCGAATAGCCGGTCAAGGAGAGGGGCCCCATGGACATCATCCGCTGCCGATTCGGGACGAGGGACTCTGAGGCTATCGCAGACCATGTCGAGCATACCGCCGAGCTCGCCGGTTAGCTTCACCTCGGCCGTGTACGACTTTTGAAGCAGGCCGAGGTCGCGATGAGCCCGATCCAGCTCCTCCTCCAAGGCTGAAAATAAACAAACAGAGTCAGTAACGCTTAAGAAAGAAGACCAAGGCAGAAAACTCTTCGAGAGAAGAAGGAAGACTGACCGACGATGTGGGTCTCGAGCTTCGTGTGCATGTCTTGCAGAATGAGATACAAGTTAGCAAACGCCTCACCAGCACAGACCATCGACGCGTTCTCCTCCTTGAGCTTTTTGAGGGCCACGCCTGTCAAAAGGGCATTCCGCCTTTGCTCTTGCCAGGCTTCGAAAAGCCTGGCGTTTTCGGAGACCGAGACCTCGAGCTCCTTCCGCACCGCTTTGAGGGCCGCGCCAGCCCTTGCCAGCTCGTCGCTGGCCTCGGACCTCGCCTGCTCAAGGGCCCTCCTTGCTTCCTCCTTTGCCTTGGCCTTGGCCTCCTTGGCTTGGGCGGCCACTTCTCGGGCCGAGGCGGTCTCGGACTTTGCCTTCTCAAGCTCACTTCGGGCGGCAACGGCCTCCTCCTTCGCCTTCGCGGCCTCGACCCGGGTAGCCTCGAGCGCTGCTTCTAGCTTGGGGATCTGGTTCCATTTATCCTTGGCGTCGTGGATAAGATAGGACTTGATGTTCGAGCGCCTTCTCAGATCCTAAGAGCAAGAAGAACAAAGGACATCATCGATAAAGAAAACACACCCTGAGCTCTATAACTTCGAAGAAGGATGCTTACCCCGAGGCGCTGGTGAAGGTTGTTGCTGACGAGACCAAACATTGCCTTCAGCGAGCTCTGAAGACAAGAACGCTCCTCCTCGACGGCCCTCCAGCACTCGAGCTCCACGGGGTCATCCACCTCCCACGAGGGAGCGTCGTGGCTAGTGGTGTCGTGGACGCGGATAGGCTCCGAGCCCCATCCCGAAGTCTCCGCCTCGAAGCGTCGCCGCGCCTCCTCGGCTCCGGCACCCTCCGCGTTGATGGCCGCGCCCACCGCAGGCCGTTGCTCGGGAACTGCGGGGGTAGACTGACCCTCCCACGGCACGATAGCCAGCAAGCCGGCCTGTGGCCCCTCCCGTTCGACATAAAGGTCCGCCGGGGCAGACACGGCGATACTCGCCTCCTCGACCGAATCACCCATGGGGGCCCCGCCTGACGGGGCCGCTTCGGCACCCCCGGACTCAATGACCCCTGACCTCGGTGGCGACAGGGGGGCGCGGCGTCTTTCTCCTTCCCTCCGTCGATGGAGGCCTCACCCTCCTCGGCCTCGAGGACGATGGGCTCGGCCACCGAAAACCCCAGCCGCGAGTCATCCGAGGGGCCCTCCGGCACGCTGCTTGTCGGCGCTTCGACGGCCACCCCGGCTCGGGGGCTCGACGCCGCAGCCACTGCAGGCTTGGTGGCCGCTTCAGCTCCCCGGGCCAACGCCGCGCGTGCGGCCTTGACCCAAGCGACGACCCCCGCGTTCGAAATCGACGGAGGAGTCGACACAGCGCTCGTCGCCGAAGGGACCGGGCCCGTAATCGGGGCCGCCACAACCGCCATCACATCCATCACAGCCTCCGTCCGAAGGCGCTTGGCCGGGGCAGGCCCCGCCAGTGCCCGCGCATGCTTGAGTCTGTAAGAAAGGAAAAATTAGATGCGTGGAATCGAGACGCGAATGCTGCTCCAGGGTAAAGGACTTACCCCACCGGGAACCTCCCCGGGGTTCGTGAGGCCCCCGTCGACGGTCGCAGGCTTGAAGTCGCTGCCAGCGGCGTCACGCTCCGAGGCCCCGCAGCACCACGAGCCGAGGCCGCCGCTGATGTGGCCAAGGCCAGCGCCACCGGCCCGGCCCCAAGGGCTGGGTGATTTTCACGGGGCCCCTCCGTGGGCCCCTCAGGACCAGCGGCGCCCTGCGTCGAAGGGGCACCGGCCGCGACCCTTCGGGTCAAGAGGTGTTCCTCTTCTCCACTCCAATCCTCCCCCGATCCCTCAGAGGAGGACCCTTTGACGAGCCCCACCTCTCGTCTCTGCTTAGCCGAGCGCTCCTCGCCCGCAGAGAGCTCGAGGCTATGCATCCGCCTCTTCTTGCCCTCCTCCTCCTTCGTCTTCTTTGTCGACGAGGCACGGAGAAGCCCCGTCGGACGAGCCCCGAAATCTTCCCTAATGGGGGGTAGTGACAGCTCATAGTCGAGCTCCCCCTACACGCAAAAGCCCAAAAAATGTAAGGTGAAAAGAAACAAAAAGAAGGGCTCGACGAAGTAATACACCCACCAGTTTGGGGCAACCGGGATCCGGCCGCATCGGAAGACGGTTGACATCCTGCACCGTGAAGGGGCCCGACACCGTGCCTCGAACCCTCGGCAACCATCCGGCTTCCCTCGAGCTCCACTCCAGCAAACATTTGGCTCATGCGAAGCGAGCGCCGCATCAGGGGGAGCACCCGTCGAAGGTGGAAGGCCGAGGCAACGACCCTGGCAGTTAACCCCTGCCCTCGAAGGGTCGCTAGGGCGTTGAGGAGGTCTTCAAGCCTCCCTTGATGGTCCTACGCTGGGGCGCCCCAGTTGTGGGGACGCAACTCGATGACGCGCCCCGTGTACTGAGGCAGCAGCCCCTCGTCGTTCCTGATGTAGAACCACTTCGAAGACCAGGCACCGTGGCTCGAAGTCAGGCCGATAGGGATGAAGTCGTCGGCCTTCCTCACGGTGATGTTGCAGCTCCCAGCTCGCACCAGCCTCCTCACCCCCAGCGACGCGCTCTTGGAGAAGTACTCCGGCCGAAAAAGATGGAGCCAGAGCTCCCAGTGCGCCTCCACCCCGAGGTAACCCTCGCAGACTGTGGTGAAGATGGCGGCGTAGGAGATCGCATTGGGGGAGAGATGCTGAAGCTCGATCCCGTAGTAGTGAGTGAGGGCGCGCATGAACCGGCTCGGCGGGGCACCGAAGCCCAGCTGGTGGAACTTGACGAAGCTGACCACATAGCCCTCCGGTGGGTTCGGCTCGTGGTCCCCCTTTGGTGGAACGAGCCATTCGGGCTCGGCCCTGTTGGTGATGGGGCGAAGAAGCCCCTGTGCCACCAACCCCTCTAGCTCCTTCCTTGTCACATCCGAGGGGAGCCACGCCGTGGGCTGAAGAATCTCCGGCGGCGCCATGGCAAGAGCACGGAGCTCTTCGGTGGACGGACGACCCGGAAGATTTCCTATCTCCGCAGGGAGGCGAGCGCGAGGAAGGAAAGCGCAGGGAGGTGAGCGCAAGGAAGGCAAACGGGCGCAAGGAAGGAGAATGCAAAAATGGCAGGAAAGCAAGAGAAGAGCAACGGTGCCCGGAGTCCCCCCTTTTATAGGGGCAGAAGACCGACGGACGGCTGACGTTTGCCCGACCAATAAGTCCCCGCATTAAATGCACCCAAAGCACTCTCCTCTTGATTCCAGTGCGTCATGGACAGGGCCGTTTTGCATTCACCCCCTCGATTGCCATCGACCATGGACACATGTCAAGTATCCGCGAACCAGACGTTATGCCGGCTCCACCACAACTGCGCCGTTCGGACTCCCGTGATATTACGGCCGCGCCGCTTCAAATCTTTTCTTGAAAAATGAGAACTGACAGTTATCCTCCTCAAAATGCGCTTCAACTACAGGAATCACCCACTACCACGCCGCTCCAGCTTCTGCGTAAAAAGGCACGCGTGATGGACAGGAGGAGTTATCCACAGACGGATCTTCCCACGATACGGGATACGGGCCCAGGCCCTCGAAACCTCCAGGGAGCGAAGGCTGGCCCTCGAAAAGGGTTCGACAGCCGCCCTCGAGTACCGGAGTTAGGGGTGACCGAGGGGGGCCGACGCGAGTCCCTTGCTCGAGAACAAATTCTCGAGGCCCCCTCGGACACATTCAAGGCAAAACTAAGGGACCACGATGGAATCCCCTCGAGGGGAGGCATCGAGCCACCACACCTGATCGAAAGGGTTTGGCATCCACGGGACCCACTGTTTTGCTCGAATAAGAGCGCCTCAGGGCCACTAGTCGACCCCTATCGAACGGGGCACGAGCTCTTACTTGAATTTCCCGATAGTAGCTCACCTGAGACGTTGATGCTCGCCCGAGCATAGGTAGCACAACGCTTCTCCCCCCTCCACCCGATCGAAAGGGTTCATGAGGGTCGAACTAAAAATTCGAGCTCGCAACTGATTGGCTTCAACGAAAGAAGCTAAGGAGCGGACTCACAAACCGGGTGGCCTCGACAAAAGAGGACCCAACCGCCTGGGGGCTTGATCATTCAAAAACGCCTTGACCAAAACCAAAAATAAAAGACCTCGGGCGAGTATTCTACTCACCTGAGGCCTCGGGGGCTACACCCTAAGGGTGCACTTGCGCGCACCCTTGGGAATACGATCAACACTCCGAGTCCATTCAACTGAGCCTCTGTGTAAAAATTAACACTTACACGAAGCCTCGGGGGCTACTGTCGGTTACCGAGAAAAGGGGTAACCTAAACCTTCCTTGTTTTCGGTCGAACCCCGAGTTTACCCTCAGAATAATCTCGTGAGGCCCACCGGCAAATGCACACTGGGCCGGCCCACAATAGAGTACTTAGTTTCCGCCGCAATCCTCAACAAATCACTGACGTCACCAGCCGATGAACACTCGAGGGGGGACCCCGCGTCAACTGTCGAGGCCACGACGGAACGGACGCCTCGATACGACAAGGGTCGAGCTCCCCTCGATCCACCAACTCCAGGTGCGTTCGATAACGCATTCAATACAAAACTACCTAACCTCGTCAAACCGTATGGCTATAGTGTCCGCACAGTGGTCCGTACAGCGGTCGAATCCCGCTTTACTGCCCATACTGAGGACGTGCATCGGTCTGCACAGCACTATTACGCCGTACTCAGCACTGTTAGGTAGCTCAAGGCCCCCTTGACGCGCTACGCGACAAACAACCGACATCGGATTTCCTAAATTCAATCTTATCCGCTCAACCACTACGCTCGAGGCTACCCCTCGACTAGGCCTCGAGTACGCATCAACGCCCTCCGATCAACCTACACCGACCTCGAAAGCTGCGCCAACAACTCCCGATGCGACCCCAACAGGAACTCGCACGTCCTCTACAGGGGATCGCGTCTTTCGCCGGTCAGCAACCACGTCTTCGAAGGACGCCTGTCAACTCCGAGCCATGCTGCTACAGAACAAGCCATGCTCAGCGCACGTCTCTACAGAGGCCTCGAGTTAACCACCACAACCCGCGACGTCACCACCGCGTCATCGAACCAGGACATCTGTACCCCTGTGCCTCCCCTTGGCCTATAAAAGGGGATGCCAGGAGACACGACGAAAACAAGAGAACCAACTCCAGACAACGATCCCACGAACAACCAAACACACGCCTAGGCAGACTCCTAGACTCCGAATAACTCTTTCGCTCTGTACTCGACCCCCCTCGAATTTTCTCCTTCGCTTGTATTCGCCCCTATACAAGCACTTAGGTGCAAGATAATACAAATCTTCTCCCTCCGCTGGACGTAGGGCCTTCTTTGCCTGAACTAGGATTAATCGCTGTGTTCTTCTTGCATCACCATCCGGATGGGTTACACACACATACGATTACTCGTTGGTTTAGGACGCCCCCGGGTTCCTAACACTGATAGAAGGTGAGTAAGAGAGGAGATGAGCCAAGCATAAAAGCGTTATGCAAGGTCGCTATATAACCGAAAGTGGTTCAAGATTTCCAAATCTATCGTCCAATCCTATGGGTCTCGTCAAGCATGGCTCTGATACCAACTAAAATATCCCTAATTTTCCACAAAGGGAAAATACACAGAATGAAGGATATAATGATAGCCTAGGAGGACCAAGCATCAACTTATCCATTAACAGTTGATTATAAAGCCATACATCGATCAAAAAAATACAGTAGAGGGGTTTACGTAACTTATTACATCGCCACATGGCGGAATCATCAGAGTATCTAGCATCCAGAACAGCTACGAAAGTAGAGGGTTACTGCGAAAGCATCATCTTTCACTATCTTGAGGGTAGGCACGAGACCATCTAATACTTTCATCCTTCAGGGGCTTCGGCAAGCCTTCATCCATACCTGGATCCAAATTTTTAGTATGTTTTGTACTGTCCACATCTCCCACCCTATGCTTTGCTTTTGCTATGTAGTATTTGGTGGGATGCAAGGGATACAATCAAAGAGGCCTAATATTTGGCTATGGTTTCCTATGCAAGTAGTGACCAATATTATATAATATAGTTCATCAAATTTTAACCTATCTCATCCACACATCTTTTCCATCCCATCACATCACACACATCTCACACTCTCGCACTCAGTCGACAGGTCCAACTCCCTCTCGGAGCCTGTCTCAGCGGCTCATAGCCAGAAGGGTAACACCAGGGGGAGAATAGAAGGACTCATCTCACTACTCCCGAGAAGCATGAGTCTTAGGAAAGAGCCATACCAGTGGCTCGCGGACTATATATATAGATTTATAAACTCTGCAGAGCGTGTACTCCTGTAACCACAAGATCATCATCATCGGTGGTGCGCACCACCTAGGCTGATTCCAGCTGCTTTCTAACCGGTGCGATGCCACCCTACCACTCAGTACTGGGACGCCCTGATGTACCACCGAAACACCGATAGGTACACAGGCACACTGAGACTGTGAGGCGTAGTTACCCGGGCCACCAAGGTAACTCTGCGGCTTTAAGGAGGGTGTGGGACCCCATGCCTGTATCTCCTGACACTATCTGCTAACAACCTAGTAGTAGTGGCACCGTCCTAGCTAGTCAGACATCCGTCTCCCGCCCATACAAGAGCGAGTGGTGAGCACGTAGGTCCCAAGGTTCCGGTCCTCAAGAGATATCAGGTCCTAGGGGGATCAGATAGGATTATCTTCTCCTAGGGACTACAATAGTCTATGCTACAACAGCACCTTCTACCTAGGGCCTCGCTCCACGAAGGCTCTCACCCCCGGTATCACCATATACCTCTCAATGTATCCGCCACAGATACCTCACATAGGGATGCCCAGAACACACCCCTCGGCAAGACTCGACCTCATTGCTCATTGTAGAATCCTACCTGATGGACTCAAACCCTCACCACACACCCAAGACACACGCAGCACTCTCCTCGAGTAAAGTGGCACCACGTGCCTTAATCATATACCATACCATACTCTCCACCACGCATCACATCATAGATATAAGTGTAGTAGAAGTAAAGCATCATAAGTAAATAAGCATGCGTCTAGCCTATCAGCTGGTGTGCAGGGGGTAAGGTTGTGTCAAGGTAAAGGCTCATCAAGCCATACTACCATGCAACCTATCATCAGGTGATATTCATAAATAAGCACTAGCAAACTAGATAATATGCCATGTGTAATAGGATTCTATGAGGTTGGGTGGGGTGTGGCACCTGAATAGCTATCACTCGAGTGCCCCTTCAAGTCCTTGGCATGCTCCTAGTCCTCCTCTTCGGGCAACTCCTTCACGGAAACTAAAATTGAGACATAACGGTCACGGAAGCGACCCCTATAGATCAATCACAAAGAAGCAAATGAAATCCAATAACTCTAAATGCAATCATACATAGGCCTATGACGTAGAGCTCATTTTTATGAAAATTTGGACACTTGGTTTATATTCTTCAGAGATCGTATGAAGAAGTTATGAATTTTAAAAGATTAAACCATATTTAGAAAAAGAAAAATGATGGGCTAACCAGAGCGTGACATGTGGCGTCTCCCGATTGGTCCATGTGGCGCGACGATTAACAACAGGGATGCAGAGGCTGACGTCATGCTGACGTCTGCTCTGATGCATGGGTCCGGCGGTCAACAGCTAGGGTGACGTCATGCTGATGTCACGCTGACGTCATTACTGGCAGGCGGGGCCGACGGGCTTAGTCACTGATAGGTGGGGACCACTATTTCGGTCACTGACAGGTGGGACCCATGGTCAACGGTCAACATTGACTGTTCAGCGGTCAACATTGACTGTTCAGCGGTCAACATTGACTGTTCAGCGGTCAACGCAGACCGGGCCCAGACTGGGCTTGGACGGGCTCGGGTAGGGCCAGATCTAGGCCGAGTTGGGCCGGCCTGGCCCAAACACGTGTCGGCACGTGGGACGTGCCACGTGGCCTGCTGGGCTTGAACCGGGCCAGGTCTATGGCTGGTGCTTTTGTGGACTCGGTGTATGGTGGACCAAGGATATCGAGTCCATGTGGCCGGCTGCGGTTGGCCCAGCGTGGAGTCTAGGTGGTGGACTCAGTGTGCCGGGCAGGGGAAAATTTCCCCTTCTCCTCTGCCTTGCACGCACGACGACCGGCGCAGCATGTTGCCGGTGATGTGTAGGTGGGCAGCGGCTGCGAGCGGCTAGGGCAAGCTGGTGCAGTGGCTAGGCGAGCGCGGTGGCCAGGCGGGTACGGTCGCGGGGCGTAGGCAGGCTATGGGTGCTTTGGCTTGCCGACGCTCGTATTCCGATGGTGGCCGGTGGCGAGGCCGCGGCTGCGGGGCGTAGCAGCGACCAAGGGGCCGCTTTAGTGCTTGCTACGGCACTACGGGGCCAAGGTGGACGGGTGGATGGAGTTCAAGTGAGCTCACAGGGCTTGGTCTGGCCGGCGCGCGCACGGCGGCGGACGGTGGAGGCGCGATGCGGCGGTGGCGCGGCTGCAGGACGCGGCAGTGGCTTGGAGGTAGCTTGGACACATGAAAGGGCTCATGGGGTCATGGCGAAGGTGATAGACCATGTTAATTTGGCCGTGGGGCTCCTGGCAAGGTCGACGGCGGTGGCGACCCGACGGCGGTGATGGCGGCTCTCCGGTCAAATTCACCGGCGTAACTTGTCATTGGCCTCCATCTTCTCCTCCAACCTACCGGGTGGAGCAGCTAGGAGCTCCAAGTGGCTACAGGCATGGCTACAAGGGCACGGCGGGGCGTGCGCAACCACGGAGGTCACAGCGACGCACCCGCAGCCGAAGCCATGGCAACCAAGGTCCGCAAAGTGGCGTGGCCTCACAGCAGCATCAGTGGCGGTGTTGTAGCTCCATGCGGTGTGTGCCGGTTCCCTCTCTTCCTCCCTCTTCCTCTCCCTTTCTCGGGCGTAGATGATGGCAGCGTGGGGGCTCATCGTGTGTCCCTGCATGGCTCTTGGCTAGGGTTAGGGTTTTGGGTGAGGCGTGGCCAGGCGGGCGGAGGGACGAACGGCGGGGCGCACGGCCGTACATGGAATGGACGGCGTGGAGTGGCGCGGCCATTTTTGGGAACTCGGACACGACGGGCGGTGGATAGAAAAGGGTGGGAGGTCGGGGCTGACAGGTGGGGCCTATCTGTCAGCGAGAGCGGAGGCGCGGGCAGCGCTGGTGGGCCGCCTTGTTGGGCCGACTGGCCTTGCTGGGCTGCGGAGCGGTGCGAGCGGGCGAGTGGCAGCGGCTTGCTGGGCCGGGGGCAGAGCAGGCCATGGTGGGGTTAGTGCGGCAGCTTGCTGGTCTAGGCGACAGCGAGCGCGGGTGCGGCCTGGCAGGCGCGCGCGCGTGGGTGAGCGGTGTGGCGCGGCCGGACTGGGCCACCGGTTGGGCTAGCGTGGGGAGGTAGTGGTAGGCTGGCCTGAAGCGTAGGTTGGGCTAGGCTGGTTGCTGTGGGCCGCCTAGGCTGCTTCTCCTTTTCCTTTTTCCTTTCTAATTTCCTTTCTCTTTTCTATTTCTATTTCTATTTAAACTTCACCATGTCATGAGCTTGCTAGCAAAGTGTTAGTGCATGGAGGTTAATGACATGACACAACCTCATGCTAAGTCCACTAGGGTCTCAAGGTCATGAGGGATCCATTTCTGAGGTTAGTCGGCACATATATATACATGCGATAATAAGTTGTTTTGGTTTTATTGATCATCACATAAAATCAAACAAGAAGCAAATCAAACTTTGGTAAATTAAATGCGATGCTCATGCTAACATTAGGTCTTACTCGTGCAACTACTAGCATGTTTCCTACATGACATTCACCAAACATCGGTATACTTTAGAATAATTTTAAAAGTTCGTATTTTTGGCGTTCAGAATTTCAAGGATGTTACAACTGTCACCTATGCCACACAACTTGCTGCATGCTCCGCCCTTTAGCTTGTGATGCATGACACCTACAAGATCCTCGAGATTGGACCATACCGCCCGTGAGCTAGTGGAGAAGCTTTACAAGAAGTGGAAGAAATCTAATGCTCGACGCGTTTAGGAATACCAGGAGATGCAATCTCAGCTACCTGACCATCTCCACAAGGCACTCCGCGCTGAGACATTCCTGGTGAAGTCTCCCTATCTCAACATGGATGCTTGCATTGTGCCTAAAGCAGAACCTACTCCAAAATAGGAATTGGCCCAATTTCACATAAAGAAGTTGTTCACAACTGACACTCCGCCGCCAGAGATGAATGGATATCCCTTCTACCCCATTGTGAAGCCTAGATCGACCCCCTAGAGGTGATCTACAGATGATACGATTATCATTCAGATGATGAGGAGCCTGCATGGCTACACGACGTGACTCACTTGCGTAGTAGAGTAGATCGCCCCCTTTTGAAGCCTACCTGCGTGTAGTGCAGAAGTTCCCGCGAGTCTCCTAGTGTAGCAACTGAGACGTCGCCATGTAATAACTTGATGAATGCTTGGATCTTATGGCAGTTTTTATGGATTTTCTATGCTTCTTTGTTTGAGTGTTGGATATATTAAAATGTTTTCAATCGAGTATACTACCTAAGAAATTATATTAAGTTGCTAAAAATACATATCACTTGCACTCGGTCTTTGAACCTTATGAATCCTGTAACAGGGTGTCTAATCCACGTTCTCACCTAGAGCTGCTATGGATAGTGATCAAGGAAAGCACATGACAGCCAAGGGACTGAACCTTGAGAGGAAAGAGCCCCACGCTCCACCACCCGATGGAACCCCTGCTGAAGGAAGTCTTACGCCACCCCCGCACCTTTTAGCCAAGGTTTTAGCTCAACAGACTCAACTTCTGGAGACCCTATCAAACTCCTTTTAGCCAAGGAAAGTTGCAATGCTTCAAGGAAGGACCGCTCAAGGAATTGCAACATTTGCAAGGGAACTCCTTTCTGCTAAAACTTCCATATTTTGATGGATCTGATGGGAACCCTATCACTGCCATAGGTTGGCTACATGATATAGCAGAAGAGCTAGACTCAACTACCTACAATGAAGGAGACTGTGTCAAGATTGCAACTCACCACCTCACAGGAATCGCACGTGTATGGTGGAACAATGTCTACGGCTCTCACCACGACCCTACCAGCATTACATGGAAGGAATTTACTGAAGCATTCTACGAGCGCTACATCCCAAAAGGCGTGTTAGATGATTCAACTAAATCACTCGACAACATAAAGAAAGGACCTGAGACCGTTCGTGAGTACATTCTCTATTTTCGCCGCATGCTATGATACGCTCCTAGTGTACAAGACTCTGAGCAAGAGGTGATGTACTACTTCCAAAAGGGCTTGGACATCCCAATCCAGCTTGGCCTGATTGGAGGCACATACCACACCATTGAAGAAGTGTTGTATAAGGCAAAAGAGGCAGAAAGAGACCTCCTAGAGTATGAGGAAAGCTACAGAAGCAAGAAGAAGCGCCAACGTGAAGAATCAACCCTTAGCTCAACACCTCTAAAGTCATGTGTGAAAGCATCTACACTTCCCTGGCCAAGTCATACAGTTGCACTAATTCAAGACCAAGAAGAAGGCACCAACACTGCCAAGTACCCCCATCTTGAGACAAGCATATTCCATAGAATCGCGTTGATAAGGAATGGGATATACGGAACACCACCATATCTGCCACCATAGGAGAAACATCCCTCAACTACTACTATTGTGATCAGCTAGGTCACAAGGCTGTCCAATGCCCTGAAAGGACGATTAACCTAGCTCCAGTCCTCCAACAAGCTCGGTAAGGTACAAGTCCCGTGAGATATGCATGTTTTGGTTGTGGCCAAAAGGGACACAGAGTTATCGACTGCACAAACAGCTACAACACCCCACCAGCTGAGAGCCAAATCATGCCAAATCAAGGTTCAGCTAAGAAGGTCACACACCAAGTTCAGTACACCGAGAACCATCATGATGGTGAACGTGCTCGTAGAGCCGCCCGCAGGCATCTTAGACAAATGTCTACGAGTATGACCACAACATGAGAAAGTCGGCTACGGTTTGAAACAATGCACAAACCATCTATTTTAGATGTTCTGAAGAAGGCCATAGGCTTATCGAATGCCCTTACCTGAAGGATGCATCAAATGGGGACATTATCAAGCTAACTGAAGGAATAGAAGATCACAATGTTCATAGATCTATCCGTCGAGGGCTATCAAACAGGAATACCTCCAATGTGGTGAAAGGTACATAACGCCCATGCATCTAGATTTTGACGAGCATGCCTAATGCACCGTGTTTTTACACATCCATCCATCTTACATAAGAACTTGGTTTTTAATTAAATACATGTGAGGAGTCTCTTATGGAACAACTCGCTCCGAAATAATTCCCAAAACCCTTGGAATATAAAAGTAAGGAATATAACGCTCCAGTGAATCCTCATTTGACATTCCAACCTATCACGACCTGAGATCATGGGTAATCCCTAGGTCTACACCAGAGTGGATAATGCAGGACCAGCATTTCGATAATTCCCTGAGGAGTCACCTATCCGACATAGCCACTTGCATCCAGTATCCCAAACCGTGGAATAACCGGCCTGCTAGAATGACTGTGTCACACTAAATGCTTCTCCAAGGACATAAGAAATGAAGGATAACAATGGTGAAGTATTGACAGGACAGTCCTAGCCAAGCTCAGGAAGCTGGCTTGAGTAGGTCACTTTTCCCCGTGGATTTGAAAAATTCTTTACTAAAGGAAATGGTCGTAGACCCGACCAAGAACTAAGATGTAAAGATCAAGATCCTACCTCCACAAAATAGAAGTTACAGATCATGAGTGCAAGATGCTACATAGCACAATGTCAAAGCTTCCAGGACATCGCTCAGTAAAAAAGGCTATGGACGACTACGCTTATCGGAGTAGTGCAGCGGAAGCGTGGTGGGCCCATAACCCCCCAGGTCCCAGGATTGAAACCTAGCCCCTAATGCACACCTTTTCGAACAAGAAAAACCTGGTCTATATTCTTCTACCTGCTAGTCATATGTTGGAACCGTCTGCAACTGCGAACACGTAGCTAATGCCACATGTTTTTTGAAGGAACTCTCAAGATCTACTCAAAACATCCACATCAACACCAAACTGCTGATACTCAATCAAGAATTGAAACCAAGAGAACAAGGAATCACTATTCACCCCTGCAACTCAATGGAGCAACTACATCAAGCAACAAAGAACAAGGAGCCTGACATTGAGTGGATGTCACTTTGTCACTTTGAAAAATACTACTTTCCTTGAATCTCGGGGTCGAGATTCCGATAAGGGGGTAGGACTGTAACAACCCTAAAAATTACAAACACCAAAATTTGCAACCAACAAAATTTTTTCAAAACATGTCCATGTATGTTGTGTGTCATGTAGTAACCCCGCCCTGTTTGCACTTGGCATATTAGTGCCACTCTAAGTAACATCATCATCACATATGACTTTATATAACTTAAGCCACATGTGATAAGCACCTCTTGACCTAGCATCTAGTGTGTCAAGCACCTATGTTGTACATGTCTCCCCCATGAGCTCTCTTGGGCTTATGTTACATGAGACTAGACTCTAGAGTTTTCCCTCTTATCTAAATCACTTATCTTGCTCCACTAACTTTTCTCATTTTGCTCAAGCTTTTATCATTAGAATCTTGTAACCTGGGGTACCTCTTGTCTATCTCCTTGTCTCATAAGTTTGTATCATTGCTGCACATGTGAATCGTCCATGTGTTCTCTTGTACTTATGATTCATGAGGCTAACCCTGGAGCTTCTCTCTTATCTAAATTACCCATCATGTTTCTCTAATTTCCCTCACCTTGCTCAAGCTTCTTACATTGGGATCATATGTCTAATGCACCTCATGATTCTCCCCACACCTCATTTGTTCTGTCTCAAGTTGCACTAGTTCAATCTTCAAGTGGTTTTAGTTAATCATCAATGTTGCATTGCTAAATAATAAGTGATTTGACTCTTCAATGGATTTTATGTGATGATAATTAAAAACACCAACAATATTTATTTAACTAATAAATAAATATTATGGGAATATTAACCCAAATATCCAAAGGATTATATAAGTCCACTAAACATCTATTTGCAACATGCTGCAATAATCACATATATAAATATATATCTATCTATGTATATACATACAAAGTATATTAGAAAGCATAATAGAAAAGAGAAAAGATAAAGGTTATAAAAAGGAAAAGCCTTTCTGGCCCACGGCCACCAGACGGCCCAGCCTGACCTACCAGCCAGCTTGCCTCCCTCTCTTTTCTTTTCTCTTCTCCCACACCCAAACAGCCCAGCAAGCAAGGAGACCGCCGGCCCAAGCAGCCGCAGGCCCAGCAAGGACCTCATCTTTCCTCCCTGAGCTGCAGAATAGCGGACCCCCCAAGGACCCCACTTGTCATACCTTTTCCATGGTCCCCTCCTCTCCTCTATTTGCCATGACGTAGAGAAACCACACGCACCAAGGAATCCTAGGCCGCCGGGTGCTCCTGGCCGTCCGCCCGAGCCACCTACCCATTGGACACCCGCGCGTGCGCCACCTAGGCCGACCAGTTCTGGCACAAAACGCCCGTGGCCACGAGGATTTTTCCGTCGTGCGCATGCACCCATGCTGCTGTACGCACCCTATCCCCTCCTGACCCCTCTCTTCCTTAGCCGCAATGGCATCACCATGTGCCGCTGACAAGCTCGCCCCACCGGAGTGGGCACCGTGGAGCTCCGTCGTGCCACAAATTGCCCGGCAGCTTGAGCACGCCATCACCGCGTCACCTACTCATCTCGGCTGCCCTATCAAAGCAAGCCCCCAGTGCTCTCTAGGGTTCATCAACCCCCGTCGCCACTCTGGTGGCTTGCAAACCACACCATGCCACCTCAATTGGAGGAGAAGGAGAGAAAAAGGGGAAGAAAGGAGGCGGGGAAGAAGAAGAAGCCGCGTCGCTGGAGTCGGAGATGAAGGAAACCCCACCACGCTGGAGCTATTGCTATGTGTCGAGCTGAGGAGGAGGAGCCGTACCACGAGCCACCACCACGTCTTCACCAGAGCTGCTTGCCTTGAACTTCGTACCACGCCTCCTATTCCTCGTCGAACACCGGTGAGCGTCGCCGCCGCTGCAGTCTCTCCCAAACCCCTAGCCGAGCTAGCTATCCTCAGCCATGGCATCTTGCACTGAGACACAAAGGCCAAGCCCTTGCTCTTCTTGTTCACTCATGCACCCACGCTAGCTTGCTTGCACCATTGGTGCCGCTTGGAATTCGAGCTGCGCTGGCATGGTCGCGCGCCGCCACGGCAAGGCCGTCTTGTCGCCACCTCGCCAAGTCCCAAACTGCTTTAACTCCTAATCTAGGGTTGCCTTGGCAAGTTGAACACCGTGCACACGCTAGTCTCCTGCTTACTTCACCGGATTCCCGTCTGTGCGCCACCATGCCGCCACCGCGACGCCCTGGAGGTCCACCGCGCCATGGCCTTCTCCACCGCCATTGACCGCCTCAAGGAGCAAGGCCATGTCATCAAGCCTCACCGTGAAGCACTGCATTGAGCCAAGGAGGAGAAGGGAGCTGAGAGACAGCCCTGGTGCCCGTGCCGTGTGGCGCGACCACGCTGGAGCTCCGCCGTGGGCGCTGCTATCCACGCGGACTCCGTCGTGGGAGATGGTCACCGCCGGTGAGCCAGACAGCTATCTAGAGGCCTCAATTACCGTTCTCTGCCCTGCTTCAGCCTAGAGATGGTCACCGTGAAACCATAGCCGTGCACCGTCACCATCAAGCCACCATCTACCAAAGGCCACGCCGCCGGGAGCCAAGGAGCCGCCTTGAAGACCATCGTCGAGCTCGTCGTAGCACCCTGGAGCCGCCACGCTGGAATCAAGGACGCCGTCGGTGCCATCAAGCCACGCCGCCGTGCAGGAAAGAACAGAGGAGGGGATCCCTTGGAGCTGAAGCGTATGGACACTGTCCACATGGACTACAGAAACTACTAGTGGGGCCAGCAAGATCCGGTGCACCGTGCACCAGCTGTCGTGAACCAGATCGAATGGAGCTGAGGTACATGGATGCGGTTCACGTGGAATTGAGGCACTGCCGGTGGACCCCGCACGAGCCGGTGCACCGTGAGCCGACCGCCGTGGACAGAGCCCGTTTCAGATCCACTTGATGGCGTGGCGCCACTAGAGTATGCCACATGGCCGGCCCGAACCGGCGCATATCCATCCCACTCAGCCCGTTAACGGCCCAATAAAGGCCCATTAGGTTTGACTGTTGACCAAGTCAATGATGACATCAGCATAACGTCATCAGTGATGTCAGCATAACGTCATCAGTGACATCAGCCTGGCCCCCACCTGTCAGTTGCCTGTTGACCGTTGACCGTGGACCCACCTATCGATGATGACATCATCAGTGACGTCATCCTAGTCCCACACGTCTGTCCTGACGTCAACCGCCATGTCAGCCGACCCCACTGCACCACGTGGACCTATCTCTGACTGCCACGTGTCGCACGCTGGATTTATCCAGTCTTTATCTTTTTTAGAATATATATAAATTTTCATAAATTCATAACTAATTCATACGAACTCAGAAAAATATGAAACAAGCGCTCAAATTTTCTATAAATTGAGCTCTATGTCTTGAGCTAATGTCTGAGTACATTTGGATATTTTCGCTATTATTTATTTTTTGTGTTTTCTATAGGAGTTGCTTACGCGACTATTACGTTTCATTTTCAGAGTCGAACGAGGGGTGATCCAAGGGAGGAGGCTACGAGCACCAAGGAGGAGGTTCCACTGAATGACTACTTTGACAGATGACAACTTGTACCACTACTACCTTGACAGCGCAGGTGTCATGGTAGTACCTTCTCTTAGAAATCCTATTAGACATGGCTAATAACTAGAATTGCTAGTGCTTTACTTTTATGCAATTCTTACACCTAGGATAGGTTTGCATGGTAGAATATTACTTGATAGCCCTACCTTGTCGTAACCTTTCACCTGCTTACCCGTTGTTATGTTAGCCACATGCTTGTCTGCTATATATATATAAATATATACTACTTCACTCGCTTACATTTTGATGCGATGTGATAAACCCTGCGAGGGTCTGGCAGGGATGCCAGGCTTGGTGTGTGTGTTGATGGATTAGACAGATATGTGAGCTGATGATGATGTATCTGGGTTTGGGGTGGGGTTTACGGAAGGAAGTAGGGTGAGGGTTGAGTCCATCGAGCTAGGATCTACGATGAGCTTTTGGAGCGAGTCTTGCCGAAGATGCAACCTGGGCATCTCTGAAGGGTTATGAGGGTGCTACACTAGCCAGAAAACAAAACTTTTCAACCTCATAAACTAGGATCTACTGCTAGTTATAGGTTATGGGATTACCACTAGATGCGCAGGTGCAGCGGAAGATGACTCGATATAGTCATACGCGTCGCAGCAGGTACCTTTCCAACTAAGTCCCATGTGAGGACCCTTTCATTGATGATGCCTTTCGTCGTTAGCAAGCGGTGGCCGACTAGGCCAGTCGCTCTAGATCTGCCTGAGACAAAGCCTATAAGATCATTATTAAGTAATGAATTTGCAAATAGAGAACTATAGGAATCAATCCAATTCTTGTTCTACAACAAGAAGAAGATCCATGAACTGGAACGGATGGAAGATAGCACTAGAAGTAAAAGAAATATTGAAAGGTGCGAAGCAATCACATTGCAACAAATCTATTTCTTTCTTTCAACGTGGACAACCAGGAATGCCTAGCTCACTTACTTCTTTGTGGCTTTCACCTAGCTCTCCTTTCTTCCCCTTCCTATGCAAGCCTGATTAGCTAATGGAGACAGAACGGAGTCATTTTCCCTATAGAGCGATAGACAGAACCAAGGCGAATCCACCATCTTTCTTTCTTTCATATATATTCGTGCCTAGTCTTTTATTGAAGCATTCTCACAATCCTTTATGGAGTTTTACTTATCTTTCCTGCAAATAATTACTCTTCCAGTCAACTGTCCGCCCAGTCAAGTGCAAAAAACACAGTGGAATCACACAACACACGCAGCTGGTGTGCTTCCTGCCCATGAGGAAAGAAGAGCGACAAGGTTAAGATTTGACTGTTTGCAGCATGGGAACTGATTACCCAAAAAATCCCTAGGAAACAAGAAAAGATATCTCGGTAACAAAAACCTGAAACGAAAGCACCACTTTGCAATCAATGCCCTGTTCATTTCTAAGAGATTCTGTATACCCAAAACACCATAAAACTTTTTTGTACTTACAGAGGAACATGAATATCTCTTTTTAGTGTAGTTGTGTGGTCATCTGTCACCTCAATCCTCTCACGCAGTTCATCCCAGTGCTCCAGATGCAGCACCTCCGAGGAATCCCACACGTGCAGGGAAGAAGCAATGCGCCTCCGGATTGCTAGGTCCACGAGGAGCAGAAGGCGCGAGCGTGGGAAGGGCGATGACGGCTGCCAAAGGCATGTGTAACCCTGATCGTGCCCCTACCCCTTGCTTATATAGGCGTCCCCAGTGAGCTCATGAGTTGGAGGCCCATTAGTAACCCTAAGCCTTGTCTAATTCGGGTCCAACCTGAATTAGGCTTTCAGCCCCTTAAGCGTGCGACCCTATGGGTTCACGCACACATTGACATGGGCCGAGTACTCCTACTCGCCCAATAGTTGATAGCGGCCTCTAGCAAGGCATGACAACTCCTATGTGCACGCAAAGATCATATCAGACGAACCACTATGACCACATACAAGTTATTCCCTTTGCCACTTGATATATGGTTCAACTCGTGGGTTAACACTTAACCCAAGCATGGCCATGCATTTGTTGATCTAATCACTTGAGTGATCCAGTGATATCTCTCTTGCGTAGAGAGGGGCAAATTCCATCTTGATTGTCTGTCTCATAGCATGCTTCCTGACCACCCGAAGACCACCTTTATAACTACCCAGTTACGGAGCAGCGTTTGATAGTCCCTAAGTAGGTCGTTTCACATCTTGAGTACATACCATAATCTTAGGTCTAAGGACATAACATACATGACGTGAATAGAGACTTTCTCATGTCGGGACAGTCCAGCCTACATGTCTCACATGTCCCCACATTATTAGTTTGACATCTCCATGTCCATGACTTATGAAACATAGCCATCAACTAATACATGTGCTGGTTTAATATTCAAGTGTTTTCTCATAAGAACGCTGACCAGGGACAACTTTAGAATAACCATTCAACTAATTGAGTTCCACAAACAATTCACATAATCTCCAATCAATACAAGTTATCTATAATGGATATTCAATGAACACTTTATTAATCATGGATATAATCGGAATATCATCATCTACATGATTAGCTCTAGGGCATATTCCCAACAGTCTCCCACTTGCACTAGAGTTAATCTCTTAGATGTCTAATCCCCATAGATCTCATGTGCGCCTCATGCTTAGGCTGTGGAAGAGCCTTTGTCAAAGGATCTGCTACATTTAAATCTGTATGTATTTTGCACAATTCTATCTCTTCTCGTTTCACAAACTCTCGAATGAGATGAAACTTTCGGAGTACATGTTTGTTCTTCTGGTGAACCCTAGGCTGCTTAGCCTATGCAATCGCCCCATTGTTATCACAATGTAAATTCAATGGGTCCGACGCATTCAGAAACACACCAAGCTCAATGAGGAACCTCCTCAACCAAACACCTTCCTTTGTAGCGCCAGAAGCTGCAATGTACTCGGCTTCTGGTATAGAATTGGACACCGTCTCCTACTTAGAACTTTTCTAGCTAACTGCACCACCATTTATTGTGAACACAAAACCTGATTGAGATAGTGAGTCATCCCCGTTGGTTTAGAAGCTAGCATCGGTGTAACCATTTACAACGAGCTCCTCCTCACCTCCATAGATTAGGAACACATCCTTAGTCCTTCGTAAGTACTTTAGGATGTTCTTAACAAGCGTCCAGTGAGGTTCACCTGGATTAGCTTGGTACCTGCTTGCAACACTTAGAGCATATGAGACATCTGGGTGAGTACATATCATGGCATACATGATGGAACCAACGGCCAAAGCATATGGAACCTTACTCATGCGGTTGTGCTCTTAATCTGATGAAGGACACTACTTGTCACTAAAGCGCATACCATGTGACATAGGCAAGAACCCTTTCATGGACTGTTCCATGTTGTACCATTTCAACACCTTGTCAATGTACGTGTCTTGGCTTAATCCTATTAGTCTTCTCGACCTATCTCTATAGATCTTAATTCCCAAGATGTATGCTGCTTCACCTAAATCCTTCATAGAAAAACTATTATTTAGTGAAGTCTTTATAGATTGCAACATAGGAATATCATTCCCAATCAATAGTATGTCATCCACATACAAGATCAGAAACACAATAGCCCTCCCACTTACCTTCTTGTAAACACAAGGTTCTTCTTCATTCTTACGGAAGCCAAACCCTTTGACTACCTCATCAAAATGAATATTCCAACTCCGAGATGCTTGCTTTAACCCATAAATAGATTTCTTAAGCTTGCATATCTTTCCAGCATTATTAGGATCAACAAAACCTTCGGGCTGTATCATATACACGTCCTCTTCTAAATACCCATTTAGAAAGGTTGTTTTAACATCCATCTGCCATATCTCATAATCGAAATATGCAGCAATTGCTAGAATGATCCGAATAGATTTAAGCATCTGTACCGGCGAGAATGTCTCGTCGTAGTCAATTCCTTGAACTTGCCAAAAACCTTTTGCGACAAGTTGAGCTTTATAGACGTGAACATTTTCGTCCATATCCTTCTTCTTCTTAAAGATCCATTTGCTCTCTATGGGTCTAACCCCATCAGGCGGGTCAACCAAGTTCCAAACTTGATTGTCTCCCATGGAATCTATATTGGATCTCATGGCACTTTGCCATTTCTCAGAATCTAGATCCATCATAGCTTCTGCATAATCCGCAGGTTCGTCATCGTCTAACAATAACAAATCCCCACGCAATGCGCGAAGTCTTGCTGACCTTCGTGGTTGAAGTGGTGTCTCCACTGCCACGGGTGTCTCAACTTGCTCTGCTACATTAGCATCACTCGTAGAGTCAGTCCCTACTAGCTCATCTTGAACTTCTTCAAGAAACACCTTTTGTCCATTATTTTCTCTTTTGAGAAACTCTTTCTCTAAGAAAACACTGTTTCGAGTAACAAACACTTTGCCCTGTGACCGGTTATAGACATAATACCCTAAAGTTTCCTTTGGATATCCCACGAAAAAGCACTTGTCTGATTTGGGTGTTAGTTTATCTGATATAAGTCATTTGACATAAACTTCACAACCCCAAATTTTTAGAAAAGACAAACTGAGACTCTTACTAGTCCACATCTCATACGGTGTCTTACCGACGAACTTAGATGGTACCCTATTCAATGTGAAAGCGGCTGTTTCTAGAGCGCATCCCCAAAACAATAAAGGTAGGTTCGACTGGCTCATCATAGACCGAACCATGTCCAAAAAGGTCCGATTACGTCTCTCAGACATGTCGTTTCTCTGAGGCGTTCCGGGTGGCGTAAGCTGTGGAATAATTCCACAACTCTTAAGATGATTGCTAAACTCGTGACTTAGATATTCGCCTCCACGATCAGATCGCAGGGCCTTGATCTTGTTGCCACGTTGATTCTCTACTTCATTCTGAAATTCTTTGAACTTTTCAAATGTTTTAGACTTATGCTTCATTAGGTAGACATATCCATATCTACTAAAGTCATCAGTAAAAGTTATGAAGTATTGAAATCCACCTCTAGCTGTCATGCTCATTGGTCCACATACATCAGTATGTACAAGTTCCAACAAGTCAGACGCCCTCTTAGGAAAACCTTTGAATGGCTCCTTGGTCATCTTGCCTAGCATGCAAGCCTCACATGTCTCGTATGATTCAAAATCAAACAAAGTTAGAAGACCATCATCATGGAGCCTCTTCATGCGATTCTCACTTATATGACCCAAGCGACAATGCCACATATAGGTAGGACTTAACTCATTAAGCCGAGGCTATTTAGCACTAACATTACAGACAGGTGCATCATCAAGATTTAAAATAAATAACTCATTCACAATGGATGCAAAAGCCACAAACACATCATTCTTTGAGATCACACAACCATTGTCTTTACTCACAAATGAATAACCATCCTTCATCAAACATGAAGGTGACACAATGTTTCGACTTAAACTAGGAACAAATAACAATTATTCAACTCCAAAATAAATCCTGACGGCAAGGGAAGTTGCATCGTCCTGACGTTCAATGCAGCAACTCTTGCATTATTGCCCATGCGGAAATCAACTTCTCCTTTCTCCACGCTTCTACTTCTTATCATTCCCTACATCGTATTACAAAGATGAGCAACCGATCTGGCATCAAATACCCAAGAATTGATATAAGAGTTAGCAAGGAAAATGTATGTAACATGAACAACAAGTGTATGAGCAGGAGTACCTTTACTACCGCCATCCTTCTTCAAGGACACCAAGTACACCTTGCAGTTCCTCTTCCAGTGACCTTTCCCCTTACAATGAAAGCATTCATCATTCTCTGCAGGTGGTTCATCCTTGGAAGATGATTGGTTTGGCTTAGAGATCTCATCTTTAGCCTTGCCTTTCTTCTTCCAATTGCCCTTCCTTCTCTTAAAGTTAGGCCTGTTGAACTGCCAACACTTGGCCACCTCCTGCTTTCTTGATGTCAGCCTCTGCTATTTTTAGCATGCCACATAGTTCATTCAAACCCTTCTCCACCCCATGCATATGGTAATTCGAGATAAAATTTCCATAACTGGGTGAAAGAGATGAAAGAATGAAATCAGTTGCCAACTCTTGGCTAATTAGGAAGCCTAGCTACTCCAACCTCTGAGTGTAACCAACCATCTTGATTAAATGTGGACCAATAGTTGTGCCCTCTGCTAGCTTGGTTTCTGCAAGCACCTTAGAGACATTGAACCTTTCAGTCCACGCTTGAGTTTGGAACATATCTTCAAGTGCCACGATCATATCATTCGCTGAATGATTGTTGTCAAACTGCATCTGCAGATCAGGTTCCATACAAGCAAGCATGAGGCAACTCACTTCAGGATCCGCATCACATGCTTTCTTGTAAGCGTTTTCTCAGCAGCAGGAGCACTCTCCTCAGGCTCATCTGGTAATGGGGTGTCTAGAATATCTTCCTTTTTCTCAGCCCTGAGAACAATTCTCAGGTTGCGGATCCAATCCGCGTAATTTGTTCCATTCAACTTATCTTTCTCAAGAATTATACGCAAAGAAAATGGTTGATTGCGAGCGGCCATCTATAACAAAAGTAACGCAAAATACTAAGACAATGTATCCATGAAAGAGTAAATTATATCAAAATAAAATCTACTCCCACTAAAATCAATATCCCTCAATTGATACTTAGTGATTCAAGACCCACAACTAACAAGTCAACTAGTGAGCTTTAGCATCACCGCTAGAAGACATGGTAGATCAGTAAGCAACACTTTGCTAATCATATCACTTTGCTAATCATATCACATGTGACTCGTAAGCAACACTACGCTCAACCTACCCATGCTCCAAGGTCCCTAACCATTAGGATGACCTTGTTTAAGTAACTAAACCTTCTTGCAGTAAGTTCCGATACGAACCTGCCTAGTCGAGGAAAACCAGTGGCAGCCTAATTTTATAGACCCACCACCAATTATACAAGACTTATGATAGTGCAAGGTTTGGGGAAGCATCTAACTTAAACATTGCTGAGGGATTGTTCTATTTCACTACCGCACTCATGTAGACAAAAAACATAATAGCATGTGAAAGTAGAACATAGTAAGAATGGCATAACACAGACATGACTTGGTATAGCCCATTATTCCTTTGGGGATCTCCATCTCCATCAATCTGTGCATCACAGTGATCTCCATCTCCATGATTCGAGTATGCCATCCTTTAGTGATGATTCCACCAGGACTAGCTACTACTAGCGCAAGTAAAATGAAATTACATAGTTGCGGATAGATCATCACAGATTGGTGCACAGGCCATTACATTAATTTTGACAATATGTATGTGGCTCCTGCCCATATTGTCCTCATGACATGCAAGTCATGAATTAAATACATACATGCATCACATACACATAAGGGCTATACCAGTCATCAATAACTGCAAAACAGAGTTATCCGAATCCGACGTCTAATCTTACAACACAGAAAACTCTATTTTGCAAGCCTTATTTTGCAATTCTAATTTCACCAAATGTGGTGAAGTTGCAGAGAACCAGATATAAAATTTCATTCTCTACAATTTTCATTTAGAGTTCGTCTCAATCTGAGTTACGGTTCAAAAGTTATGGCTATTTTACCGAATAACACTTTTCTCGATAAATCGGCGCCCGGCAGTAAATTCCATCTACCACCGCCGCGCATCATATGCGCTTGGCACTTGACCTAGGGTTCAATTTGATCAATCTGATTGATCTCTAACTCACCATGACTGGATTTACATGAATCACTTAACTCGGATGGCGGAATTCTGACCGATACGAGTAGATCTTTTCAAGACCAACGCGGCAAGAGGACGAACCAAAGGTTGGAGACTCATCTACAACCACGCATATCACCATATGCACAAAACTGAACCTATAACGAGGCAGTAACGACTTTGATACCACTGAAGGGTTATGAGGGTGCTACGCTAGCTAGAAAATAAAACTTTTTGACCTCATAAACCAGGATCTACTGCTAGTTACAGGTTACAGGATTACCACTAGACGCGCAGGTGCAGGGGAAGATGACTCGATGTAGTCGTATGCATCGCAGCAGGCAGTGTAGATGCATGGTCATCAGTCACCTCAATCCTCTTGCATGGTTCATCCCAGTGCTCCAGATGCAGCACCTCTGAGGAATCCCACACATGTAGGGAAGAAGCAATGCGCCTCCGGACTGCTAGGTCCGCGAGGAGCAGAAGGCGCGAGCGTGGGGAGGGCGACGACGGCTGCCAAAGGCATGTGTAACCTGACCGCGCCCCTACCCTTTGCTTATATAGGCGTCCCCAATAAGCTCACGAGTTGGAGGCCCATTAGTAACCCTAAGCCTTGTCTAATTCAGGTCCAACCCGAATTAGTCTTCCAGCCCCTTAAGCGTGCGACCCTATGGTTCACGCACACATTGACATGAGCCGAGTACTCCTACTCACCCAATAGTTGACAGCAGCCTCTAGCAAGGCGTGACAACTCCTATGTGCATGCAAAGATCATATTAGACGAACCACTATGACCACATACAAGTTATTCCCTTTGCCACTCGATATATGGTTCAACTCATGGGTTAACACTTAACCCAAGCACGGCCATGCATTTTTTTGATCCAATCACTTGAGTGATCCAGTGATATCTCTCTCACGTAGAGAGGGGCAAATTCCATCTTGATTGTCAATGTCTCATAGCATGCTTTCCGACCACTCGAAGACCACCTTTATAACTACCCGGTTATGAAGGAGCATTTGATAGTCTCTAAGTAGGCCGTTTCACATCTTGTGTACATACCACAATCTTAGGTCTAAGGGCATAACGTACATGACGTGAATAGAGACTTTCTCATGTTGGGACAGTCCAGCCTACATGTCTCACATGTTCCCACATTATTAGTTTGACATCTCCATGTCCATGACTTGTGAAACATAGCCATCAACTAATACATGTGCTGGTTTAATATTCAAGTGTGTTCTCACAAGAACGCCAACCAGGGACAACTTTAGAATAACCATTCAAGTAATTGAGTTCCACAAACAATTCACATAATCATCAATCAGTACAAGTTGTCTATAATGGATATTTAATGAACACTTTATTAATCATGGATATAATCAGAATATCATCATCTACATGATTAGCTCTAGGGCATATTCCCAACAATCTCTACCGTCTTACCTGTGGCGGGTAAACCCTATTCGAGATGGTGAATCTTTGGGTGTGAGCCTCTGAGGGGTGGAGCCCGAGATGAAGGTGCCATGGTAGCACGTTAAGAATCAACCCTGGAGAAGATATCCTGGCTTGGTCACACTTAGGAACTGTTGCGCTGGTATCCATACCCATAGGAATCCTTTGTTTTCCACTCGCTTCCCATGGGGGGAGATGGCCAAACTGCTGGTTAGATCGATGCCATTACTTTCAGGCGAGCGTGTGTTAGAGAGGTAGGAGCATGTGTCTCACACCCTTTTAAGATGGTCATGATGCTCTGCGGGAATGGGAACATGAGCCCTCATAGTATCAGCCACTCTAAGGGTGTCCCAGGGCTGAGAGGTGAGATGTCATTGTTCTATGGCAGTAGGCACCCAAAATCTACCTAGTGATCTAGAGCACCTATGATGGCTATCTGGTAGATTAGTGAAACCTCTGTAGAGTGTACAGTTGATCGATCGATACATATGCCAATTCATTGGCTATGGACCTTTCCTAGGGAGGATGCACTGGACTAGTGAGTGGAGTGTTCTACCTTCCCTTGAGAGTTGATTTCGGCCGTGAGCCAGGTTGAGGGCTATGGGCTGCTAAGACCGGCCGAGAGGGAGTTGGACTGGTCGATCTAAGAGTGAGTCATGATGGTGATGGTGGAGGAGATGTGGTGATGGATATGGGATGAATGGGTTGGAGGATGGATGTGTGTGTGGGATAGGAATGTGTTAAAACTTGACTTATTGTTATAAACTTGATTATTGCTTGCATCCATAGGAAATCCACAGCCAAATTATAGGATCGCCAGATCCCTTGTTTCTTTTTCCACTAAAGCTCATCGGTGCTAACCATGGCCTGCACACATCTGGCGGTGTGCAGATTTACTTGCTTCACAGTGATGTTAGAATTGTAAGGATTAGAATGTCTTATGCATGCACTCAAGATAGTTGATGGAGATCCTTCCGTGAATGCTCTTCTACTTCCACAGCTATTTTTGATGTTTGTACTCTAATGATTCACCATGTGGCTATGTAATAATTGATGTAAGCCCTATTTATGTACTCCCTGATCTAGTTTTGATGTATGGATTTGATTATCGACTGTTGTATAATAATGTGATAGCTATTATTTTTACATTATTATCTGTTCTGTGAATTTTCCCTTAGTGGAAAATTTGAGGATGTTTCAATGGTGATGTATGACGGCACACCGAAATGACACATGATTCTTTGCCAGAGGAAACTAACTAGATTGCCTGATGTGATTTTCACTGAAGCCTTCGCCTCCACCCACTTAGTGAAGTATTCCAGTGCAACTGCCGCATATTTTAGGTTTCCCGAAGCTTGGGGTAATGGACCAACTATATCTACCCCGCACCTCTGCAGAGGCCATGTCGGCATGACAGATGATGTAGGGTTTGCAGGAGCATTCTGCTTCTTGGTGAACATCTGACAAGCTCACGATATGCTTGGTGTCTTCGGCTGCATGAGGCCAGTAGAAGCCCTGCCATATTGCTGTGAGCAATTTCATGAGGCCTTCTATGGATTCCACATATTCCCAAATGTATGTCATTTAACAGCTGCTTGCCCAGCTCTCTACCTATACATTTGAGCAATGGACTGACTACCCCTTCTTTGTATAATTTACCGCAAATGATGGAATAAGGCTTTGCTCTTGACTGCATTTGCTGCAAATCATGTTTGTTGTTTGGCTCATATGTGCCATTGAGAAAGGCCACTATCGGCACCCGCCAGTCTTTGCTGGTATGATGTGCACTGGCAGAGGCTTGTCCTCATTATCTTTGATTGCCTTGATAGATAATGACTAGAAGAACACATCCGATGACAATGGTGACCCCTGCGCTGCTGCTTTCACTAGCTCATCTGCCTCCATGTTTTCTTCTCTTGGGAAGTGCTTCAAAGTGAAACCATCGAAATACTTTTCTATTCAGCGAACAACTGCCAGATACTTTGTCAATTCTGGTTCTTTCACCAAGTACTCTTTTTCGATATGCTGGATGGTGACTTGTGAATCAGACTTGATGATACATCTGTGTACACTAGAGCCCTTAACTTTCGTAGTCCCAACAACACCGCTTCATATTTGGCAGTGTTGTTTGTCGTGAGGAACAAAAGTCTTGCCGCGTATCTAATTTTTGGCCCCGAAGGCGGTATAAGGATTGCGGATATACCGGCTCCTGCTGAACACCAAGCTCCATCACAGTGGACAGTCCAAGTCAGTGGTTGGACCTGGAGGGTGGTATCGTCTGCAGCTAGGGTCCAATCAGCTATGAAGTCCGTGATGACTTGCGACTTGATAGTGGACCTATGCTGAAAAGTGATTCGGTGCGCATTCAGTTCGATGGCCCATTTGCCAATTCGGCCCACTGCCTCACTATTGAGAAACAATGATTCCAATGGTTGAGCAGACAAAACATTGACGTCGTGCTCTAGTAAATAATGTTTGAGTTTTTGGGAGGCCATGACCACTATGTAGGCTATTTTTTCTAACTCAAAGTAATTTAGCTTGGCGCCAGCTAATGCTTGGGACACGAAGTAGATAAGGAACTGCATCATTTTCCCTGATGTTCTTTTTCCTCAACCAGTACCGCGCTGACAGCAACTGGTGAGGCCGCTAGATACAACAACAATTTGGCCTTTGCGGATGGCTTAGACAACCTAGTGAGCCTTGTGAGGTAGCTCTTAATATTATCAAAAGTAGATTGCTGTTTCGGTCCCCATTCGAATTGGTCTGCCATTTTTAGTACTCGAAAGAAAGGAAGGCCCTTTTCGGCTGATCTTGAAATGAAATAGTTGAGCGCTGCAACCCTGTCAGTTAACCTTCACACTTGCTTTTGATTTGTTAGGGGCACCATATTGGTGATTGCTGCTGTCTTTTCGGGGTTTGCTTCTATACCTCTGGCTGATACCAGACAGCCCAGTAGCTTGCCCTTCTGAACACCAAAGATACACTTGTCCAGATTGAGCCTGAGATCGCTGCCCCGAAGGTTGGCGAATGTTTCCTTAAGATCCTCTATGTGGGTGCCCTTGGTATTGCTCTTGACGATGATATCGTTGACATAAGCAACCAGATTCTTCTTTCCTTTTTGTTCCTTGAAAACCTCATCCGTCATTCTGGAAAAGGTTGGCCCTGCATTTCAGAGCCCTTCCGGCATGCTCTTGTAGTAGTAAGTGCTGCCAGGTGTTATGAAACTGGTTTTATCCTCATCCTCAGGGTTTAACCGAATTTGGTGATAGCCCGAAAAACAGTCCAATAAGCTTATCATTTCATAGCCAGCTGCAATCTCGACTAACTTGTCAATTCTTGGGAGCGGATATGGGTCTTTTGGACAATGTTTGTTCAGGTCAGTGAAATCGACGCACATTCTCTGCTTTCCACTCTTCTTTTTCACCATGACCACATTTGCTAACCATTTTGGGTATTGGACCGGCCTGATTACATCCGCGTCCAAGAGCCTCTGCACTTCGGCTACCGCTGCCTGTGCTCTTTCGTCGAACATTTTTCTTAGCTTCTGTTTTCTAGGCTTGGCTGTCTTCGACACATTAAGGTTGTGCTGCGCCAGCTGCCTACTGACCCCCTTTAGGTCCCTGGTGGACCAAGCGAATACGTCCTTGTTTTTTTATAGGAACCGCATTAACTCCTTACTTTCAACTTCGGTTAAGCTTGCCCCCAAATGCACACACCTGTCGAGTCTATCCTTGCAGAGGGGAACTTTGACGGTGTCTTTGGCTGCAGAGGCCCTCGGCTCTTTGGGTTTGTCAGATTCGTTGTCATCATTTGACTCACTGTCCTCATCTGCATCCCCACTTTTCTTATCTTTCGCGACCTCATTGACCATGCTGTACGCCAGGATCGGCTTGCCTCAATGCGCCTGGCTACTTGCTGTTGGCGGTCCTTAGCAACTAAATACCAACATCATTTTAATACTAAATTAAATAGAAGGTATGAATTTTATCTAATCATTCCATGAGTATTGTTGTTTATGTGTCACGCAGTTCTGACACGTGGAAATGCACAAAAATCACAAGAAAGCGCATTTCAAGGAAACATATTCAGAAAAAGGCACAAACTAAGAAAAATGAGAAAGCCCACCTTAACACAGAACTAGACCCATCTGTAACCACGAGGGTGGTCCAGGCCCAGGGAGTAACCGACCACCCGAAGACGGTGGCCAGCGGGCCCAGCCAGGGGACCGACCGTCCCCGGGACCGGCCGCCCCCTGGTGGGGCCTCCCGGGCCCAGCCTTCTCAAGCAGTGCTTGGGTTGGTTCCCTCAAGGCGGTTTCACCTCCTTCCAATTGAGGAGACACCTAAACCATCCTACTTGAGCTATAAAAGAAGGGCTCCTTCACCATTCCACACACACCAACATTTGGAGCACTACACCTCACATTTCATACTTGTTCTCTTTAGTTTAGTACTAGTAGTTCAGCAAGGCAAAGCTATCAAGGAGAGCTTGTCTCCTTGGAGGATTCAAGAACATCTTGGTATGAATACAAATCAGTTCTCCTCCATGAGCAAGTTCTTATCTTATTTATATAGTTATGCATATGAGTTAGAGTATAGTTGTGCTCATATTATGTTCATGACATATAAACTAGTCTATAGTCTATGTGTTATGTTCTTGATATGTTCATCAAAGTTCTTCATCGTTCATTGGTTTAGTATGAATAGAGGAAGACCTAAGGATGGGATAATGGTTTGTTGTGCCATCATGGTTTCTCCTAGCTGAGCCTGTCAATCCAAAGAACTAGGGTCCCGGGAGGTTAGGAGTTGTTTCCAATTACACGAGCGTGGTGCTCAGGTATGAGAAGATCAGTGGATATGTTGGTGCCCCACGAGCAGAGGGGTAGGTGGGCAGGTGGTGACAGCCCTGTCCATCCCTAGCATTCCTCCACATTTAGGTATTGAGTAGGAGTTCATAAAGTCTGTATCGGCTGGCAGATTAGCTACGGGGATCTCCCTATCATCCCAGACTTAGTCCTGATTCTAGTCATATTAGTTAGATGTATCTTACTATTCATTACATAGCTGTATTAGACCAATGTCTGCTCATGTAGTTGTTCTTTTATTCATTATTTGTCTTTTATCCTTGAGGTTGCTCCGATGTATGTGTCCACTATCTTGAGAACCTGATTTACCTTTATTTATGCTATGTCTACCTATGCATCCAATAAGTAATCATGTTTATACCAAAGCTAGATGCATTCATTATAACCTCCTATGGGAAATTATAAATATGACACCCTTGAATACTCATGGGTTGAAATGCTACAATGATAGTTCTATGCGCTTGCAGATTTATTCTTATTTCTTACTGAGCTATTGATTAGTGTACCTAAGTACCGTTACTTAAGGAATGTAATTCTTGTTGCACCCCACAGCGCCGTGACACAGTTTTGCATATCGTAAGTAATGATGGTTAGGAAGGCCAATCAGGCACTTCTAACTGTTGTTACCAGACTGCATTACCTAGGCCGACGCCATTAAGGGCCAAGGTTAACTTTTTGAAGTACTGGTGGTTAAACACACCTTTCTAGTATTATTATTAAGGACAGACTTGTAGTCTATCTTTAGTAGTAATGCTAAGAAATGCCAACAAGCAATTCTGGCACCGTTGCCGGGGAGGGCAAAAGAAAAATGCAAACATCTAGCATTAGCATAAACATTGATTACAAAATAAGCATTGGTAGCCATAGTTTAAGCAGGCTAACTTTGTTGTTTTCTTCCTCTTTTTATTGGAATGAAAACATGATAGTGCATGAGTAGTTTTAACCTGCCAGAAAACTTTGTCAATGATACAGAAGCACTCCTAAGGAAGAGAAGGGCTCGTATCATTTCTTCTTCTGTTACTTCATCGGCAGACGAACCAGTCACTTCCGCACCATCCGCTATTACCACCATAGTCAAGTCACTCCGTGAATACTCCACCCCACTGTTGCCAACGTGCCTGTTGGGCCCGCTGTCAAATGTCAGGAACAGAAACTTTGAGCTCCACACTGGCCTACTCATGATGGTGCAGGCGAACCAGTTCTACAGTTTGCCAAGTGAGGACACAAATGCGCATCTGCAAAACTTCCTTGAGCTGTGTGAAACAATCATCATCAAAGATGTTGCACAAGATAGCATCAAGCTCCGCTTGTTTCCCTTCTCCCTCTTGGGGAAGATGAAGAAATGGTTCTACCAGAGCAAGGAAGTAGTCAACACGTGGGACAAATGTTTCACGGTGTTCCTCACGAAGTTCTTCCCTATGAGCAAAACAAATGCTCTATGGGGGAAGATATCAAACTTCCAGCACACTTCACTCGAGTCCATTCCTGAGGCATGGGAAAGGCTCTAGGAATACATCCGGGCCTGTCCCCATCATAGCATGGAAGATTGGCTCATACTTCAGAACTTTTATGAGGGCCTCATGGCCATGTCCAAGGGGCACGTAGATGCTGCTGCTGGAGGTGCGTTCCTCTCCCTCACCATTGAAAGTGCCACGATATTGATTGAGAAGATGGTGGCTAACCAGAGTTGGGGAGAAGGACGCAAAACACAAAAAGGCATGCACACCGTGAAGGAGACGGATCTGCTTGCCGCAAAAATAGACTTATTAATGAAGAAGCTTCAGGGACATTCCACTGATCCTACCATCAGCACCGTCCAAGCCATAGACTCGCACATGACATGTGAGGTCTGTGGAGATGTTGGCCATTCGGGGAACAGTTGTCCCGAAACCCATGTTGACGGTAGTTAACGTCAATTTTTAACCATCAACGAGACATAAAAAAGGATCTAAACATAATTACCATCTAGATATAGGGGTCACACTGATAGAATTTCATGAGTTTTGGTGAATCTATGTTTTACAGAGGTTAAAGCAAAAAAGTACCAGAATTACCAAATAGAAGTATATCAAATGATGACATAAAGTGAACCATTGCATAGAGCTCATCGAGACACATCGGATGGAGTTTTGATTCACCCAAATCGGAATCCAGACAATAAAGTTACACCTTTCAGAAGATTGCTAATGGACTCGAGGAGCAATCCGGAGTAAAACGGACGCCCAGGACACATACAAACTCCGTTTGGGGTGATCCAAGATGATTCAAAAGCTAACAACAATATCTACGAGCCCACAAAAGATGAGGCTGATCTGCCATGGTGGCCGAGCACCCTCCCAAACATCTTGGGTGCCCGCCCGCTGACCTAGACTAATCAGGTCCAGGCTCGCTGATCCTGCTCCCACCGCCTTTGAGATCCAATCTAAGTCGTTGATTAAGGTCGGTTTGATCTGATGACCACGGTGCATCCTAGGGGGCTATATAAGCAAGGCCCTGGCCCTGGGAGAAACCCTAATTCATTATTCATATCTCATTGTGGAGATGTAGAGGCGTCCCTTGAAAGGATGATCTCTCATCTCTAGAGAATTAGGGTTGGACATTCCAATGTAGTAGATTAGTTCTAGATGAGAGTTAGGGAGAGCGGTGCTGCGCTCTAGTTCTAGATAAGTCTTCAGGGATTTGGTATGTCTTTGTATCTGTTCTTTACAAGACTTGTGCTTTAATATATTTTCATCTTCTCTATTTACTTTATGCCTTCCATATGTATGCTTAGTATAGTTGTTACATCTTGGCATGGGATCTCTGCTCGTATTGAGTGCTTTAGTTATTGCTCATAGCTAGAGTAGTAATCGATAGATTAGACATGGTGTATAGTCTATAGGTTACCTGAGGTTGCACCCAACCCTATGGATAGTTGTGGTAGCCCCAGAGGTGACAGCTCTATAAGGCCTTTGTATTCCACCATGTTCGGGTTGGTGTTTTGTAGAGCTTTTGGCAGCCTTCCCTCAGCTACTTTCTTTCTTGTCTCTTTCGAGAGTCGAAAAGGTACTATTGCTCCAAAGTGCTATTGTGTGATCGCTATATCTATCCATACCTCAATTACATAGAACCAAAGAAATAGAGAAGTGTTTAGGAACCTTGATCTCTCCCTTGTCCTCTCACTTTAGCTAGCTACTTATTTATCTTAGAATTCTCTTGAGTATGTTATGCATAATTCCTATCATATATCATTCACCCCTGCTTTAGTCTAGTTGGTTTACTAAGTTAGTAGATACATGATGATGAATTATCAGATTCTTTAACCCATACTTCCCTATGGTAAAATATAAATAACGATACCTGGATACTCTCGATAAAATGCTACAATGGTATTTTCTGTGCGCTTGTAGAATCCTTCATATTTCAATTGCACTTAACAAATACTAACAAACATTTTTTGGCGCCATTGCCGGGGAAGCATTTGGCATAAAGATTTTGATAATGATCTTGATGTCTGCTAATTTAGTGTATCACTAGCTTTAGTAGGCTTACCCCATGTTCTGTTGAGTTGTGGAATAGACAGGACAAAAGAAGCCATTTCGACCTTCTAGCAAGATTCCACAGAAAAAAAGAAGAACATTGATGAACCCAGGGTGTCTGAACATTCAACATACATCAGCATGGAACCCTGCCATCTCACAGGTACTTGTATACATATATATCTAACCATGTGTAGATTGGAGAAAAGGTCATTGTCACAATAATTCAACTCACATATTAAGTGACGAACATTAAAGGTGCACTACTCACAACCATCATGTGAGTCATGGTAAGTGTGATCAAGAAAGGTGAGACAGTGTTGCTCGACTTTAAATTTATGAGTAGTTATCTTTTAAATTCTTGCATCCAATTGCATGTTTGCTTTTCAATGATGCATGTGCTTCATTCAGTTTAGGTTTTATCATCAATCAATTGCATGTTTACTTTTAAATCATCCATGCATCTTCTCCACTGTATTTAGTTTATGATCCATTGTATGTTTAGTTCCTTGCTTGCATCCATGTCTTGTGCATCTAAAAAGAAAATAAAAAACTCACCATGATCATGCTCTTTCATCTCTAATAAATGAGTAAATCTCTATAGGGCTTTCATGCTGCCTTTGTCTGCCATAGTATGCTTGGTTTGGAAGTATTATACGTACGTACTTCCAAAGGCTTTTAAATTAATTATGGTGCTTAGATTAAAATTCCTTCCTTAATTAAATTAGACATGGAGTCTAGTTTGGTTATTGAACTAAAAATTGCTAGTGTAGATGTTGGATATTTTGTTGGACTAACCCATGCAGAAGAGTCTCAAATCCAATTCAGGAAAGTCAAGATGAACAAACATCAGAGATGCAGCAAGGCATATAATGAACTCCAACAACTTCGTGCAAAAGACAGCTCATTCATCATTGATGGAAGAACTGTAAGTATGAAGTATCACTCACATTGTCTTTTGCTACAAGTTACCTTTGCCTTGAACCATGTTAGAGTGCCATGAATGTTGCAAAACATGATAAACAGAATCCATGCTAAAATGTTCCTAAAAACTATCCCTTCTTTAGCATAGATGAAATTCATATAAATTGTGGACAACCCATCGTCTTTCAAAACCATTGCAATCCTTTGGGTATGTGTCCACTAACATTTTGCAGAAAAAATGAATATAAGCTATGTCTGTTCATGGCTTGGCATGAACCTTCCAAGACACCACTTTAGTAATGCAATAAAAAGGCAACGATTGCCCTACAGAAGGTCTACATCAAGAGCACTCACCTAAAGAAAGTGGATGAACAATGTGACTAACCATAAAGAGAGTGAAGACATCATAGCATTGAGTCTTCCCAAAACTCAAGCTAGGATGACGATGAGAAGCAGGGTGCAACTCACCTTATTTTTTCCAATCAAAGACCTGCTCTCATTGTCCTTGAAGACACCATCTTGCACGTTGACAACAAAGACAAGGATGACATTCCAATATGTCATGCATCCTTGTGTCAACATACATCAATCAATGGTGGACTGTCGACTCAGATCAAAAGGACCATGAACAATCACGATTGCAAGATGATGTTCTTATGTCATTGGAGATGAAACTTTTATGCAATTCTCGAGGAGTTCCTCCCTTGACCTCCAATATGGCTAGCGTATCATTTAATAGAACAACTTGTTGCCATGCCGCTAGATGATAAAGACCATCAAGGAGAAACTCAAGTCAACATCTACAATGAACATTAGCTCATCAACCAAGACTCAAGAAAATCAAGAAAGGTTGATGAAGAAGAGAGTGCAACTGGCTACATGCTCATCCCCTGGATCAGATAATTTGAAGAAGAGCAGAATGCAAGGAGAGGTCTTTGCTCAATGGACCTAAAATAAAGAGCCTTCTCCAACAGAAACGAGTGGCAGAAAAGTTCAAGCTTGGGGAGGAAGTTTGATGGTTCCTCTAAGATGATCCAACAATGCTCTTCCTCCTCTCAAGCCCTCATCGCTCCAACACGCTGGTTTGCAATCCCTCTACTCACACTTACTTTCTCTCTACAAGTTTGAATGATTTTTACTCCATAAATATAAATAAAACTTAAAATCAATCCTTGAGAGAAGGAGTAATAGTGAGTAAATGTCCTATGCTAATTAAAATTTTCAAAGCCAACTCTTCTATAGCATAGGATATGACCATTAGCTCTATGACAACACTCCTTGTCATTATTTGTACACTCCTTTAGGTATGTGTTGTTCACTAATCCTGTGCAGAAAAGAAACAATGAGAATAGAGCCAAAGGTCAGGACATAATGAAAGAAAGGAGGAAGATGGACTCAAGTCATCAAACCCTCGCTAGGGGGGTAAACTTGGTAGTTATCCATATTTCCCTTTTCAACAATGCATAAGTTTTTGTGTTAGCATGTTTTCTTTCCCACTTTAGCATAATCAATTCATGTTGCACGCTTACTATGTTACATCTGCATTAAAAATAAAATAAAAATGTTGCATCCTAAAAATGCTAAGCCCCATATGAGTAGTTCTGTGGCGTGAAAGAACCCATAGAGATATTTACTGTGGTGGCGTAAAAATAAATTTGCATTCATCTTGTTGCATTTTCTCTTGCATCATTTAAAATGTGAAATTGCAAAAGTATTGAAAGAGAGATCCTAATAAAGGATGAGGTTCTAGATGCTCAAGGCTTAAAGGTTTGTCGCTAACACTTAATCAGTTCCACAAGCTTTGTTGTCTATTTGAGCTTTACATGATTTAAAGGATTAAGAAGGGTAACAACCAAGTGGATGTTATGTCCACTGTCAGAGTGTTGTCTCAACAGTCATCAACATTAACACTCCATGGGAGGAAGTACAACTCCATTGCTAGTTTGCTACACTTCAAGAGTGAATGACTACGCCAACATCTAGCTTGGGGGAGAGCATCCCCGTGTATCTAGCTAAGTATTTATTTCCCTCTATAATTACTAGTTTTGAGTTTTCTTTATTCAAAAACAATAAAAAGATGCATAACCATAAAATCAAATAAAGATTTCTTTTTATAGCTATATGTCTTTTGTGATCTTTAAATTAAAGTTATAGTGTGCAAAGTGCTGCCTGCTAATAAAATGATTTATGTGAATAATCCCTGGACATGGAAATGATGAACAGTTGCTCTGTCATAATTCCTTTCAAAAACCTAGTTTTCAGCCTCGAACTCTTCTGAGTTTTGGATAAAATTGTTTTGGCCTAAGATTTGCTCTAAACTTGAAACCTGTGGGTTGCGAATGCTTGATCTAAGTCTAGGTAATTGACATATATGATATGAGAAAGTCTGAACTGTTGTTTATCTTATTCCTAGTGACACTAGAGTTCTGGAGATTTATCTTTTGAAAAACATAAAAATGCTACATGATGAGTTCCTGTATGACGAGAGGTTAAATTCCTACCACAGCCATATATGCATGCTTGCTAGAATAGGAAAACTTTCATATTTATCTACTGCTTGTGTGCATTGAGTTTGGTCCAGCTGTGTCGACCCTTAGGAGCTTTTCATGCGGTTAAAATCAAGATTTCACACACACTTTTTACCCCTTGCTACTTCTACCCTGGAAGTACGCACCACCATATTCACCCATTTAGATCCATTCAAAAATGTTCTGCTCCTACGCTGGGAGTGAACACCAAAAATATTTCCCTATAGGTTTTCCTTGTCTGCTACCCCTAGTTCCAAAATAAATGCTCGAGGTTTTTATCGCTTTCTTTATCCTCTCAAAAGTTCCAATTGTATCAGAGAGTGGGCTATTTTGAAAAAAAAGAGAAAAAAAGAGAAGAAGAAAGAAAAAAAAGAAAGAGAAAAAAAATATGATGAGAAAAATATATATAGCAAAGCCCCAGTTTTCCAAATTTTCAAAGTTCCAAGTTGAGAGGAGTTACCCTTTATAAAGGAGCATTGTAGAATCAGGCTTTCACCCTTTCTACCTTCCACCAATATTCTCTACCATTTATTCATTTGAAACCACACATGCATATCTTGATTTGATTGTATGACGAGTTTCTCTGGATCCATGGTTGGATTAGGCAACATATGTATTGCAAGTATGTCTGAGCTATTTCTTTCCCACCTATGAACTCCACATATAACACTTTGGAGCAACAGTAGCTTTTTGACTCTCGAAAGAGACAAGGAAGAAAGTAGTCAGGGGAAGGCTACCAAAAGCTCTACGAAACACCAACCCGAACATGGTGGAATACAAAGGCCTTACAGAGCTGTCACCTCTGGGGCTACCACAACTATCCGTAGGGTTGGGCGCAACCTTAGGTAACCTATAGACTAGACACCATGTCTAATCTATTGATTACTACTCTAGCTATGCGCAATAACTAATGTACTCAATATGAGCAGAGATCCCATGCCAAGATGTAACAACTATACTAAGCATACATATGGAAGGCATAAAGTAAATAGAGAAGATGAAAATATATTAAAGCACAAGTCTTGTAAAGAACAGATACAAAGACATATCAATCCCTGAAGACTTCTCTAGAACCAGAGTGTAGCTCCATTCTCCCTAACTCTCATCTAGAACTAATCTATTACATTGGAATGTCTAACCCTAATTCTCTAGAGATGAGAGATCATCCTTTCAAGGGACGCCTCTACATCTCCACAATGAGATATGAATAATGAATTAGGGTTTCTTCCAGGGCCAGGGGCCTTGCTTATATAGCCCCCTAGGATGCACCGTGGCCATCAGATCAAACCGACCTTAATCAATGACTTAGATTGGACCTCAAAGGCGGTGGGAGCAGGATCAGCAAGCCTGAACCTGATTGGTCCAGGTCAGCGGGTGGGCGCCCAAGATGTTTGTGTGGGCACCCAGCCACCATGGCAGATCAGCCTCATCTTTGGTGGGCCCGTAGATATTGTCATTAGCTTTCTGAATCATCTTGGGTCACCCCAAACGGAGTTCGTATGTGTCCTGGGCGTCCTTTTACTCCGGACTGCTCCTCGAGTCCATTAGCAATCTTCTGGAAGGTGTAACTTTATTGTCCAACTCCGATTTGGGTGAATCAAAACTCCATCCGATGTGTCTTGATGAGCTCTATGCAATGGTTCACTTTATTTCATCATTTGATATACTTCTATTTGGTAATTCTAGTACTTTTTAGCTTTAACCCCTGTAAAACATAGATTCACCAAAACTCATGGAATTCTATTAGTGTGACCCCTATATCCAGATGGTAATTATGTTTAGATCCTTTTTTATGTCTCGTTGATGGTTAAAAATTGACTTTAACTACCATCAAAAAACTCCCCCAAGATTAACCTTTGCGCGTCCTTGAGCAAAGATAAACTCAGTGATGGATCAGGAGTTGCTACAATACTTTCACGCCTCAAAAGTACACATGCGTTCGAACAAGAACTCTCCTCTGGATTAGAATCAACCATCCTGACTTTCAAACTTACCCATATTACCTTCAACCATGGGGCTTATAGCCTTTACTTGGGTCTTGAGCAATTGAAATACAGAACGATCAAGTCAAGCACTATGTCTCGAGTTTTTTGATCAACCTTCATTTTGGAGTTTTTGTAAGATTTTAAAATAAAACTTAGAGATTCCTTTGTATGACTCTCTCAGGTCTCTCATATGTAGTATTTGTGTCCTCACTAAGGCAACAATGATGGTTTGCCTTCTTCTCTCAGAATATGTGATATTTTTGGAATGAAGCAGAGTAACATTGTACCTCATCTCTCTCACCCTATAACTAATAAAATTATTCTATGATCGCTATATCTATCCATACCTCAATTACATAGAACCAAAGTAATAGAGAAGTGTTTAGGAACCTTGATCTCTCTCGTTGTCCTCTCACTTTAGCTAGCTACTCATTTATCTTAGAATTCTCTTGAGTATGTTATGCATAATTCCTATAATATATCATTCATCCCTGCTTTAGTCTAGTTGGTTTACTAAGTTAGTAGATACATGATGGTGAATTATCAGATTCTTTAACCCATGCTTCCCTGTGGTAAAATATAAATAACGATACCTGGATACTCCCAGTAAAATGCTACAATGATATTTTCTGTGTGCTTGTGGAATCCTTCATATTTTGATTGCACTTAACAAATACCAACAACCCAGGAGGAAGCCTCCTACATCAACAACGGGTTTCACCAACATCAGCAACCAGGTAATGGGTGGAACAATCAGAACCGCCCCCAAGGTAATTCTTCTAATTTTAATTCGAATTTCAATTCCTCCCAACCTTCGTTGAAAGATCTTGTCTTAGGACAGGCTAAGATAATTGAAAACCTTACAAAAAAGCTTTCTTTTAATGATAAGATGTTTGAAAACATAAATGCTAAGCTTGATAGCCTGTCCTTATCTGTTAAAGATCAAGTAAGTTTTAATAAAAGAATAGAAACTCAGATCGCCCATCTTGTCTCTACTGCAAAGTCTATTGTGCATCCTGATAATTCTATTGAGAATGTTAATTCGGTGACCACGAGAGGGGGTAAGACCACTCGTGATCCACCACATCCTAACCATAAGGTAGGAAGAGCATCAAGGCAACAGGATGAAACATCGGTTGAGTCAGCAGAACCTCAGGAAGAATCTGCAGAAGATGAGCCGACACTGGAAAACTATGTGGACACCATGATGCTGCCCTTCCCCATGAGGATAAGAAGGAAGAAGAAGGCTGGAGATGAGCAGTTCCTCCGATTCGTGGAAATGGTCGAGAAGACACATGTCAGCATCCCGCTGATAAATGTCTTGCACATACCATCCTACGCCAAATTCAACAAGGATATCTTCAACAACAAGCAACCATTGTCGTCCACAAAAGTTGTCAAGCTGACAGAAGAGCGTAGCGCAGCTATACTCAATCATCTGCCAGAGAAGAAACAAGATCCTGGGTGCCCTACACTCACATGCTCCATTGGCACCCAGCAATTCAACCATGCCTTGTATGATCTTAGGGCAAGCGTAAGTGTCATGCTGTTGACACCTCTAACACCACATAAGCTAGGTTGTCATCCCCAGCATGGCGCCAGAGGTGCTAGTATTAAATGCATATGCTTTTGTAGAAAATGAAGAAGGTATCCGCAAGCGCACAGATAATACCGATGTAGCATTCTAACTTTGAGTAATCCAGGTATTGTTATTTATATTTTACCACTGAGAAGGGGTGCTTATGGATATATGAGCAATGAGCACTGCATGTGATAATGGAGAGCTTAACCATGTCTTTATCTATCTTGTCATACAGGGTAAGTGTCACATAAAATAATAATATAGATATGAATGAATGATAATGATAAATGAGAAATGAGAGCACATAGCCACATAAAATAATGATAAACATCTCAATAGAGTACTCTAAGTTTATAGCACTAGCATGAACTAGGACAATCTACAAGAATAAATCTTAAGTTATTTTAACTATAAAGCCAAAGCATACAATGATTAGTGCAAGAACACTTAACAATCATGGCGAAAAAAGGTTACATCTATGCATAGTGATATTACCATGAAAGATCAGGAACAGAGCAATCACTTCATGTAATAGTGGTGTTCTACTAGTCCTATACTTGGAAGAAGAACTACAAAGGACTCAATGGGACTGTCACTCCCGCGATCTACCTCACGTTCCAGAATATAGGGTGCAATCGTAGATAAATATAGCCTAGGCATCATTCCTACACTATATTTATCACCCACCCATCGATCTAATGAGCGAGCGCTATACGATCCTATGCATAAACATAATCCAACTATGCTAAGCATATAATCAAAGTAAACTAAGAACAATATAATTGAGAACATAAACAAGTAGAGCAAAGTCATATCTGATATATTAGAATAGAATAAAGTACTATTCATAGTAGCAAGAACAATGATGAATATGAAGATGAAATATAAGAAATTACTAAGAACGATGACAGATCCAGACTCCAAGCTAGGCTTGACTCCCTCTAGATCTATTCCTATGTAACTATGCTACTAAACTATGGAGCTCTAATTGAGATGGTGGCTCTAGGGCTTCTCTGAATTCTCTTGAATGAAGTAGAGAATGAATTTGATAACGAATTAGGGTTTCTCAAGGGGCCAGGGGCCCTGTTTATATAGCCCCTAGGATGCACCGTAGCCCTTGGATCAAACTGACTTGAATGGATGCTTCATATTGATCCTCAAGGTCGATGGAGGCAGGATCCGTGAGGTTGCCTCTGATTGGGCCAGGTGGCCGGGCAGCCGCCCAGCTGGCATGGGCGCCCGCCCACCTACCTCTGCCAGGTGGGTCCAGCTCTGCAGGGTCGCCTTCTTGAGTCTTCTAGAGTATTCTTGAGTTATTGGATGGGGAATTCTCTCTATGTAAACCTGACATGTGGACCTCTTTTGGTTCTTTTCTGATAACCCCTTGTAGAAATAAACAATCACCAAAACTTGTGAAATTCTGTTAGTGTAACCCCTATAACTAGATGGTGTTCATCTTTTAACCCTTTCTCGGGTTATGTTGATGGTTAAAAAATGATACTTAACTACCATCAACAAGCTCCCCCAAGCTTACCTTTTGCTCGTCCCTGAGCAAAGATAGACTCAGCGATGGATCAGGAGTTGCTACAATGCTTTCATGCCTCATAAGTACACATGCCTTCAAACAAGAACTTTCCTCCGGATTAGAGTGAACTATTCTGACTCAAGAGTTACCCATGTTACCTTCTTCCATGAAGATTATGGCCTTCACTTGGGTCTTCAGTAGTTGAAAGACAGAACGGTCAAGTCAAGCGCTATGTTTCTCGCTCTTCGATCAACCATTATTCCAGAGTTTTTGCAAAATTTCAAATAAAACTCAGAGATTCCTTATATGGCCCTTTCAAGTCTCTCATTTGTGGTGTTTCTGGATCCTCTCCAAGGCAAGTTTAAGGTATGCCTTCTCTCTTCTCTCAGGATATGTGGTATTTGTGGCACTTAGGCATAGTGAGATTGCCTTCTCTCTCTCACCCTATATCTAAAAGGCTTATATGGAGCTCATAGGTGGGGAGATAACTCAAACTACTTGCATATATTGCATAGTTAAACCATGGATCTAGAGGAACTAGTCATACAATCAAGTATGTGCATGTGAATGAGGGAAATATAAAGAGTGATAGGAATGATGGTGAAGAAACAAAGAGATGATTAAGAGGGGTGATGGATGATGGTGAAGATCTAATTCTACAACTGCTCCTTGGGGATAACATACCTCCCTTTATTTTGGAAACTTTTGAAGAGGACTTGGCTACTATCTTTCTTTTCTTTGGGACTTTTGTCCTCTTTCTTTCTTTTCTTCTCTTTTTCTCTTTTTCTTTTCTTTTTTCAGAGCAAAGTCAATCCTCTTGATGAGACTATAGCAATTGGGAGTATGAACTGAAATAACTGGAGCTTTATTACACAAATAAAAAAGGGATATGATGGCGACAAATATTTTTGGATGTTCTCTCCTAGTGTAGGAGTTAGAACATTTTCTGGATGGATCATAACGGGGAATATGTGTATGCGAATGGATGGATGCGTACTCCCAGGGTAGGAGCAGTAGGGCGCGTGTCTTCAGGATAGAAACAACACATAATATGAGACATGTATGTAAGTGGGTGGTACTTCCAAGAATAGAAGTAGCACAAAGTGGATGTAGAATGATAAACGTAAGAGGGTGCAAACTTCTGAGGACAGAAGTAGCGTAGATTAAAGGATGGAGAGCACATAGTATCAATAACCACATGACCAGCTCCTAAGGGTCAACATAGCTTAACTACCCTCAATGCCTACAAAGTGATATGTATACAAAGAAGGCTTTCCTATTCTAGTAAGCATGAGTATATGGCTATGGTAGGAATTTTTGAACTCTTGTCATAAAGGAACTCATCATGTAGTAATTTAATATTTTCACAAATAAAATCTCCAGAACTCTAGCATCACTAGGAGCAAGATGGACAATAGCTCAAAACCTTTCCATATCTTATCCGTCAACTACCTAGACTTAGATCAAGCACTCGCAACCCACAGGTTTTAGGCTCAGAGCAAAAGCTTAAGTCTAAACAGTTGTGTCTAAAACTTGGGAAAACACAAGGTTAAAAACTAGGTACTTGAGAGGAACTATAGTAGAGCAACTATTCATTATGTCCATAACTTATTCTAGGGCTTCATTTTTGCAACAGATTTAACAGAAAAGAGCTCTCGTTTTATTTAGTTAACAAACTTAAATAGAAAGATAACATGAAAAACTTTATTGGGTTTCTAAGGTTATGCATCTTTTTAGTTGTTTTAACAAAGCACGCTGTAAAATAAATAGATGAGCAAGAAATACTTAGCTAGATACACGGGGGTTGCTCTCCCCAAGCTGATGTTGACATAGTCTGTTGATGTTGTTGACTGGCAGTGAAGGCGTTCTTGTCCTCCTGGAGTGTCGTGAGTGGTTGCTATAGGAAGCAGCACTGGAGACAGCACTCTGACAGGGAACAGGACGTCCTTCTGCCTGATAGCTCTTCTTGATCCTTTGAATTCTGTGAAGCTCAAATAGACAGCAAAGCTTATGGAACTGATTAAACGTTAGTGATAAACCTCTAAGCCTTGGATGTCTAGAACTTTCCTAACCGTTTGTCTTCTAGCAGGATCTCATATTTTTATAGTTTTATGGCATGCAAAAAGAAAAAAGATAAATATGCTGAAAAATTATTTTTGTGCCACCACGGTGAATAGTGTGTAAGCAGTTGCACCACACATTGTTCACATGGGGTTTAGCATTTTTTTCCAAGATGCAATGCATGACATATTTATTTTCTTTTTATGATGTAGAAACAGAAAGGTAAAGATGCAACTAGGGATGCATGTAGGAAAAGGAAAATAAGTAAAATAGGAAATGCAACGAAAGGAAAATGTAGATAAGTACCAAGTTACCTCTTGGTGCGGTGTTTGATGATTTTAAGTCCTCCGAACAGGACCTCCTTGTTCGCTCATTGTTCAAGGGGCGCATCGGATGGCGCCACTGATGTCGTGTCTTGTGCAGGATTTGAATCTGGTCTTACCTTGGGTTTCCATACCTGTTTTGTTGGTGAGGGTGACTTGGAAGGGGAGGCTTCTGTGATCACTATCTCTTCTTCTAGGCAGTTCTCCTTAGGCTCTTTTAACCTCCAAAATTTTATTGCCTGGTACTTTGCTTCTAAATTCTTTTGACCAATGTACGTATACCTGGCATCCAATAGTTCATCTCGGGTGGAGACTTTTGTAACCTTGTCTGGTATGGGAGTGTAGATTGGTTCTACCATTTTCTCTTCCTTCTCTATTTGTTCTGATGATTGAATGTATATGGAGGGAACCTCTTCTCCTTCTTTGAATTGAGCTGTTATTGGGTTGTACTTTGTCCAATGTTCTTTTGGGGGGAATTATTCTTCTTCCACTGGTGGTACCTCTTCTACCATTGCGGTGATGTTCTCTTCATCGTGGTACTGATCTTCATATCTTGAACTTCTCCTTCATAGTCAGCCCATCCATCTACATTGATCTTCTTGTTGTGACGACGGGTATGCTGCCTTCTCCTTGACCAATTCTTCTTGGGCTCATCATGGATTGTATAATCTATGAAACAGTGGCGTACCTTTTCTGAGGGAAAGTGTAAGTGGACTTCCCCTGTTCCAATATAGATGATGGCCTTGGTAGTGTTGAGGAATGGTCTTTCCAGGATGATGGGTGGATCATACTCATCTTCACCCATATCGATGACTAGGAAGTCAGTGGGAATGTAGTGGTCATCTATCTGGATAGGGACGTCTTTGGCTATCCCTTCCACGAAGTGAAAGGTTTGGTCCACCATCTGTAGCTGCGCATAGGTGGGGTCCAAGGGCATGTTGGCATATAGGTATTTATAGGTCACCTTGGCCATTATGTTGACGCCCGATCCAGTGTCACAGACAGCTTTATTGAAGGAACATCTATTGATGGAGCATTGAATGGTCGGGACACCTAGGTCGTCCTTCTTGACCAAATGTGGGGACTTGAGCTGATGGTCATGCTCTCTGTGGACTACAGCGACCATCCTTACTGTCTTCGTCTTCTGAGTCTTCTTCTTGTTGCTTTTATTCTTGGGCTTATTTTTTATCTTGGTTTTATTGTTCCTGTTGACGTTCTCTCTCTCCAGCTCATAAGGGTACTGAGGATGTGCTAGAAATTGCAAAACCCTATTCTTAAAGAAGAAGGTTTCTCACTTGCCCTTGATGTTGAAGACGATCTTGGCAGTGTTGGAGTAGATGATGGCTTCGGCGGTGTTCAAGAATGGTCATCCCAAAATGATGGGGGACCTCTCATCACCTCCTGTGTCCACTACCATGAAGTCTGTAGGAATGTACGAGCTGCCTACTCACACACAGATATCTTCTAGGATTCCAATTGTGTAGCAAAGTGATTGGTCTGCAAGCTACAAGCACAAGGTTGTGTATAATAAAGGATAATTGAACAACTTCTCGTATATTACCTTTGGCATGATATTGATGCTTGCGTCGAAGTCATAGATTGCTTCATTGAAGTTGGCACTTCCTATGGAGATTGGAATAAGTGGTCTTCTGGGATCACCTTTCTTGATTGGCAGAGTCAGGTCATCCCATGATCCTTTTGAAGGGTCACTCCAGAATTTTCTTGCATTGAATATGTCTACAAGATTTGTAGTTCCTAACCCTTTCGGTTGCCCCGGAAACTTACCTTGGTCGGCGGAAGGAACGAAGTTGGCAAGCTGTTGCAACTAAGACTCTAACATCTTATTGAAGCTAAGCTGATTCTTTATGGCATTGGAAAAACTATAAATTCTATTGTTGACTGTTTCTAGAGTTTTATCATAAGACACTAGCTTCTTGGACAGGTTATCCATCAGCTTACCTTGATTGAGCACTAACTCTCTCAAGGGCGGCTGATTGAAATTATTGTAGGAAGAATTATTACCTTGGTAAATACATGAGTAGTTAGGCCTCTGCTGTTGATTCCAGCCTTGATTCTGCTAAGGACGATAGTAGCTATTGTTATTGTTGTTGAGGTAGTTTACATCCTCCTTTAGCTCTGTGCAATTAGCACCTAAATGCTCAGTTTCTCCACACTCTTCACAAGTCATGCGAGAATCATGAATGTGCATGACTTCTTTCTTCTCAGGGCCTCTCTCATCGAGCCTCTTCATCAGCAGGCCCATCTTGGCAGATAGCATGTCTACTTCCTTGAGCTGGTGCATTCCACCTCTCTTGCAGCTCTGAGTTCTCTCTTCACTCCAACCTTGGTTGGAAGCCATCTTCTCCACAAGAGCTGTGGCTTGAGGAATGGTAAGTGATAAGAATGCACCTCCAGCAGCAGCATCCATGGTCTCACGAGTGTTGTTGTTGAGCCCATGATAGAAGGTCTGCATGAGCAACCAATTCTCCATCCCATGATGAGGACATTCGAGGATGTAATCTTGCAAGTGCTCCCAGGCCTCTGGGACTGTCTCTTCATGGTGTTGCTGAAAACTTAATATCTTCCCACGGAAAGCATTGGTCTTGCCCAACATCACCTCCTTGACATCAGCAACTACGTCCGGCCTAAGATCCATGTACCCCTGTGCCCCTTCTTCACCTATAAAAGGAGGTGCCAGGCCCTAGTTTGAAAAAAAATGAACTCAACCAAAACATAAGGCATAGAGAGCAATCAGAGCCCGTAGCGCTCAAGTCCTAGCTCACTCACTCGCACGCTTGTATTCACCCCTGTACAAGCACTTCGGTGCAAGATAATACAAACTCTCCCCCTGGACGTAGGGCCTTCTTTTGCCCAAACTAGGATAAACCTTGTGTTCTTGCATCACCATCCTGATTAGGGAGCACGTAGTACATATTTACTTGTTGGTGCTAGGCCCTCGGGGTTGAAACACCGACAGTTGGCACGCCAGGTAGGGGAATTGCGTGTCACTAATGATTTCCCGCTGTTTTCCCATTCACCACAGTGATCTGATTCAAGAGCTTGGAGTTCATGTCACTCAAGCACAGCTATGACATGGTCCTCCTCTCGGTCGGAGGCAATCGCGAGCCCCCGCGTACAGGAAGGGCCGCACGCTGGTCCCGCCATCATGCCCCCACCACCAGGAGGAGGCGTGACCAGTGTAACCATCATCCTCACACAGGCGAGACGACGCCCACCACGGCCACCCCGCGGCCGACCAGTATCGCAGGGTCCCTGGTTGGGAACCTGTCTGACCTGACTTTGGCTCCGGGGGACGTGTCAGTGGAGCACCGCGATGACTCAAGCTTCAGCTTCACCACGCACTCATCAAGGGGGTCAGGGATGGCCTCTCCAGCAGACACGGCCCCGATGCCACCCGACCTACTTCCGCACGGGCTGTTCAAATCCCGACACCCGTTTTTGTTCGGCCTCAACAACGCCGCAAATACATACTCCACAGCCATGAATGTGCTAACTTCTGCACCGACCTCCGAGCACCCAAAGTCTTTAGAGACTCCTGGCCCAAGGCACACACCCTTGGCACGATGCGACTCCAGCTGGAGCAGTTCCCCATCTTCTGCTCCAGTGACCCCGACTCCGACTCCGACCACTACGACCCCACATGTGAGTGCTTCCACATCGATGGAGCCGTCGCATCGAGCGCCTACACCATCGACACCGCGGCCACGGTCGTGGCTATGGCTGCGGTGGAAGGCGCCCTCGTTATGGCAGATTGAGAGGAGCAGCCACCAGCCGCGCCAAGCGACGCACAGTTGCCTCAGGAAGCCCATGACGCCCAGCTCGCACAAGTCTAGGAGATGCGAGCCAAGCTCGACGAAGACCAGGAGCATCTATGCCAGCTCGAGCGTACCCTCGAGCAAGAGTGCAGACACCCGCCCGGTGGAAGGGCTTGAGCCAGAGCCTGAGAAGTCCACCAGCAGATCATTGGGGAGGGAGCGGTCGAGTGCCCCCTCTTCAACCGGTCGCCAGTCAGAATGTCATCACGGCAACCATGCTCCTCCGCAACATGCCGACCACCTCGAATCCTGAGGCTCGTCGCATCTAGCAGGAGGTTCAGGGGCTCCTCGAGGTAGCTGCTGCATAGCAGGCGAAAAGCTCGGCCTCGAGACGTCGAGGGGTGGCCTCAGAGTAACCCCCTGAACCCTTCTGACACGAGAGGGAGGGCTCAGTCCATCAAGTGAATGCCCCAGCCCAAGAAGGCGATCCCCGTCCGCGAGCACATCCACAACAACCATGAACCCCAGGATGCGCGTTACGACATCATCGAGAATCGACGGCGCAAGAGTGGGGACGCTGAAGATCGAGGCTACAGCGCCCATCGAGGGGGATGCTACTACAGCGACGAGGACCGTCAGGCCCCCAAGCCACCGGGCCCTCGAGTCTTTAGCAGGGCGATCCGCAACACGCCGCCACCTAACCCCTTCTGACCCCCCACGAGTGTCATCAAGTACAATGGTGAGACCAAGCCCGAACTCTGGTTGGCCGATTTTCGATTGGCCTGCCAATTGGGCGGGCACGCGACAACCGCGCCATCATCCACCAACTCCCCCTGCTCCTCTCCGACACCGCTCGAAGGTGGCTCGAGGAGATCCCCCTGGTCAGATCCATAACTAGGCCGACCTGGTGTGGGTCTTCGAGGGAAACTTCAAGGGAACCTACGTGCACCTCGGTAACTCCTGGGACCTCTACAACTGCAAGCAGAGGCCCAGGGAGCCCCTCCTCAATTTCTCTCAGCGCTTTTCCAAGCAACGCACTGAGCTCCCCCATATCTCTGACGACGACATGATCCTGGCATTCATTGCCGGGACTACCTACAAGGAGCTGGTTCAAGAGCTGGGGTGTAACCCCCCGAAGACCGCCGATGAGCTGATGGATGTCGTCGCCAGTTACGCCACTGGAGAGGAGGCTGTCGGCGCCTTCTTCGATGCCATAAGCTAACTCCACCATGGGAGGGCCTTTTCATCATTGCAAAAGTGTTGAAGCCTAGAACCTACAAGCTAGCCAACGGGAAAGGCAAAACCTTCAACAACACTTGGAACATCGAACAGCTACATCGCTTTTACCCTTAGGGGTTAGAAGCCTTGTATATTCTCTCATATCATGAATAAGAAGTACTTTTGTTTACAAGTTCAACTTTTTGTTCACATGCATAAGGTAGCCTTGACTCTTCCTTAATAGAGTCGAGCCTCCCTCGGGGGCTACAGGGGGGAACCCCCCGAAGTTCTTAAAAAACTCACACATTTTTCGAAACTCGACGTCTACTCTTTTACATGGTCGACGAGGCTACGAGGGCACCCTGAGGCCGAGGGGTCATCGAGCAGCGAGATCACCCACACGTCCGTGCTATGGTACCTCCACTCACTCCCTCACGCCAAGGGGTGTAACCATGCACTAAGAAGACTTAGTAAAAACACATGATGTTAAAAAATTAATGTCTAATGTTCCTATATGCTTCGATGCAAGTTCTTACATAGTCAACAAGGCCACGAGGGAACCCTGAGGTCGAGGGGCCGTTGAGCCATGAGATCACCTATGTCTCCGGGCTACGGTACCTCCACTCACACCCCACACCGAAGGACGCAACCGTGCGCCAAGATGACTGTGTAAAAACTCAACTCGAGCAGAAAAGGAATGACGAACTCGAACTCGAAAGCATTCGAATTGCATATAAACATCATGTTTTAAGGCCCTCGAGGCCACATCAACACAAGTCAAAATCTAACCTATTACATGGGCCTTCTTGCCCAAATTGGCTCATAGGCCGGCTTCTTCTTCTTCATCAACACCGGGAGGAAGGACCTCGGCCTCGAACAGCTTTGCCAGCCGACCACCGGGCTCCTCAGTAGCCTCAACCAAGGCCTTGTGCCTTTCCTCGGTGCTTCACACCGACATGCAGCACGTTCTAGACTTGCTCCCTCGTGACCCGACTGAGCTCATACAACCGGTTGGTGAGGGAGGTCTCGTGCAGGTCACCCTCGACCTCCGCCTCGGCATCAACACCAAAGTCTTTGCAGACCGAGGTCCTCCTTTGGCGGCACCATCCACTCTGGCCGATCAGCCGAGACGACGGGGCGAAGAAGCCCATCATCCACCAACTCCTCAAGCTCCCACTCCATCACAGCCGACGAGAGCCAGTCCTCCGGAGGGAGAAGCTCTGGCACCACAGCAACGGCACAGGGCTAGCTCGGCGGGTGGAAGGAAGGGAAGATTTTCGATCTCTCTCTCTTTCTCTTTTCTCTCCCGCGCTAACGAGCAGAACAACTCTTCTCTCCAGCAGCGATGGAGGCATATGGTGAGAATGGAAGTGGACGGTACCCCAACTCCCACGAATTTATACTCAGGGGAAGAGCAACGGGCGGATCCGACGGTGGGAAAAGGTAAACCCCGCATTTACTATGCCCACCTAACCGCCCCTCGATTCTCACAGCAGAACACGCGCCGTTCACCGGGCCCCTAGCCGTTACCTAGGTCCACCACGACCACGCCATTTTGGCTCATACCTCAAAAGGCATGCCCAACAGGGGGGAGCACTACATTATCCACCAGCAGAGTCTTCCACGAGAAGGAAAATGGGCCCCGGCCCTACAACAAGCCTCGAGGGAGCGAAGGCTGACCTTAGGTCAGGGTTCGATAGCCGCTCTCGAGCACCCGAGTTAGGGACAACCCAGGGGAGCCACATGAAGCTCAGCTCGAGGACGAACCCTCGAGATCCCCTCGGTGTATCCAAGGCAAAACGAGAGGATTACCATGGAATCCCACGGAGGGAGGCATCGAGCCACCGAGTCCTATCGAATGGAACCGGTATCCATATATCTACTCGTTTGCGTCAATGAGAACGCCTCTGGGCCACTAGTCCACCCCATCGAATGGGGCACGAGCTCTCACTTGGATCCCCCCGTTATCAGCTCACAGAGAACGCCGAGACTCGCCTAATCGAGGGTAGTACGGTGCTTCTCACCTCACATCCGATCGAAAGGACTCGTGAGATGGATGCCTAGGGCTAGCAATGCCCCAGCCGCACGAGGCTCGGGGGCTCAACTACGCCTGGCACCCCTCGACGAAAGAGGGTCGAACGCACCTGGGGGCTCGACGACTCGAACCACCCTTCGACTAGGCGCTACAACTCCAGTTCATATTATCCTAACCTTTTAGGAACCCACACTATGCCTAACTGGATAAGCACCTCTCAATAAAAGACAAATAAAGCCCTCAAAGGAGTCTCCTTACTCCTCCGAGGCCTCGGGGGCTACCCCCGCGGGGGACGCTCGCGCGCCCCCTGCGGAAAGTTACGAACCGCACCCCACTCTCAGCCTATGACCCCCAGCTCGAGTGCCAGCACTCGTGCTGGGCCTCGGGGGCTACTGTCGGGTACCTAAAAAAGGGGTACCCTTAACCCTCGACTAAGAGGAATTAACCCCTGACATCAACAAGCCAAACCTGGTGTCATTAGTCCTCGTCTAGCGTAGAAACGCAAGTGCCAGGTCATACTGGGCCGGCCCACGAACAGGCCTCGGAGGTCTGGGCGGCCATCCATCCGACGTACCTTGCTTGAGGCAAAGAAGACCACTCGAGGGTACCGCTCGACCTACACCTCGGTGACGGAGATTTACTCGAGCAAACGGGCACCCCTCGAATGCGACGCACCCCTCGAATACCTACCTCCTATACAAATCCAGGAGGATTTAATGCATTCTACCAGCTCCCGCCTAACTTCATGGCCACAGTGATGGTCATAGTTACAAGTACACCAGTCAAATCTTAACTTTACCTCCCATACCCAGGAATCTGGCAGGTCGTACCGCACTGTAGCTCTGTGCCGCGCACTGTGCCCAGTATCAGGCGACCCCTCGAGGCATATTTACCAGTATCCGTACTGCATTTCCCGGGGCTCGGCCTTATCCATTCGGGCCTCGACCCCCCTCGACCACCTCTCGAGCTGGACTTCGTCATCGCCGGTCAACACGCCAACAACTCCCGACGCGACGGATACAGGGATCCGTATGACTGTGCTTGGACATCCGTCTATCACCGACATCAGCCGCGTTACCTTACGCACGAGACGGATGGCCGCATCATCTCTAAACATGTCACTACAGGACACGCCATGCCCAGCGCATGCCTCTACAGCAACACCGACATGATCGGCATCACCTCCTCGACGTCAGCAACTACGTCCGCCCTAAGATCCATGTACCCCTGTGCCCCTCCTTCGCCTATAAAAGGAGGCGCCAGGCCCTAGTTTGAAAAAAATCAACTCAACCAAAACATAAGGCATAGAGAGCAATCAGAGCCCGTAGCGCTCAAGTCCTAGCTCACTCACTCGCACGCTTGTATTCACCCATGTACAAATACTTCGGTGCAAGATAATACAAACTCCCCCCCCCCCCCCGCGCTGGACGTAAGGTCTTCTTATGCCTAAACCAAGATAAATCTTGTGTTCTTCTTGCATCATCATTCGAATTAGAGAGCACGCAGTACATATTTACTCGTTATTGCTAGGTCCGGGGTCGAAAGACAGTGAAATCACCTAGTCGGCATTCCAACCCGGCGGTGGCCTTCCCGGAGGACAGCCAATGGGGATTGATGGACTGTTGGATAATTTGGGAAGTTGTGGAAAAGTAGAGATCTGTTGTGGAATACGATGGGGCAGAGAAACGAGATGGGAGAGGGCAGATGACTGCAGCTGCCAGATGGGTCTTTTCTATTCCAGATTTTTGAATTCCCGCCAGTCCGCCAGAGTTATTTGGCTCTACAGAGGCGCACGAGTTTTTTTTTATAGCGAGGCAGCAAAGTCGGTCGTGTACTCGTGTATTGGATATGAACAAAAAGTTTTCTAACCCAAAAATCCATTCCATAGTACATATTTCAAAATCGAGACAATGCTAATGAAAAGAAAAATACCTTTAAATTCCGAAAAATATATTATGACAAAAAAATAAGTAATTTATTCGATGCACGCCCAATGAGACCACTACAACATAGGATGGCAAGAATCCTGGGAAAAGCAAAGATTTCGACGGGTCACCTTTATGTCCCAACTAGCCAGAGCCCCCGCACGCACATACTTACGGATTCATTGTGTTTGGATGTAGTCACATAGAAGCATAAAAGTTTGGTATATGATCATTCTGTGATGGTTCTGAAAATGTAACTCATGATGAATCATGTATGTTCACATATTGCCACAAAGTAGTTGTGTTTTTTACACACAGGGGCAGCGCTGCAATAGTAGGAATTGGTGCTCGTCAATAGCAAACGTTGATGGCACGCAAAACATTAATGTTACATGTTAGGTGACCAAAAGGTGGCTAGCTGTATCTTGTTCTCTTCACTAAAGGACGGTTGTTTGCTATGTAGATACCTAAAAGCAGGCAAAAAGAAAAACATACGGGAAAAATGATTTGAGGCTAAAAATAGCCTTATACTGACAAAATATCTATGGATCATGTCATGAACAATTGTGCAAGGAAAATTTATTACCTTATATAAAATGCGAGGCGCATGAAACAAAAGGAGTTTGTAGAAGGGGTAGAAAGGCTTTGCGATCCTTACATGGATGACATACAGTATGGATCAAATCTGTCTTGTCACTTCTCTTGTCTTGTCACCCCCCTAGTCTTCGACATCGATCTGTCTGTCACGAAACTTTAATACCTGAATCAACATGTTTTCTGTCTTTCTTGTTTTTACAATCGCCAGGTCCGAGTACTACAGTCATTGTTTCCGCCTCTCTCGCTTGTTCTTTACAAAGCTCTTGTATCGCCAATTGCTAATGGTCAATTAGCCGCCATGATGATTGGTGAGTCTGCTTCAAGTCAAAAGTGCAGGATTTCCATGTATCATATAATCTTCGTTTCTTCTTAACTTGGTCCCTTTGGCGATGCTGCCTTTTATTGAGAAGCTAGAGCGACAGCACTTTCATGCCAATGGTTGATGGGCACATGCTCGGCTAATTCAGTCACTCTGCCTGATGGAAAATCTTGGTCAAGTGGGGTATCAATTTGCTCCAACTTTCAACTCCTTCACCTTTTTTTTGGAAAAACGCCAGAATAAACCATGCTTTTCCACACCTTGACGACGAAACTTCCAGGTGTTCGTTGAGAAATGCAAGTATCTGGAAGAGAGCAAATGCATTGGTGTTTGCATCAACACATGCAAACTGCCAACTCAGGTTTGCTCATATCTATACGAGACATCTAGAATGCTGGATTTTTATTTATATCTATCTAATACTCCTCCCCAGTCCTTGAACAAATTACACACTCTATTTTCAGACTTTCTTCAAAGATCACTTGGGTGTTGATTTGTACATGGAGCCAAATTTTGAAGACTACAGCTGCCAGGTAAATAGTTTCAGACTTTCAGTGTGCGCTACTTCTTGTTGATTGTTATACTGAAGGAACTTTGCGCCTGTCATTTGTACATGCTTTTGTCTAGTTTATATATACAAGAAAATTCAAAATAAAGCACAACACTTAACAACAAAAGTTTACATAGTTGTTGTTTATTGCAGTTCAAACTACGGGGTGCCGCCTCCACCTCTTGATACTGACAAAGCCCTCAAGGAACCGTGCTTGGACATTTGCACAAATGCGAGGCGGCGCACAGAGCTCGGAAGAAATAGTAGCCAAGATGAGCTCCGCTGCCCCCAAGTTTAGTATTAATGACCCAGCGAAGGGACACATGTTTTGGTGGCCGGGATTATGACAAAATTATGAAGACATATCAACCTTTGACGATGAAACTTTCAGGTATTCGTTGATAAATGCAAGTACCTGGAAGAGAGCAAATGCATTGGTGTTTGCATCAACACATGCAAACTGCCACCATGGCAAAAATGTCGTCTAAATTGACCAAAAAATTCACACAGGTAGATGATATGATGATACACAACCTTGTAAAATATCTTGTTCAAACTCAACTTCATTTGTGAGATATAAAAATAACAAATTTCTAACAAATCATCTGTATGATTTGTTAGAAATTTGTTATTTTTATATCTCACAAACCTGTGTAGTGTAGGGGGGAAGGTAAAATAGCTTCAGACTTTCAGTGTGCACCTCTTGTTAATTGTTATGCTGAAAGAACTATGTGCCTGCCATTTGTACATGCTTACTTTTGTTTAGTATACGCAAAAATGCAGAATAAAGTAAGATCGGCATAAGTTTACACTGTTATTTATCAAAGCTTACACTGTTATTGCACACCTGAAGTAAGATCGGCGTAAGTCACAAATTCACAATTTGTTCCAACAGATCAACGCACAACCAAACATGAAAGCGATCTGGAATACAAGTTCAGTGATAAAAAAAAAAGATAACTCCAAACCACGGAAGACAAGTCTAATTGTCTGAATCTAAATATTATCCTATAATCCATTCCTATTGTCGAAAAAACAGGGTACTCTAAGCACACGACATGATCAGTTACTGGGTTTCAACAAACAGAGTACTCTGTCGGTTGCTTTGCAACCAGGATTGCCTCAGGAATTAGATCATGACTTGCACCCAAAAAAAAACATTGTGATTTGGGAGAAGAACAGTAGAATACACTCAAAACGACAAGCTTACGCAGACCCTGCTGTTCTGTGAGCATCCCACAAGCAAAGCAAAGAATTATCCTCTGCTAGCAGCAGCTCACAACAGCCTGACACTAGCATCCACTTTTTAATCCTCTCTACTAGTCTCTCCATGTATGCCATCTTTGTCACCAACTGAAGCTACGAATCTAGCTACCCTACCAGTTGCTCCATCACTCCAGAGATCGTATACTCCTGAAATTTTTGCGTGTTCATGTCATCATCGTCTCTAACCAATCTCACCTAAGAACTTATGATTCTATATCCATGTCGTTAGCTTGATTCGCCACTCGAATGGGAGCTATATAACACATCCACGCGCACGCATGGTGATCTCCTACAGTGCTAACCAACAAACGATCGAGCTTCTGCTGGCCAGCGGCCATGGCGGGCGACGACATCACGGTGCACGTGGAGTGGCTGGCGCGCCGGCTGACGCAGCAGCAGGAGGACGCGGCGGCGACGGAGCAGCACCGGATCATGGTGAACACCCTCCGCATGTCCCGCGTCCTGGAGCACGTCCGGGACCACAACGCGGACGCCTACACGCCGGGGCTCGTCGCCATCGGCCATCTCCACGCCGCGAACCGCCGGCTCCGCGCCGGCACCCGGCTCAAGATGGCCTACCTCAACAGCCTCATCTCCCGCGGCCACCGGGACCCGGCGAGCCACCTCGCCGTCATCCAGGGCTATGTGCGCCTCCTCGCCGCGCGCGAGCGGGAGGCCAGCGCCATGTACGCCGCCGAGGACGTGGAAAACGTCAGTGCCGAGGACCTGATCCAGATGCTGGTGCTCGACGGCTGCTTCATCATCGAGCACCTCGTGACCGTCGCCACGGAGGTGGAGGAGGCGTCACTGCATGCCACGTGTCATGACCCTCAAGACGACGTAGAAGACCGGTGAAGCCTCCAGGGGCGCGTTCCATTTTAAAAGGCGTATCCTATTATATGCGTATTTGCTGTAATAGACTTTGAGTATGACATGTGGGCCATCATGCCATTTCGGGCGAGCCTTATAAGGTCGTTCCATCCGGTATAAGACGTTAAGCAAACTTTTATTCGTAATAGAGAAAACATGACAGAGGTGTCCTCTGTTCGTTCGGCCGAGATCCGCTTGTCATCGTCTCACACTCCGGCGATCGCCGGCTTTAGGGGTCGTTACAGTGGTATCAGTCGCCTTTTATCCTTGGCCTAGGTTCCCACCCTTCCCACCCATCTCAATTTGAGCCTCACGAGGAGCAGCGACATCCGGCGACGGGGTGAGACCTCACGATTGCTTCGGTGATTTGGCGAGCCTTTCTCATCTAGTGCCCGATCTAGCATAGCTCGGCTTCGAATTGAGTTCCAATCCACCAAAATTATCGGGAATCGGCAGCGGCGTACTCGGATCTCTACTCCGACATCGGCTTGTGGCACCTCGTGCAAGCACCACCGGCGGCACGTCAACCTCAACCAGCACCGCTGGCTTTGTTTCTGCATCGACAATCGAGGGTTGGAGGTGTACCCACTATGAGTTGTTCCTCTTTGCTCCTGAATTTCTCGTTGCTAGCTCGATCGGTAGCCCAGGGTTGTGTAGCATAGTCTGTGTGTAAAATTCCGTAAGCTACTGGTTGATTGCTGAGCGATGGTGTTGGCGAGGAATTATCCGTTGACTTGGGTTGCGGAGCTTTATCTCTGTTGTAAAATCCCATGGTCACGCCTCAGTAAAAGGAGTTGGGTTTTGGTGCTGTCTGCAAGTGGAGAGGCTGTGTGCTAAACCAGTGGCAGCTCTATTGGGTGATTCGGAACAATCGGCATCATGACTTCGAAGAAGAAACTGACTGTGCCTTCAGCGCAGACTAAGTTTATCATTGCTCATATGGATGCTCGTTCTCAAGCTGATGAGTCCAATTGGACAGATCTGATGGAGACTCTCAATCTTATGTCACAAAGGATGTCTGATCTGGGGACTATTCAGCAGGATGTAAAAAACGAAATGAAGGAAACTAAAGCCAAGGTGAAGCAATGTATGATTGAATAGAAGATGCTCTTCAAGCAGGTTGATATTAATGCTTAGACTCTGAACAAGCTCATTCTAGAGAGGGATATGGCTTCAGACAGTGGTGATTCTATTGGCCATGGTGATGATGCTGAATTTGATAATTTCTTTGCTGGTAAGAAAAATGCCAATGCTGGTCCCAGGTTCAGGGACAGGCATGATGGTCCAAGATACAGAGAGAGGGATGAGAATCCCAGGCACAGGGATGATCCTCCTCCTCATCATATGCTGGGTAAGCTGATCTTTCCCACCTTTGATGGTCAGCGACCAAAGGTGTGGTTAGACAAGTGTCTTAACTATTTCAAGCTGTACAAGACACTGAAGCTTTGTGGGTGGAGGCTACTACCATGCATCTAATGGATAATGCAGCTAAGTGGTGGCAGACATTCAAGTCTACTAATCCTAATGTCACCTGGAACAAGTTTGCTCAGGCATTGCAGAATCAGTTTGGCTTGGATGATTATGATACAGCCTTAACTGATTTACTTGAGCTTCAACAAAGTGGTACTGTGGAGGAATATACTACTCAGTACGAGTCTCTACAATATGATGTGTGTATGCATGGCTTAGGTTATGATGATAAGTTCTTTGCAACTCAGTATGTGAGAGGGTTAGGAGATGACATTAGGGTTGTTGTGGCACCACAGCTACCAGAAACTGTGGAAAGAGCAGCTGTCATAGCTAAAGTTCAACAGAAACTGGTTGATAGAAACAAACTGAAGTATCAGCAGAAGAACCCACAGCCAAGACCTATCCAGAACAAATCTGAGACAAAACCAGTGGGGTTGTATGGCAACTTGTGGAGGGATAAACAGCTCAGGGACTACAGAAAGGCTAACAACCTGTGTTATTCCTGTGGAGAAAATTTTGAACCAGGTCATGCTGAAGTGTGTTCAAAAAAAGGCAAACCACAGGTTCATGCTCTAGTAGTTAATGATCTGGATAGACAATTGGATGATGACACTCTCAATGAATTGGCAATTGATGATGTGCTAACTGAGAACTTCTGTCGGCTCTCCCTGGTACTGCTACTTCTCCTGATTCTATAAGGTTGAAGGCCATAGTACAGAGTAAGTCTATGATCATTCTCATTGATTCTAGAAGCACCCATAGTTTTGTGAGTTCACAGTTTGCTAAATTAGAAAATTTTCCCCTTACATCCATGAAGTCTCAGCAAGTTACATTGGCAAATGGGACTAGCATGCATATCACACATCAAGTGAAACCATTGAGATGGTATTGTTAGGGTCATACATTTCATACTGACATGTTTGTATTGGAGGCTTTGCCATATGATGCTATACTTGGGTATGATTGGCAAAAAAACTATGGGCAAAATGAATTGTGACTAGAATACCAGATCTCTGTATTTTTTAGCATCAGGGCAGGAACATCACTTTGAAAGGACTTCAGCCTGATTCTTGTACTCTGGATTCCATCAGTGCAAATCATGTCTTCAAGTCCATGAAAGGTAATGATGTTTGGGCATATGCTATTATTGAATCAGTACAAGTGCCCTATGTGGATTCTCCTAAGCTAGCTAGTACCACTTCTCCTGAGGTCCAGGACCTATTGTTGTAATATGTTGATATTTTTCAGGGTCCCACCACCTTCCCACCTCATAGATCCTAAGATCATGCAATTCCTTTGCTTCCCGATGTTGTTCCAGTTAATGCTCGCCCCTATCATTATTCTCCACAACATAAAACTAAAATTGAAAAACAGGTTCAGCAGTTGTTGGAGGCTGGACTGATTACACACAGTCACAGTCCTTTTGCTTCCCCTGTGCTGTTAGTCAAGAAGAAGGATGGTCAGTGGAGAATGTGTGTGGACTATAGAAAGTTGAATGCAATGACTATCAGAAACAAGTTTCCCTTACCAATAGTGGATGAAATCCTTGATGAGTTGGCTGGTTCTAAATTCTTCACTAAGTTGGACATGAAATCAAGGTATCATCAAATCAGGATGCTTCCCAATGATAAGTATAAAACTGCCTTCAAGACACATCAGGGTCATTATGAGTATAAGGTAATGCCCTTTGGCCTCACTAATGCACCAGCTATTTTCCAGTGCATCATGAATCAGCTATTGCATAAGTTTTTGAGGAAGTTTGTTCTAGTATTCTTGGATGATATTTTGATATATAGTAAGGATATGGATGAACATCTAGAGCATATCCAGCAAGTTTTTGAGGTTCTTAGAGCCAACAAATTCTATTTAAAGGCATCCAAGTGCACATTTGCTGCTAAGAGTCTAGAATATTTGGGGCACATCATTTCAGACAGGGTGTCTCCACTGACCCCAGCAAAACAAAAGACATGCTACAGTGGCTTGTTCCCACTAATATGACTGAATTGATAGGTTTCTTGGGCCTCACTGGCTACTATAGGAAATTTGTCAAACACTATAGACTGATTGCCAAACCATTAACCAATATCCTCAGTATCAAAACCTTTTAGTGGACAGCTCAAGCTCAAGAGGCATTTGATAACCTAAAAGTGGCCATGACAACAACACCTGTGTTAGCACTCCTAGATTTTAGTAAGCCATTCCAGGTAGAAACTGATGCATATGCTGAGGGAGTTGGAGCTGTCCTGATGCAACAAGGACAACCAATTGCTTATTTGAACAAAGCCTTGGGTATTCCACACAAGAATCTATCTATCTATGAAAAAGAGTTTCTGGCACTCATAATGGCAATTGAGAAATGGAGAGCTTATCTGCAGAGACAGGAGTTTATTATCATCACTGACCATAAGTATTTGTCTTACCTAAATGAGCAGAATTTGCACTCTGACATGCAGAGGAAGGTGATGACAAGGCTGATGGGTATGCAATTCAAAATTGTGTACAGGAAAGGTAGAGAGAATTTGGCTGCTGATGCCTTATCCAGGGTACCTCATTTAATGGCCCTCCAGGTAGTCTCTCACCTTCAGCCTCAGTGGGCTCAAGAAGTTCTAAATTCTTATGCTACAGATATGCAAGCTCAAGATTTTCTTACCTAATTGGCCTTACATAGTCCCAATCCTCAAGGATACTCTCTGGATAAAGGTTTAATCAAAAAAGGTACTGCAATCTAGATAGGTAACAACACTGCACTCCAAACTAAGTTGATTGCTACATTTCATTCATCTGCTATTGGGGGGCATTCTGGAATTTCAGCCACCTACCACAGATTGAGAAAGTTGTTCTGTTGGAAAGGCATGAAGCTAGATGTGGATAACTTTGTCAAACAATGTGATATTTGTCAGCACACAAAACACTCTCATGATCACCTTGCTGGTCTACTGCAGCCTCTGCCTATTCCAGGGGGCATTTGGCAGGATGTCTCTATGGACTTTATTGAAGGTCTTCCTAAGTCAGATGGCTCAGTGTCATTATGGTGGTGGTTGAAAGATTCACAAAATTTGCCCATTTCATTCCCCCAAAACATCCCTATACTACAGCAGCTGTTGCTGAGTTGTTTATGAAGGAAGTGGTGAAGATGCATGGATTGCCCAAGAGCGTAGTGAGTGATAGAGACACTATTTTTCTGAGTTCATTCTGGCAACAACTGTTCAAAGAATACAAGGTCTCTTTAAACTTGACCACAGCTTACCATCCACAATCTGATGGTCAAACCGAGAGGGTTAACCAATGTTTAGAGATGTACCTGTGATGTGCTGTTCAGGACTCTCCAAAGAACTGGAATACGTGGCTGTCCTTGGCCCAACTGTGGTATAACTCTTCTCATCACAGTTTTATTGGTTGCTCACCGTTTATGGCACCCTATGGGAATGAGCCGAATTTGGGTATCAACATTCTTCCATCTGAACATACTCCTCCATCCGTTAGTGAGGTCATTGCTCACAGAGAAGAACATCTGCAAAGGTTGAAAGCTCAAATGGAGCAGGCTCAGAACCGTACGAAAATGCAAGCCGATAAGAAGCGTACTGACAAGTCTTTCATGGTTGGAGAACAGATGTTGTTCCTAAAATGACATTGCAGCGACGCCTCACCAAGAAAGGTAACAAGGCCATCACTCAGGTCTTGGCCACATGGTCTGGACTGCCATCTTCATCAGCAACATAGGAAGATTATCACGTGCTCAGGACAAGATTTCCACAGGCTCCTGCATGGGGACACGCAGGTCCTTCAGCGGGGGGAGATGTCATGACCCTCAAGACGATGTAGAAGACGGGTGAAGCCTCCAGGGGCGCGTTCTAGTTTAGAAGGCGTATCCTATCATATGCGTATTTGCTCTAATAGACTTTGAGTATGACATGTGGGCCATCGTGCCATTTTGGGCGAGCCTTATAAGGTCGTTCCATCGGGTGTAAGACGTTAAGCAAACTTTTATTCGTAATAGAGAAAACGTGACAGAGGTGTCCTCTGCTCGTTCGGCCGAGATCCGCTTGTCATCGTCTCACACTCCGGCGATCTCCGACGTTAGGGGTCGTTACACCACGCCGTTCGGTCCCGTGCAGCTGTCCGTCGACCTCGTCCTGGCCGAGAACCAGATCCCGTTCTTCGTCCTCGTCGACCTCATCAACAACACCAGGCTACCGAAGTTCGACACCACGGGGTACCAGCCGACGGTGCTTCTCATGAAGTTGGTGCTGTACTGCCTCACCGGCGAGAAGGGCCGGGACATGGTCGAGGGGATTCCATCCGCGGGCGACGTCTGCCACGTCCTGCACCTGCTCCACGCGATGGTCACCACGGCGCGCACCGGGTGGGAGCCGCCGCCGCGGCTTGTCCAGGACGCGGCGCCGGTGGAGATGATGCAGGAGGCGGTGCGCCTGCTGCGGCGGCTCCCGCTGCTCCTCTTGGTGCCGCTGTTGTACCCGATCCTGCCCGAGGAGAGCCGGTGGTGCGCGAGCTACAGGCGGGAGGACCTGTCGTCGGCGACCGACCTGAAGTGGATGTGGGTGCGGTTCAAGAAGGCGCGCGGCGGCACGGGCAGCAAGGCCCCCGCGGGCGTCACGGCGGTGCTGGGCCCGGTGCCGCTGGCCGTGAAGCTAGCGCACGAGGACCGGCTGCAGCTGCCGTAGCTGCGGATCGAGTTCCGGGCGGAGCCGCTGTAGCTGAACCTGATGGCGTTCGAGCAGTGTCGGCGTACGTGTGGCTCATGGCGAAGCTGGTGCAATCACCGGAGGACGCGGGGGTGCTGGTGGCGGCGGAGGTGGTGACAGCGTCGGCCGGGGGCGAGAGCAAGGAGGACGTCGCGCGCTTCTTCAAGCGCGTCGGCACGGCGAGCGAGGCGGCGGCGGAGCTGGAGAAGAGCTACCTGGGCGAGACGCTGCACAAGCTGCGGGTGCGGAGCCAGCACCCGATCTTCATGATGTGGGCGGACGTGCAGCGCAACTACTTCACCGTGCCATGGGCCGTCGTCGCCGAGTTCGTCACCTTCATCACCTTCATCTCCACCATACTGCAGACCTACGGATCCTTCAAGCATTGACGACACTCTGCCACACCAAAAAAATTCATTGCATCCATTTTTCCCTTTTTCTTGAAAAAACAATTTTAATTTGCACGACAATTTATTTTTTTATTTATTATCTTTCCGTATTAAGGTGTCCAAACCCATGTATCCAATCCAATTCATATTTTAATTGATTAGGATCGTATCCGTGCGTTACTACGGGATAACACAATTTATATATTAAAATACAGATCACACAATAATATAACAAAACCATAAAGTTAAGTAGTGACATTAAAATAACATTTAAGCCAAAAAAGCAAAGTTCATGAAATTAATCAATCATGGTATAGCACATTTGACAACTGAACTGTACACACTAATAATTAATACTCATTGTGTATTCTCAGAGTTATCGAACACCACGACTGTAGGACATTTGTACAGGCCATGTCCTTGAAAATTACTATAAACAGAGGCAACAATTTCTATATAACACCAGCACTTGGTTTCTACGTTGAGAGATAAAATGTCTGCTTGTTTCACAATAGACCAAAATCTTCTGAATACAAACAAAACAGATTAAGCTGGACTCTAAACATCAGGGCCAGAATAGTCACTACTGCTTCAATCTTTCAGTCCAACAGGCTGTCCATGAGAAAGCCTCTCCCACCTTGCCTTATGCCTTTTCAGTGTAATCTTGAAGTGTGAATGCTCTCAACAGTCATCATCATTGCACTGAATTTGAACTACAGCTTCTGGACAAATGAGTAAAGAATTTAAGCAAGCCTCCCAAGGCAGCAGTGCCCTCCCTCAACTCATGCTGGAGATGCATTGGCAGTCCAGCTGTACCAACACGTGAAGGCTCATGGCAACGTTGGCATCTGCTTTTCATTGAAGATTTGTCAAACATGCTCTGAATGATAATTTATTTTTGCTATCTGAATCAGTAAATAACATTTGGTCTTCAAGAAACATACTCAAAATTAACTAAAGCAAGGCATCAGTACTTTCACAATCTCGTTACAGAAACTTCTAAAAAAGATTCATTCAATTAGCATATGTAGAAAAAATAAGTCTCCTTATCTGATCAGGACACCTAATGTACTTAGCAGCCTAGAACACCACCATAGCCCATAGCAGATTTGATCACAAGCAAGCTACAGAACTGGTTACTGCATGACAAACCAAAACTCTCATATACTACAATTTGATAAACAGAAACCTTCATAGCTCTGAATGCTCATGCATTGCAACGCCAAAATATAATACCACATTATAGCAATTTAGCTCACTTTTGTGGTCTAAAGCTCTGATGTGACTATGTGAGGTGGGTTAAAGTTTAGAGATAATTTTTGACCACCTGTTTTGAGCTTTAACTCTAAAGTTTAGAGGAGAGGATCAGATCCCCATTTCAAATAAATATTTCAGGTACAGGAAACATCAAATATGAATTGCACTGGAATGAGAAAACCACTCTATTCTAAAACTTGCTTTGCTATCCTGTTAAGCAAAACAGAGATCCAGACCTTGCTCAAGACGTAAGAGCATAGAGATGTGGACCTGTGGTTACTTTCTCAACCCCTTTCTCCAACCCAATGTCTTGAGAAAGTCCACCGACAATGCAAAGTAAAAGAAGATATGCCCTGTACCACTCAATTCTGAACTGCAGGAGCATACATATATATAAGAGAAATTAGTGTTTGTTTACATAAGGGAAATCAACTTATATTGGCCACATAATAATGCTCCCGTTGCAAAGCTTACATGATATAACAAGGGATGGTCTTACTCCATAAAGGCTGCTTTTCTCAAACCTTTTTTTTATATCAAATGCATTACTTTATTGTTAAAGACATCATCCATCTTTCTGTCTCCCATCCCATTAGTGTTGTAGATATAACAGCTTATAGATTCTTTCAGTAATAAGACTAAAAACAGCAGGTCAATTTGGCAAGTCCTTAGTTCATATACTTCATTCGTTGTTTGCTCCCTCCTACACATGCACACCATACATAGCCTAAGGAACATAGGTACAGAACTAATCTGCTATACTCTGCTTCTTGTTTAAAAAATTGCATGCAATTTTTTTTGAATTTGACATGAGACTAAATGATATAAATCTGACATGAGACCATGTTCAGCAATATGTTTAGCAAGCAACCCTACTGAAGTTTTTTTTATTTCATTCAGCCAAACAGAGCTGAAGCAACCTGGGAACGAAACGAGGATTAGAAAACTGCAAATTCAACATGTCAGCTCAAAACTATGATGGTTTAGTGAAAGACAAAAGGTTCTAGTGTTTCTCTAACAACATGCATGGTGATGCTTTTTGTGAAAAAATGTTAGGATCTGACAGCAATATTCTGACATTAGTATCCACGTAATCCACAAAATTGTCCTATTCATAAAGAGTCACCCCAATCTATGCACAACCTATATTGCAAGAAGCCTGTAACCACATGATGACCAATTTGTCACCTTGTCCAAAGACATGTGGGCCGGAAAAAAAAACTTAGGAAGCACAACACCATCAAATGAGGCCATAATGAAAATTAGGAAGCACAATATATTCAAAATTAGAATTAGTCGAGGTAGCCTACTGCAGGTGTTGGAGATGAATCCTCTGCGCTAGAACTGAAATGCCGAGATTGCTAGAATACATACATCAGCACCTAGTGGGACTTTCCAAACGTGTATTGAGCTAATAAAAAATGCATGTATCACAATTCTGAAAGCCTATAGATGCCTAAATCATCTAGTTAAACCTAACCTATGTAATTAGTAAAGCGTAAAGACAGAACAGAGAACGAGAGAAGATCGGAGTTCCTCCTAGTATACCAAATCAAAACATGGAAACAAAATGGTGAGCATCTATTGATGCCAAAAAAACATACCTTAAAATGCCATGTGAGGAATGGACAACCGCAATGGTCTTGCATGCATACAACAAGAAAATTATGAACTAAATTCCAACTGCTAGAAATAAATAATCCAGAAAACACATGATATAATCAATCCTAGCTATCAGGAAGAAATAAAAGAACAACAAAAACAAAGGATATCAGGCTGATGTGTTCAGTCCGATCCGACACGACTGTCGCTTGCTGTTTTCAAGCATTCAGACCTGCATACAATTGCTGTTCTGACCTTTCTGTAGCGCCAGCCAAACGTTGTTGAACTATACCTACCTGCGATGATCCAAACCCAAAAACAGAGCAAAGGGCTAAGGCATGGTCCCACGATCCGTGACCTAGAAATCGAGAAGGGAGTGGAGCATTCATGGCTAGATTGCTACGTGGTCGGAGGATTTGTTTCAGGAAGCGCACTCAGTATCAATCTTGTCAGGTAGTAATATGTAGGTGCAACAGCGAAGCTGCTGCCTCCGCCACTGTGCCGCTTCCCTGAGAGCAAGATGGAAGTACCCATCAAAATTTTGAACGACATGGCTAGACATCAGCTCGTACCACTCGTGCCGCGGCAATCGGCAACGGGATTCGGCAGGGTCATGCACTCATGCTTCATTCGGAGTTCCAACTCGACTTGCGTCGCTTGGGCGACTGCACCCTGTTTGATTTGCCTCGCGGTCCTCCCTGCGTCTGGCGTGGTGGTTGTGGGCTCGTGGCACTGGAGACGACTTGAGGACGACCTCACGACGACGCTGCCAGATCGTATGGCATCTCGGCGTCCTCCTTCTCTCCCGTCTAGCTCAGGGCGATGCGGTTGTTCTGCCGTCGCGCCATGGTCGTGCACCCTCGGGCTTGGCAAAGCCGTCGTGCGTGTCGTGGAACGACATGCCCTTGTGAGGGCGATGAGCGACCGTGGAAAGACGACGGGCCGCGATGGGCGAGGTCGTGGACTGTCCCGTGATCGATGGAAGAAAAGAGACAATTGAAAAGGAAAGCTAAAAAGAAATTAACACGATGGATGGAAGGCAAGAGACAATCTGAAAGGAAGATCAACAGAATCGCGGTAATTTAGAATCATGCATGCAAAGATCAGTATAGCCGAGATCCTCTGGCGGATGGGAGAGACCGCACGCGCTAGCTCCACGCATGCACGGACGAGCCGAGGAAGAGGCGATGCCACGGATCGCATGCGTGATTTGTGCCGCGATCTGCGTGACGATTTGGGCTAACGTGGGCAAGTGAACTCGCGGTGTCGCTTGTGGAGGCAGACGGATAGATCCAAAACAAATGTCGTACAAAAAAGTATCCCCGTTTTGTTTTTTAGTTGTGGGAGATAACCCTAGGTTATATTTTAGTTGTATCAAATCCAATTCATATTGAATTGTATATTGAACAGTGAAATCTACAACCTTACCGTTCACAACATTTTCATTTCAAGCTATATTGATACCAAAATGATTGATATAATGTTAGATTTATACAAATATATATCTGAACTTGTTAAATTTTTCCGTATCAAAACAACTTCCAATATTATGTTTTTTTCATATAAAGTTGTAGATCTTTTTTTCTCTACACTTTTCATACAAATTTTTATCTTCATCCAAGTTCAAATATAAATGCTATGATTTTTTTATGATGATGTGACAAAGTAAATATCGACAATTCAACCGGTGGTAAGTACTTCCCACCGGTTTCAAGCGGAGGCAATAGTATAGTTTTGAATTTTTTTGTTTGGATAATTTATTTTTTGGCAAAAAAATGAATTTGAAAATATTAAAAAAATATCCATGTTGCTGGACCGCTGGGCTGCAGAGCCCGGCCCTAACCTTGTGGGCTTTTATGGATCGAGTAGTTGGGCTAGGCTTTTAGAAGCCCAGGAACAAGAAATAGATGGCAGGGAAAAAGGGGAGCATTTTCAGTTTACAAATCAAGCTTTGCTGCAACGGGAGGTTCATGTATGGTCTTTCATGCAAAAGCTCAATTCAAGTTCAGTCCCTTGTATATTTGTGAAACATAAGAACTGATCTACTCGTGCAATACTGCAGTTGTGCAAACACAACCGGTCTTCGTTTTTGAGATTCCTTGTAGTTGGTTTGCTTGCTTGTAATTTTGTAATAATGAACAACCATATGTATTAGTCGATGCAGAAGCTACGATATTAATATATTCCCTTTTCTAAAAACAGACGTCCTCTGTTGCATTCATGAAATTTTGCGTAGAGCACTAGAGCTACACTACAGCTCGCCTGAAGAAGGCGTGAAGCAGTACGCCTGCTGTGTCCTGTCTTCAGTTTCAACGAATACTGATGCGAGTAGTTGAACCGTCTCCGTCTTGGGCGGCGGCGAACACTTAACAGCTAGATAGCTTCCTCATCAATATTTATTTCGCTTGATCGCTTCACTAGCCAAGCCATTTGGCTGCTGGCTGCTGGCCCATTCACTCCTACTCAGCAGCAAATCTTGACAAACTTGCATGAACAATTCGACAACGACCTGACCAGATCGCACAGCAAGGAAGTTCAGCATTCCAGGCATCAGCAGCAGCAGCAGCTCTGAAATCTCAATCTCTGTCTGAATTGACCAGGAGAGTAACAGCTGTTTCAGCTCTCAAACTCAAACTGCCAGTCCATCTGGACCAATTCTAGCTGCCAAGTAGCAAGTCTTGGTTTCTCTCTCACCTTATCTGTGTGCTTGACTTTCCCAAACCGAAACCGGGGTTCATTACTGCTCCAGCTTCTCACTTGGTTCATGTATTCATCATATAAGCTCCAATCTGTATCTATATGGATTATTGTGACCTTTTTTCATCTAGGATGGAGAAGTCTGAGAATGGTCTATTCTGCTGTTAGGCGATACATCTCAATCCCTGTGAATGGAACACGGCAAAAGTGATGTTTCTAACCCAGAGAGAGAAGTCTAGATTATCAACGCCAAATGCACCCAGCCACAACCACCCGCCTCTTGCCTGCCGCCCTCTACCAAGGGTGAGTCCGCCTCCACCGCCGCCACCGCTGGCCCCCGTTCCTCTCGCCTCCGGCCGGAGAGGAGGAACGGGGTCCATCGTCTTAATAGATTTACTATTTTATTAGGATTTTTTTTCAGTTGTTTCCCTTTCCACTATAATAATTAGGGTTAGGTTTTGATTGGTCGCTTCAATGTCTTCGATTCGGCTTCCTGTTTCATACCAGATCGTTGGTGGATGCATCGTCATCTCCGATGATGGCATGTTTTTGAGATCAAGGTATGTTGGAATAATTCTTCTCGAGGAGGGATTGGATCTGTTTTTTCCCTTCTACAAGATCATTTTTCCGGTCGCCGGTGCTACTGGCGACAGCAGATCTGTCCTTCCGGTTGCTAGTAATGATGCTAGCAACGTCGGATCTGATGTTCAGTTCAACCTTCAGAAAATATAGCCGATGTCCTCTCGGCACCCTTTACTCCCTATAATGGTCGAGCATACTGTGCCTCTTATGCGGTCTCCATGTTCGTGGAGTCTTCTGTTGGTAGGGACTGTGGTTCTCGGGTGCAGATCTGGTGTACTTCCATGGAATTTCCTTAAGAGTAAGCCGCCGGACGCGAGGAAGATGAAGAGTTAAGACCTAGTGGTGTGCTTCAATATAATTTTATTTTATATTGAGCTCTTAGTTGTAAAAGAGGTTTTAATTTAATAAAAACCAGTCCCGTCGGGTACCTGGGAAAGGGGTACCCTTAACCCTCGATTAAGTGGATTAATCTCGGACATCAACAAACCAAAACCATCACGATTATCCTTCACCTAGCAAAAAGCCCAATAGCCAAGTCATACAGGGCCGACCCACGAACGGGCCTCGGCGGTCCAGGTTGTTACCTACCCGACGGGTCCCCGCTCGAGGCAGAGCAGATCACTCGAGGGTGCCACTCGGGCTACCCCTCGGTGACGGAGATTTACCCGAGCGAACGGACGCCCTCGAGTACAGCACACCCCTCGATTACCTACTCCCGGTACGGTTTTCAGGGCATTTAATGCGTTCTACCTGCTCCCGCCTAACTTCGTGGCTACAGTCACGGTAACAGCCGCATGTACGAAGGTCAAATCCAGCTTTTACCACCCATATCTGGGAATCTGGCGAATCGTACTGCACTGTAACGCCATGTCGTGCACTGTGCCCCGTTCGGCACCCCCTCGAGACGCATTTGTCAACACATTTCCCGTATTTTCTGGACTCGCTCTTATCCGCTCAGGCCTCGACCCCTTTGACCACCCCCTCGAGCAGGACTCAGTCTTCACCGATCAACTCTCCAACAAATCCCAACGCGATAGCTACAGGGATCCGTACGCACGGGCATGGGCGCCGGTCTTTCACCGGCCATCGGCTGCGTCATCCCACGCACGAGAAGGACGGCCGTCATCTCCGAGCACGTCACTACAGGGCACGCCACGCCCGGCTCACATCTCTACAGAGGCACCGACATGATCGGCATCTCCTCCCCGGTGTTAGCAGCTACGTCCGCCCTAGACTCATGTACCCCTAAGCCCCCTCCTTCGCCTATAAAAGGAGGTGCCAGGCACTAGTTTAGACAGATAAAGATAGAGCTACCAGAGCCCGAAACGCTCAAGTCCCAGCTCGCCCACTCACTCGCTTGTATTCACACCTATACAAGCACTTTGGTGCAAGATAATACAAACTCTTCTCCCCGCTGGACGTAGGGCCTTCTATTGCCCGAACCAGGATAAACCCCGTGTATTTTTCTTGCATCACCGTCCGGATTAGGGAGCACGCGATACAAGTTTACTCGTTGATGCTAACCCCCGGGGTTGAAACACCGACAAGTCCCTTTCAAAAAAACCCAGAGAGAGATATTATTAATTTCAGTTGCTCAAAAAAAAAATACTGCATCACAGGCGAAAATTCCTCGCAACAACGTTCCACAAGACTAGCCGTACTGCTCTGAATGTTTGATGAATACTAAAGGCTGATCAACATTTTCTGGATGTTTTACTTACAAAACAGGAATCATTCTTCCGAAGACTTGCACATAGTCATCAAGGACGTCATTAGATCAACAAAACATCCATGGCTAGAAAATTATAGTCAAACCTATCCTCTACTTCTACAATTTCAAAAATGTTAATTACAGACACAACGCCATCCACACCGCACCTTCTTTCTTTTTACCTGGCCTGAACCCCACTGACTGAGAGCTGGTTCAGCGAGAACGGCGACTTGTCGGAGTTGGACATGATTGACGCCGACCCGGAGCTGTCGTCGCTCTTGCCGTTCTTGGACCCCTTGACGTTGATGAACGGAGGCTGCGTAGGCCGGGGAAGCGCCCTGTGATCCCTGCCGCTCAGAATCTCCACCACCTTCCACATCGGCGGCCGGAGGTTCGGCGACGCCTGCGCGCAGAGTAGGCCCACGTGGAACACCCGGAGGGCGTCCTCCTCCGTGCACTGCTCGCGGAGGTTCGGGTCCAGCAGCTCCATCAGGGTGCCGGCGTTGTAGTGCCTCCATATCTGAAGAAAAAACAGGAGCTTAGTTTTATCTGATATTTTTTTTTTCTGAAATGATACAGTGACAGCAACATGTTTGAAAATTGAAAATACGTTGCCATGATGCATATGTGGCATACCAGTGCCATGAGTGAGAGGCCTTCTGTCGACGACGCCACCGAGTTGTGGTTCTTCCGGCCGGTGACGATCTCGAGGACCAGCACGCCGTAGCTGTAGATGTCGGCCTTCTCTGTCAGCTGCCCATGGACGATGTACTCCGGAGCCATGTACCCACTGAAAGGAATTGGGACAACAGATGAGGGAGTGCTCTGTTTCTTCATCTCCAGTCAGGAAAAGATGGATTTGATATGCTTTTAAGACGATTCATTCAGTCATGAAAATTGGATGGATCGGACTCACAAGGTTCCGGCGAGGCCGGTGCTGAGATGGCTCTGGTCCTCCAAGAAGTTCCTTGCGAGGCCGAAGTCGGCGATCTTTGGCCTGAACCTCTCGTCCAGCAGGATGTTGCTGGCCTTGATGTCCCGGTGTATGATCCTCACCTCCGAAGCAGAGTGCAGGTACGAGAGCCCCTCCGCCGTGCCCAGCACGATCTCGAACCTCCTCTCCCAATCCAGCGCCGTCTTCTTGAACGCATCGAAAAGGTAGTGGTCGAGGCTGGTGTTGCAGAGGTACTCGTAGACGAGGAGGCTCTCGGGCCCGTCGAGGCTGCAGCCGAGGAGCTTGACCAGGTTCTTGTGCTGCACCTGGCTCACCAGCTTCACCTCGTTGAAGAACTGCTCCGCCCACTGCCGGGTGTGGAAGAAGAGGCGCTTCACCGCCACCTCCCGGCCGTCGGCCAGCACGCCCTTGTACACGGACCCGTACCCGCCCTGCCCGAGCTTGTTCCTCTGGCTGAACTCGTCGGTGGCCGCGCGAAGCTCCTGGTACTTGAAGCCCAGCTGCGACGCCGCGATCGCGCGGATCATCTCGCCGGACCCGTCCATGTCGTCGTGGAGGAGATCGTCTCCTGATCTGGACCTCATTCGTGTCCAGATGAATGCTATGCCCATCACCGCCACTGCCGAGAAGATCGAAGCGACAACGATGACAATAATGTGCCGCCCTGCCAGCCATGAGGAAAACCCAAAAATTCAGACAGTAGGAGTAGGAGTAGGTAACTTGGTATCGCATAAAATTCACACACGGCACGCTTCTCTGATGATCTTCCCCGTGAAACTTTTTGGACCAAGAACAGACCACAAAGTCTAACGGATGACAGTATGTACACGGGAAAATGTACTCACTGGACGTTCCGCCGCCGCCGCCGCCGCCGGCGCTGGCCGGCAGGTAGAACGGCCTTGTGGAGTACCTGACGACGCAGCCGGCGTTGAGGCCGTACCCTTCGGGCGCGGCGGGGAGGCACTGGCGGAGGACCCGGTCGCGCGCGCTGGCCACGCACGCGGCGCACGCGCTGGCGTTGAGCGACCTCCAGCACTGAGCGGCGGCGTACGCCGTCGGCGCGCGCCCGGACGGCAACGCCGCTGCCGACGCCGACACCGACGACGCCGCGTAGTAGTAGTCCTTGGCGCCCGGCGCCGCGGCCGTGACGTTCCGCACCAGCGCGGCTGCCGCGGCCGCGAATCCGGTCCGGTCCGTCGCATCGACAGCGGTGGCGTTGGAGCACACCGCGGTGTCGCTGGCGTCGGTGGCGGCGGTGGTGAAGTTTTCGGCGCCGTAGCGGAGGAAGCACCCGTCGAAGTAGATCCGGCCGCCGTCGGCTGGGAGGCAGTGCGGCAGCTTTACGCGGCTCTGCGCGTAGCAGAGCTGGCAGTCGGTCGGGGACAGGTAGCTCAGGCACTGCCCGAGCCCGAACACCGTGTTGTTGCCCTCGCCGGAGCCCGCCGCGCCGAACCCGGACCGCGTCACGTTCTGGTAGATCATCTCCAGCGTGGTCACGAAGCTCACGTCGAACGCCTCCGGGTCCGCCGCCTGCGTCGCCGCGCACACCGTGTCCAGGATCTCCGGCGTGCCGGACGCCGCGTCACCGGCGACGGACACGGCGCTCAGGAGGACGAGGAGGTGGATCGAGACTGTCCCCGCTGCCGCCGCCGTCAGGAAGGGGCGGCGGCGCCAGTGCGCTGCTCGTGGTTGACGCCGCTGCTGCATGGCGCCGGCCGCACAGCACGAGTCCTCGCGCGGGGTTTTAGTTTCGGTCTCGGCTTCATTTTTGTACGTGTCGTGTCGTGCCCGGGTGGATCATCGGAGTTTGTAGTCTGAAATGGTCGAAAGGGCGACCTCGAAGAATTGACATTTTAAAAAAAAAAAAAGGCTTGTATTGGTATAAAATGTATAAGTAACAGATATATAGTGTTATAATGACTTGGTCAGTGGCGAATTTGACCTCCCCAGAATGAATCAAAGAATTCGTTCATCATTTGTACATCTAGAACGTGATCATGTAAGCGCATATGTGTGTTGACTGTTGAATGTTGTTCGTTTCTACAGGCAAAAAAAAACTGAAAACATTCTATGGTCAAAGTGGGCGTGTTTTTCTTCAGTAAGCTGCCAATTAGCGTAGACAAAGGATGTTGAGCAGTAGACATGCTGACCAAGGTATAGAGAGAGAATCTTTAGATTTTTTTAGATAAAAGAGAAACGGAATTATTATTTGTTTTTTAGAAAATATTATTTAGTATATTCATATGATAGTACTCCATACATAATCCCATTTCTGAGCTAAAAAAAAGATAAGCCCATTTCTAGAGCTGTTATAAATCAGACTTTTATTAAGTTTGACCACATTCATACAAGAGATTATTAAAAAGGTAAATATTTCCATATTGTATCTAACTATACTAATTTTATACAATACATATTTGCATTTTTATAAATTTAGTCATATGTAAAATGTTTGATTTAGGACAAAATTCAGAGGCTGATGAGTATTCCTATACATCAATCATAAGAGCAAAGGCTATTATCGTGCTTAATTTGTTTCCGTATTGTTTTCATGCATATATTAATTAAAGCAGTTATTGATTTTTTTTTTTTGACAAATAAGTAGTTATTGATTAATCTAGCCAAGTAGTACTACTAGGAGTAGTAGCAGACGAGCCTCCCATTGTACGACAACCATACTGAACATGCAGATAATCTTCTCTCCATTCTATTCATCATTAGGGATAAATCATCAATTCTTGGTTTGGTGGTGCCCATGGGCAAGCCTAGATATGTGAATGGCATTGTACCTATCTCACATCCAAATGACCACATTCATACAAAATATTATTAAAAAGGTAAATATGTTCCATATTGTATCTGACTATACTATTTTTATACAATACATATTTGTATTTTTATAAAATTTGGTCATATATAAAATGTTTGATTTAGGACAAATTCAGAGGCTGATGAGTATATTTCTATACATCAATCATAAGAGCAAAGGCTATTACCGTGCTTAAGTTGTTTCCGTATTTTTTTCATGCATATATTAATTAATTAAAGCAGTTATTGATTAATCTAGCCAAGTACTCCGTAGTAAAATAGGAGTAGCAGACGAGTATATCACCGCGACGGCGCTGAGATTGGGTGGCAGTGGGATTAATGGCAACCACCCACGGTGGCCGCGGCCGCGGCTGTGCCATCGAGCTCTGGCGACCCATGACGTTGACGCCGGCCGGCCGGCCGGCCGCCGCCTAGCGATACGCGTGGCGTGGCACATGCAGGTGCACGTGCTCTTCCGATCTCCATATCGCTATTCGCTAGCCAGCTAAGCTAGCACCCTTGGCGCTTTCGCAGCAAGCTGGGCTTTGATTCGTGTGGGCGTACGTGTGGCCGGCGTCGCGCCACCGCGCACCGGCCCCTCACCTGTCACACCGCCGGCGTGCCGCCGCCGATGCGCTAGCTGGCTGGCTGCAACGAAAAGGAACTGCGCTCAGTGCCTGCGTGTCCAGGGTTGTATGTATCTCGCTGCATTATTGGTTTATTATCTTTTATTGGTTTAGCACTACTTTGGATGCATTTTTCGGAGTGAAAATCAAATTTGACGGCCTGGTTAGGTTAATTATGGTTATTATGGGATGAAATATGTCCAGAGGATGGTTTCTGCAAGATTTTCTAAGGTACGTGAAAGAAAAAACTATTTGATAATAATAAAGTGCAGAAACCTGGAAATTCTTGTTTTTGTCTAGCCTTGTGTGAAGGTAAAAAAGACTGTTTGCTAGATCTATCTGCTTTTGGTACTTTTTTTTTTGAACTCAAATCTTCTTTTGGTACTTGTACTCCGTAGATAGGTAGTGTGCGGCCACTTGTAGATAAAAATTGTGTACTCCGTATTGTCTTTCACTGAAAAGAGTTGCATGTCAAATTCCACGCGCCTTGGACTTTTTTGACACGCTCAGAATCAAGCGACGACCTGTTACGCGTCCAGTCCAGCCAGTCCTCTCGGTTTGGCAAGCTCTGGCCCATTAGTAATAGTGCAAGCTCAGCCCGCTCAGGCCCAGACACAAAAGAGAGAAAAAAAAAGGGAAGATCAGCTCACCCAGGCTCGCTTCAGATTTTTGTGGCTGTTTGAGCTGCAGCTGCAGTGCAGCTGCACGGCCAGGTGCTGCTGCACATGCCTGTGCTGGGCCAAAACTCTGGCCATGGGCCGTTCCCAAGGAGTTAAGGCCTTGGCCATCAAATATATGCAAGGGACGCGTTGACCTGAGCTGGGGAATTCCCTCAAAAAAAAAAAAACTTGAGCTGGGGAAAATTAAAGATTGACAAGAAAAGAGCGAGTAGGAATGAGTTCAGCCGGCGGTTGATTGTGATGAAATGACGAGTCAAAACTCAAAAGACGAAGTCGGCACAAGACTGGACTTCAGCTCTTATATAATAACCAAAGTTTGTGATTTTTTGGCAGAAATATTTTATACAAAGTTAAGCTGGTCAATCAATAGTCCATATACGGAGTACAACGTACGATGAGGAAACAGTGGCATGTATTTTGACATGTTCCTTTAGACAGACGCGTCCTTTACGAGAGTGGATTTATTTTATTTACGTCCGTAGTGACAGATATCCACCCTACGGCGTGCCACAAACATTTCATTATAGTTCTTTTGTGCTTTTCATTATTGTTACCATGAAAACAAACGAAATACGAGCAAAGTCAGGATCAATGCTGCTCGTTACGCGCCTACTACGTGGTACACAATTCCAAGATTTTTTTTATCTGAATTAGTGCACCATGGAAAGAAATTGTAATTTGTCCTTTTAACATGTACACTACTACACACGTAGACACTACTCATATACCAGCAAGTACAAATGTACAATTACCCCGGGTTCTAGGCGGCGGCCGGGGGGCCTCGTCCGCCTCCTTCTGCGCCCAGCCATCACCTTCCTCAAGTTCCTCAGCCCCGCACGCTACTGACGCCTCCCTCCGGGAGGGGGCCGTCGCCTGCGTGCCGGCATTGGCCATGGCGCCGCTTCCCGGAGCCTTAGAGGTGGGGGACACCTCGGCTCGGGTCGAGGCAGCGGCCCTAGGCTTCTCCACCAGCGGAGGGGATGTGGCCGGGGCCTCCGTGACGCGAGCCTCCCCGTCGACGGCGATCCTCCGCAATCCTCGGGCAACCGGGCTGGCCGGGGTCGATTATTCCATGGTGGTTGTGGAAGATGTCCCGGAGGACGACGACGAAGACGACGGGGTGAACGCGGACAGATGTGACCTCGGCCTCGACGCCTTCCTCATGAACTCGTCCGCCCCCGTCCCGAGCGGGTCCTCGTCCCTGTCCCCCAATGCGACGCCTTTCCACACAGGGAGCTTCACGCAAGGGCGCTCGAAGCAACGACAGTGGGCAAACGATAGTGGCGACGCGTCTGGCAATGAGCAGCCTTTGTCTTACCTAGAGGCTGCCCGTCGGGCGCTGAGGCCGGCCGCTGCGCCTCGTGAGCGGTCGCAGGCTCGCCCGGTCATGACTCCGGATCGTGGCACGATGGATGGCAAGCGGTGCGGCTACCGACGAAGACGGAGGCGGCACGATCAGCCACGCCCCCAGCTGGTGAGCGGTATCCCTGCTCGGCTAGTGGAGGGACGCGTAGGTCGCGGGTGCGCGTCCGCCAAGTCCGTGGGCAGGTGGGAGCGGTTACCAGTGCACCAGCGGCTAGGATCGACGCGCCGAGCGATTGCCCCGGATGCCGATGGGTGGCAGCGCATGCTCCCCCAGCGCCCTACCCAGCCAGTGCGGGCCGCGTCCCCAGCAGCGCCGTGGGGCGGGCGCCAGGGGCGACATCGGGCCACGATAGTTTTTGACTTACACCGCTGACCGCTGCTTCAAGTGCCTCGCGGTGGGCATCGTGTTGCCACCTGCAACCTGCCGTGGTGATGCCTCCGCTACCGGGGCCTTGGTCATGTCGCACGGGAGTGCAGGAGGGCGAGGCGCGTCGACATCGCTGTCGGGCAAGCAGCAGGTCAGCGGCGACTGTGCCATCGGAGGTGGTCGTGGTCGCCGATCGCGCCAGCATCGCCATCAGCGGAGGAAGAAGGAGATGGAGTCCACCGGCCGGCCGTCCATGGTCTGGAGGCCGCGAGTCGCTCGCCCTGTGGCTGGAGCACCTACTGCACATTTGGCTCAGAACTTGCACCACGGACCAACGGATCCTCCGGTTCGTTATCCTCTTCGATGGATGTCGCTTGGGCCATCATCCTTCAAGGCCCGCTACCACCGCTAGGCAACACGCGGACTGGTCAGGGTATGGAGACTCCGAAACCCGCCAACTCTGCTCTGACCCCTCCGGAACCCACTTCGCCAGTGATCAACTGGGCGGCGGAGGCCAATGGTGCGCCAGTCGTGTCGTCGAGGCCTACCTCCTTGGTCATCGTGGATTCGCTACCGGTCATGCTGGACACGGTGTCCACGACGCCACCCGTCGGACCTTCAGATGTGGCGACCGCTCCAATCTCAGATGGCACGCCACCATCGTCACCGTGTGTGACCAACGAGGTTGTGGCAGTGGACGCCGAAATCTTCAGCACACCGGCGACCAACGTAGCGACATCTAGCCACCTCAGCGCTGACAAGGACGTGGAGGACAACAACGGAGGCCGCTCTGCTTCGTTCTCCTTCACCAGGCGTCTGAAGCATTTCATGCAATGGGTGTTCACGAAGGCCGCCTCACCGCTGTTGTCGCCGCCGACCGTCAAGTCTCCCTCGTCTTGGATGCCGCAACGGAGCAGACGCATAGCGGCACAGCCGTTGTCCAAGCAACCAGTGGCCAAATGAGGTGAGTATCTCCTTATGCAGAGGATAAGGCTGCTGCAAGCGAGGACTATGGAGGAGGTCACGCAGGATCTTGAGGCCATGTTCAGCGGCAAGCCCGGTGACGCCGACGCGATGCCGGAGCTCTTCCTCGACGCTGCGCGGCCACCGCGCGGACGACGCGGCGGACACGTTTGATGCCACCACCGATTCAGGGATCGAAGCCGGTGCGCGCAGACTAGGTTGTTAATTTAGTGAGTAATCTGCTTAGATGTAAGGTACGGGAGCAGCGCTTTATGTAATATCTTCGCTCCCAAAACGCGCGAAAGTACGGGTTGTAACAAACTTTTCTACTTAATGCAAAGATGCACAAGCCTTTTGCGTATTCGAAAAAAAAAGCATCGTCCTAATAAGTTCCTAATAAGGTTGCTGACGGGGCCATATAGGTTCGTTTGCGATGGACGACGCGCTAACTAAAGCTGAAATATCCCGTAGTAAACGGTCAGTGGCATATATAACTATTGGCTTATTGCAACCAAATTGCTGAGAGCAAATGTATTAGTAGTGGATGTAGCTGCTACTCAGAAGAAGCTTGAGAACGATGACTCTATAAATACGTATCGTAGGCACGTATGTAGCACATATATTCAGTGTTAATTGATCCACAAAAGCATATACGTGTTAGGAAACGTGATATGTAACAAACGTTGTACAAAAGCACACAATTGTAACACGGCAATATGACCGTGATTACATGTGCAAGATAATAGCATTGGATTAGATTAGATACAGATTGATAAGCCTAGTTTGTTAGGATAGAATCTATCTCAACCGAATGCCTTGTAACTCAAGTTTGTATGTACTATATATATATATATTAACACTGATACGTGACAAGCCAAGATAGGCAGTCACGGTTGCCATTCTCTTTACATGGTAATCAAAGCACCTCTTCCATAGATTCATCCAGCAATGACGTCATCCTCTTCCGCCACCAACCACTCCCACCATTCACCCTTTGGGTCCTCCATCTCCTAGAAGCTTACATGCGATAACTTCCTCCTATGGAAGGCGCAGATCATGCCTGGCATCCGGGCAGCGCAGTTCGAGGGCTACCTTGAAGGAACTTGCGTTGCCCCGGCCAAGACCATCGAGCTGGTTAAGGAAGACAAGACCAAGATGATCGTCGTCAACCCCGAGTACGAGAAGTGGCTCAAGGAAGACCAACAGCTTCTCGCTCATCTCAACAACTCCCTATCAAGGGAGGTTCTTGCGCAAGTGGCTACCAAGACCACGTCGGCTGCAGTCTGGGCAACGCTCGGGGACATGTTCTCCGCATAGTCTCAGGCTCATTGACCAATCTGCGCATGCAGTTGGTGAACTGCAAGAAGGGTGACCAAACTGCTGCTGTGTACTACGCAAAGGTGAAGGCCATAGGCGACGAACTCGCTGCTGCTGGACGGCCAGTTCCTGATGAGGAACTGGTAATGTTCATCCTCGCAGGCCTCGACTTCAACACAACCCGCTGGTATCCTCGGTGCTAGGGCGCACAACTCTGATCTCTCTGAGCAATCTCTACACTTAGATGGTCACCTACGACATGCGTCTCCAGATGCTGCAGGAAAACCACAACGGGGCCAGAACTCCTTCGTGAACGTTGCTGCACATGGACGCGACGGGTCCCGTGGATGCAACCGCGGCGGCTTTGGCCGTGTTGGTGGCGGCCGCGGTTCTGCAAACTCCTCCAACCAGTCCAAATCTGGAGGACAAGGAGCGGCCAAACCAACATGCCAACTCTACAAGAAGAAAGGCCACGAGGTGGTCGACTGCTGGCATCGCTTCGAGGAAGATTTCCACCTGACGTCAAGTCTACTGGTGCGGTGCACATGAACTACGGCGTCGACACCAATTGGTATGTCAACAGCGGGGCAACCGACCACATCACAGCCGAGCTAGAGAAGCTGACCGTCCGGGACAAGTACAAGGGCTCGGATTAGGTTCACACTGCAAGTGGTTCAGGTATGCAGATCCGTAATATTGGTCGTGCAACTTTACATACCCCACATAAAGATTTCAATCTACAAAATGTTCTGCATGTTCCCAGTGCTAATAAAAGCCTGGTTTCTGTTCATCAATTCACATCTAACAACAACTCTTACATTGAGTTTCATCCTCATTATTTTCTCATTAAGGATCGAGCCACGAAGAAAGTTCTCCTTCACAGCAAGTGTGAGGGTGGTCTCTACTCGTTGAAAGAGGCAGGAGCACAACCCCTAAGCAAGCGTGTCGCATCAGTAGACCATCTACATGGAGATGGCATAGTCGTCTTGGTCATGCATCCTTTCCCGTGGTTGAGAGAGTCATTAGAGAAAATTTGCTTCCTCGTTCAGTTAGTCATAATGTCGAGTTGGTGTGTGACTCTTGCCAAAGAGCAAAGAGTAAAAAATTTCCCTATTCCAGATCAGATAATAAAAGTTGTGCTCCTCTTGATTTGATTCACTCTGATGTTTGGGGTCCTGCCCCTATCTCTGTTGGAAGCCATACCTATTATGTTTTGTTCATTGATGATTACAGTAGTTATACATGGGTCTACCTACTCAAACACAAATCTGAGGTGTTTAGTGTCTTCAAAAACTTCCAGAATCTTGTTGAAAGGAAGTTCAATCGCAAAATTGTGCATATGCAGACAGATTGGGGAGGAGAGTATGAGAGATTAAATTCTTTCTTCCAAACTCTAGGAATTTCCCATCGGGTATCCTGCCCTCATACTCACCAGCAGAACGGTAGAGCCGAGCGTAAACATCGTCATATAGTAGAGGTTGGGCTATCTCTCCTAGCCCAAGCTTCTATGCCTTTGAAGTATTGGGATCAAGCGTTTCTCACTGCCACCTACCTCATCAACATCCTACCAGCCAAGATCCTAGACAATAAAACACCTGTCGAGCTCTTACTCAAGGATAAACCAAATTATAATTCTCTTCGAGTATTTGGGTGTGCATGTTGGCCAAATTTGAGGCCATATAACACCAGAAAGCTAGCCTTCCGATCTACACAGTGTGTTGGGTTATAGCTCTATGCATAAAGGTTTCAAATGCCTTGAGCCAAACACCGGGCGTATTTATGTCTCGCGCGATGTTGTGTTTGATGAAGAAGTTTTTCCCTTTGCATCCCTCCATTCTAATGCTGGTGCTCGTCTTCAACAAGAAATTTCCCTTTTGCCTGATTCGCTTGCTCCTGTTAATTGTGGGGACGTAAGTTGTCATGCACCTAATATTACTGATCTTGTTGTTGCTAGCAACTCACATGAAACACAGGAACAAGACGATATACAGGTTATTCAGGAAATATCATGTGATGATGCTACCGATCCAGTGTCCATAGAAAATCCAGGCACAGGACTCGATGCTGATAAACCGGCAGACGCATTGTCTTCGCTTGCGCAAATCTCCAAGGTTGTTAGCGCCACTCCGACGTCGCCGAGTGGGGGGCAGGATCGTCTTTGGGATCCCAGCCTGTCCTTCATATGCTAGATCATGTAGGATCTTCTGCGGCCTCTCCGCGATCGGCTGTGGCTGCAGACGATGCAGCACCGGCACCAGCACCTGAACCTCAACAGATCCGACCACATACTCGGCTTCAAAGTGGGATTGTCAAGCCCAAGGTTTACACTAATGGGACTGTTTGGTATGCAAATATTGTTGAGGATGGTGAACCAAAATCTGTTCCTGAAGCGTTGAATTCTCCCAAGTGGAAGTGTGCCATGCAAGAAGAATATGATGCTCTACAAAGAAACGGTACATGGACATTGGTGCCATCACCACGGGGTAAGAATCTAATTGATTGCAAATGGGTTTTTAAAGTTAAGAAAAGAGCTGATGGACAGATTGATCGTTATAAGGCGAGGTTAGTGGCAAAGGGGTTCAAACAAAGGTATGGCATAGATTACGAGGATACATTTAGTCCTGTGGTTAAGATTGCAACTGTCAGATTAGTACTCTCCTTGGCAGTGACTAGAGGTTGGTGCTTACAACAGCTGGATGTTCAGAATGCGTTCCTTCATGGTGTTCTGGAAGAGGATGTTTATATGAGGCAGCCCCGGGGTTTGAGAATAAGGATCATCCTTCATTTGTGTGCAAATTGAAAAAGGCAATTTATGGTTTTAAGCAAGCTCCGAGGGCATGGTACTCTAGGTTGAGTTCCAAACTTATTGATCTTGGGTTTGTACCTTTTAAGTCAGATACCTCTCTGTTCATATACAGGAAAGGCAATGTGGAAATATATATGTTGATCTATGTGGATGATATTATTGTCACCAGCTCATCTCAAGAAGCAATAAAGGTACTGTTGCAGGTTCTCAGAAAGGACTTTTCCTTGAAGGACTTAGGAGATCTGCATTATTTTCTAGGTATTGAAGTAGAGAGAAAACAGAATGGTGATCTTCTTCTAACTCAGAGAAAATATGCCAAAGACATCCTAGCCAGGGTTGGTATGCTGAATTGTAAACCTATTTCTACTCCCTTGTCAACTACCGAGAAGCTGTCACAAGATGAGGGTGACTCTCTAGGAGTTGGAGATAGTACAAGGTATAGGAGTGTTGTTGGAGCATTGCAATACATCACTCTTACATGACCTGATCTAGCCTTTGCGGTAAACAAGGTTTGCCAATATCTGCATTCTCCTACAACTGCTCACTGGTCAGCAGTAAAACGCATTATAAGATACTTGAAGCACTCAATGAATGTTGGCCTGCTAATTCGAAAAAGGTCACCCACTATTGTGAGTGTATTTTCATATGCGGATTGGGCTGGCTGTCGAGATGATAGGAGATCAACTGGTGGATTTGTTGTCTTCCTTGGGTCAAATGTGATCTCGTGGAGTGCTAGGAAGCAACCCACGGTCTCTGGATCTAGCACGGAGGCAGAGTATAAGTCCATGGCAAATGCAACAACTGAGATGATTTGGGTTGAATAGCTACTTGGTGAATTGGGGGTCAGACTCAAAGTAAAACCTCGTCTATGGTGTGATAACTTAGGAGCAACATATTTGTCTGCCAATCCGGTGTTTCATGCCAGGGCCAAGCACATTGAAATTGATTTTCATTTTGTGCGAGAAAGAGTTACAAGAAAACAACTAGTAGTGAGATTTGTACCAACCGAAGACCAAGTGACTGATGGCTTCACCAAAGCATTGCCACATAGAAAGTTTGAAGAATTCAAGAGCAATCTTAATCTTGTAGAAAAGACAAGTATAGATTGAGTGGAGGTGTTAGGAAATGTGATATGTAACAAACGTTGTACACGAGCACACAATTGTAACACAACAATATGACCGTGATTGCGTGTGCAAGATAACAGCATTCGGTTAGATTAGATATAGATTCGTAAGCCTAGTATGTTAGGATAGAATCTATCTCAACCGAATGCCTTGTAAGTCAAGCTTATATATATATATATATGACAAGCCAAGATAGACAGTCACGGTTGCCATTCTCTTTACAATACGCAGTTGCAATTAGTTTGGGAAAATCCTTGGTATCTTCTGCAAGGTGCAAAAGTGCATCCATCTCATCTCACCATGGCCCAGAGCCTCCCATTGGTGACGGTATTAGTAGCTGTCCTCTTCCTTGCCCTCGTGCCGGCGCCGCTTGTCTCCGGCCGGGTACCCATCGCCGCCTTCGGCAAGATCGGACGCTACTCCATTCTCCTTCGTCCACAACAGGTGACAAAGGCCCGCAACTTCTTGGGGAAGCACACTGGGGACATCTGGGGCATCTTCCAAGAAATCCTGCAGGCGCCGTCTGCAGACAAGAAGCAGGGCGCCGATGACAACAAAGGCACCGGAGAGCGCAGCCAACACCGCCGGTCTCTACATCTTCAACCTCTCCATCGGCACGCTGGCACAGAACGTTGCGTCACCCTCAGTTTCGTGTGGGCGCAGTTGTGAGCCCTGCACCTCCTGCCTGGCGGCGCCCAGCTTCCGGCGTACGGCGTCGCGCACGTTCGCCAATGTTCCCTGTAACAGCCAGACGTGCCAGCAGAGCGTGCTCAAATAGGAGTGCCCGCATCAACGGCTGCCGGTGTCATCGTCTGCCAGAGCGACGGCTGCGGCTACACCGTCAAGTACGGCCGAGGAACGAACACGACCGGCTACCTCGCAATGACACCTTCACGTTTGGTGGTCCAACGACGAGTCGTGTCGGCGTCCCCGACATGATGTTCGGTTGCAGCTACGCAAGCTCCGACGACGTCTCCGGTGCATCTAGCTCCTTCGGCTTCGGAAGGGGACCCTTGTCTTTGGCCTCACAGCTCAAGCTCTCGTGGTTCTCCTACCTGTTGGCATCGGACGGTTCAGGCATCGGCGGCGGCGGCGCCGGTGGCAACCTCTTGCAGTTCGGCGACGACGATACCGTTCCCCGGTCAAGCCGGGGCCTCTCGACTCCTCTTGTACGCAGCAGCAAACATCCTGACCGCTACTACGTCAAGATCAAGGGCATCCAGGTGGACGGCCGCGACCTCACCGGGATTCTCTGGCTGGGACGTTCGACTTTCAGGCGGACGGCTCCGGCGGCGTGTTCCTGAGCACGACCACGCCGGCCACGTACCTCGAGGAGGCCGCATACAAGGTCGTGAGGCAGGCCTTCGTCAGCGGGATCAAGTCGGAGCCTGTCGACGGCACGGCGCTCGGCCTTGACCTGTGCTACGTAGACAAGCAGCTCAAGGTTCCGAAGCTGACTGGTGTTCGACGGCATGGCGACGATGGAGCTCAAGAAGAGCAACTATTTCTTCGCGGACAACGACACCGGGCTGGAGTGCCTTACCATTATGCCGTCGCACGGCGGGTTGGTGCCCGGCAGCTTGCTGCAGATGGACACGAACATGATCTATGACATCCGCGGCGAGTAGCTCATCTTCGAGACAGCGTCGTTTGCGCCATCGCACTACTCCAAGCTGTCGGTGTCGCTAGGGTATTAGCCCCGTTCACAGATAGAGAAATGGCTTTTGAATCGGAGTTTTAGTCCTAATCATTTTTTAGCCTAGGATTAAAAATTTAATTAATCTCAGTTGGTGTTGTCAATCGAGACTGAAGGACGTCCCAACGGCTCCAAACGCAGCCTTTGTAGACGCGTAGCAGGCCGGGGGCATTTTATCCCGGTTAGTAATATCAATCGGATTACCAACCGGGACTAGATCAAGGCTAATAGTCCCGGTTGGTTACTATGTTTTTCTATATATGTCCCAGTTGCTGCTACCTCGCTCAAGATAGGCCAAAGTTTTTCAAACGGCTACGTGTTCTTGCTTGGGGAGCAAGAAGCCTTCCATCGTGCATCATCTTTTCAAAAGGTTAGCAACTTATTCATATATTTTTTAATCTTTCAATGATAAATAATTAGATCATTTCATGGTTACGTCAAGATAGTGAATTTATTTTTATTAATTGTACATATATTTCTACATGAATATGAAGTCACGCGGTGAAATCGGTGAAGTCACGAGAAAACTAAGTCACTTCTCTTCGAACAATAGCTCCAGGATATTTCTTTGGTACATATATACATATTTTATATATTTTTTTGTATTTCATTATTTAGGTTCATTTTACTTATTACTTGTTAAATTTTATCTATTAAGTTTTAATGTAGCATCTCCTCTACCGCCACCACAGGCACCGGGTTTCTCCCCAGGCGACGAGCCATTTGCTCCAAATGTGCCCGTTCTGCAACTCCCTCAGCCAGCTATTGTATTCAAAATTTTCAATATCTTTTGTTTTTATGATAATATAAATAAGTATAATTAGTTTAATATGATTATTGTATTGCATTTTTTATATCGCAGTGGATGGAGTCAGCAGAATGGCTACATGATGCACTTTCCTTGCTCCTTGCTGAGCACTTAGACGTGGTCACGCTCCGTATTCCCAATGCTCAGACCTGGCAGTGTGAAATTAGTTTTACCATCTCTTCGAGGAGGCGAGATCCAAATGCTCCTGGACACACTATCCGTCGGAGGGGGACACCGGGCGCATCCATAAGGAGCGCCCAGCAATCTATAGTCGGCGTGTGTTTAGACGGACTTTGACATATAGGATATAATATGTGTGATTTCTCATACTACAAGGACATGGCTCTGTGTTGCCCTGGTTACACTGCTGTTATATTTAGCGAATGTAGTGCGCAAAATAATACTCTTGATGTGGTAAAATCAGCTATATTGATAATTCTGTCATGCATATTATTTGTTGTTTACTAACATAATAATATTATCTTTATTTCTGCCACTTGCAGGTTACGCTCTAGGATGTTACCCATTCTTCATGTGGCTTGATGGCCATTCTTAACCAAGCTACAGATTATTTCAACTATGATTGGGATTGGGTTGACACCACTGACCAGAATACTATTGATGAAAAACAGTTCGGTATAAGGTTCACTCAACACGACAGTGAAGTTTCAGTAGGTTCTGTCTACGGTCGACCATTTTCTTTGTCTCACGTGGCCCGAGAGAGTGCAATCATATGGGCACTGTACTATATCAATACTGAGAGGGGATACATGATCAGAGACCAAAACTGGCACATATTTATATATAGGTGGGTCGAAGTGAATGACGAGATCCCCTGAAGAGAGTGAATCACATGATAGTGATTATTGTTTAGTTTGTTTGGTTTGCAAGGTTGTAGTTTACTTTGGTTTTAATTATAATTTGAATTTATTGTGTCTGATTTGTAAGGTTAATATTTTAATTTGGCCATGTAATAACTTATGTCTATAGTTGTATCGTGATGTTTTATTATCTTAATTACTTATTTTTTATGGAGACGATGAACCCGGTTTGTTATGTAACATCTCTTCGTGACACATAAATTTTAGTTTAGCAGGATATCATGGTATGACCAATGAGTAATATAAATACATATATATCACAAAAAATACAAATACTAAAATAAATTATTTATTAAAATTTATTCATAATTTTATACATTTATTTCAAAACTAAAAAAATCAACTTACATAAAAAAATTAGTGGTAGGTGGAGCAGTGCTTGTCTGTGTTGGGTAGATAGGAGCAGGGACTTTTAATCCCGATTTGTAATACCAATCAGGATTGAATAACTTTTAATCTTCGGTTTTTATTTTCAACCGGGATTAAATGTCCCAGCACTGCTCCCACCTACCACCACGGTTGACACTCCTATAAATAGAGCCCTGATCTCTCCATCTCATTCCACACCTTCAGCATTTCACACACACTAGTTCACTATACACTAGTTTACTACACATACTCTACTTTACTACACGATCTTCTATTTCTAGAAAATCCACTCAAATGGGGCATTGTAGAGGTACTAGAAGAATGCTACTGAAAATAGAGCAACACCGAATGTTGGGGTCCCCATGAGGTTCACGGAACCATCCAGGGCTGTGCACTGTTGCCGTTCTGGGGTGGTGTTGGTACTGCATGGTGACGGCGCCGAGCAGAATCCGGTGGGCCCTGGATTGTGCTTGCAAATCCCGGAGGCATTGGTTCATCGGAGGCTCGGACCAGAACAAGCCATGCAGTTTTCAACGTCCCTAACAGGGAGAGCGCAGAGGCATAGGTTCATCGGGGCGCGCTTAGGAATTAGTTTTTACGGCCTCCGTGATCATCTTGAATCGGCATAGCTTGTTACCACCTGACGTTTCTGAGGTTCATGGGATGCTAGAAGAACGCGACTGAGGTGGTTAATTTTTAATATGTTTGTACACTTTGATTATAAAATTGATCTATATAGAAAAGGTCTTTGTTATCGTATATGTAATTTTATTTTAAGGTCTTTGTTATCATATATTTCTCTTATAAGAAGTCTCAAAAATATAATATTTTAAGTTTTTTCTAATATTTTTATGTTTTTTATAATAATTTTGTTCCTTATGTATCTCTAAATAAATATGTATATATATTATTTTGAAATAAATATAATAAGTATGAGCTTCATCTAATATATATATTTACACTATAAATAATAAAAAAAGGGCAAAAAATGAAATTGGCTGGAGCTAAATTTTTGGCCCCGCGCCAAAATGGGAGGAAACACGGCCACTTTTGCCCCGGATTGGGCTACCAACCGGGATTAAAGGCTTATCAATCCCGGTTGGGGGTACCACCCAGGATTAAAGGCCCTCCACATATTTTCTCATTCCCCTGCACCGCCCCATCCCGCGCCCTATCTTCTCCTTCCCCTGCGCCGCCCCATCCCGCGCCCCTCCCGCGCCACCACCGCCGCCACCGTCTCCGGCCCCGACGCACGCACCTCGACGCCACGGCCCCGACGAGCCGCCAGCTCCTCGACGTCGCGGCCCTCGACCCTACCCCAAAGCGTCGTTGCCAAGACGCGCCGCCCCGACCTCCTGACGCGTCGCCGCACCCCGAATCATCCCGACGCGCCGCCACCCTGCCACCGTCTCTGGCCCCGACGCGCGCTCCTCGATGCCGCGTCTCTCGACCCGCCCCCGACGCATCGACGCGCCTCATCCACCCTCGACGCGCCCTGACGCACCTCGTCCGCCCCCGACGCTCCCGGATGCACCGACGCACCGCCCCTCCAACCCCGGCCGCCTCGACGCCCTCGACTTCGGTCCATGTCCACGCCTTCGAGCACCCTCATCGGCCTGCAAGGTTTGCTCATTCTTAATCCTGGAAACTAGTGGGGTTTTCTCCTTGATTCATATATCATACTCCTGTTATTTTTTCTATAATTTATAAGATTTTAATAAGTAAATGTTGTTGAGACATGAGTGTTTTGTTACATTATTATTGCCTGCAATCTCAAATCCTTTGATGACACCAGAATATAAAGTAACTACTGTAAAAAAGTATGTCTTACTCCTATTATCTTTAGGTTCTTTCTTTGATGATAAACCTTGATTCATAATTTGTAGTATACATAATTAGTATTATTAGATAGATTATTTAATAAATTTGACTTGTATATATATACATTTGATTGTCTTGAATTATGAAATATATTACTTTAGTCAAAATTAAAGAGATGGCTGGACGTGGTCTCCCTCCGCCGGAAGTCATTGGTTTCAACGGCTATTTATGCTCGATGGGTTTCTATCCAATATTGCCGAAAGTGCAGCGGCCACAACCCCACATAGTAAGCAACTCTATCTATATGTTTGTAGTAAATTATCAATTTCATATATGTGTGGTTGATATATATATAATTCTTAAATGTAACGCAGAAGATTGACCCAATCATTTGGCTGAAAGAGACACTATCTTACTTCAGGGTTACGGAAGTGGATGTTAGAACTATTCCAATGTCAAATCCGCTTCTCAATTGGTCTTGGTCGTGGTCGTGGTCACAGACTTGTACAAATCTCAGAGGTAGGACCAAAGGTACATGAACGATCTGTTGTCATAAACTATGCTGTCAAATCATGTGCAACTAGGCTTTCGAGGATTGGGATCACCTTGCCTACTCTATGCTCAGTGAAGATTCAAGCTATAAACTCAACATGCATGACAAACTTACGGACTTGTGTGCACAGATATCTCGGAACCTTCCAAATGATATGGTAAACTCTTAGTTTCAAAGCTTTATCTACTTTTTGTTGTTATAAGTTGTAAAGTTTGGTTCTCATAATCCTATTCTCTGCAACACTTACAGATAGAGTATGGCATGAGCTATGCATGATGCAGTTTTAAAGCCATTTTAAACCAGACAATGCATAGATTGGGTTATGAGTGGAAATATGCTCATGAAGACCCGATACTAACTACACAAGGATATCAAGCAAAGGTGACAGCGACTAAGAGGGGAGAACCATTCACTGCTGAGCCACCATTAGTCGTTGTTAGTCGCCCTTGTCCTACTAGTTGTCAGGTAACGAAGAGTGCACTAATTAATACTTTGGACTTCATCGATAGCATTATGGGATACAAGATCGGTGATCTACACTACACAGATCTTGTACTGTGAGAGAGTGAAATCCTCACTCCTCGCTTTGGAGAGTAGTTGAACATGTGTAATTAACTTTGTGGTTGAACATCTAGTTTATTGTAATTTTTAGTTAAATTTTTATGAACATGATGAATGGTTAGTTGTAATTTGTAAGCTCTAAATTAGCTTCTTAGCTTAATTTCTTAATATTAGTGTATAATTTGAATGCAAGCAAACTGTAAAAGAAAAGAAAAGAAATAAAAATAAAATAAAATAAAAGAAAACAAAATGAAATATTTAGTCCCGGTTTGTATTACCAACCGGGACTAGAGATGTGCTACGTGGCAGCGTATGGTGCATGCTTGGCGCAGCCTCTAGTCCCGGTTGATGTACCAACCGGGATTAGAAGCCGCTCAGTAATCCCGATTGCCTACCCAGGATTAAAGGGGGCGCCTTTAGTTCCGGATTCGTAACCCCGGTTAACATACCGGGAATAGAGGGGGTTGCGAACCGGGACTAGAGGCCATATATGTACTAGTGATTGGTGGCATTGGTACTGCTGTTTTAGATAACTAGCTATATGAATCGTGTTGTATGTTACAAGTATAGTATTTACACGTTTGTATTGCTTTTATTTGTTTGTTTTTTTGGTCTAGGAGGTTTTTCTTTCATTCGTTTATTGGTCGCAAAAAAAATCATGAGTTTATGACTTTGTGCCTCAACATGACAATATAAAATAATTAATTAATTTAGATTTCTCTGCAACTACATTGAGCCACCTCATCTCAGCTAGTATTATCCGTTCGATCAATTCAACTATCATAATATCAGCCGTGTTATATAAGCTATGCATCATCTTGCATGTTAAGTATAGTGAGGTTTTTGCTTTAATTCATGAGTTTATGATTTTGTGGCCTTTTAAGCTAGAATTTAAATTTAAATACATTTTTGTTTCTATATCTACATTATCTATATATTGCTGTATACTCCATCTGAGTCATTCCATGAATGTTGGAGAATCAAAGCATCTCAAGTTTGACTAAATTTATAAAAAAAAGATAATAACATTTAGGATGCCAACTAAGTATCGTTGGATTTTTTATTAATTATATTTTCATAGTATACATATTTGATGTCACAAAAATTTTGTATTGTTTTTAGTTTTGGTCAAACTTAAGATGCTTTGACTTTTCAAAATTCTTAGAATGACTTAGACTTTGAAACGGAGAGAATACTATTTTTTTTCCTCGGGAAAGGCCACAGGGGCATCTAACTAGCGTAAAGGCTCCCTCTTAACATGCAGATAAGAGTTTCACCAAAAGTGCCATGTGTAGTATAACAAACACATGGAAGGAGGTGAATGGTGATATCATGAATACCATTTGCACTAGAATAAAACTGATACTCACTCCGTTCAAAAATATAGTTTGTTTGACTTTTTTTACTCCAAATTTGATTATTCGTCTTATCTGCATGTGTTTGTGCTAAAATACAACCGTTTACAACCATTGATAGATAGAAACCTATATTTGTGGGGCAACAGTGGAGAGGACAAGAGAGAAACAAGACTCATACCATCTTGTGTATGTGCCCATGGTGTGTTGGGCAACAACTGTGCGATATGATGGGGCTGTTTACAAATCAAGCTAGCAATCATCTCTCGTTGACGCCACAAAACCAAACCTGACATTCCATATGCAATGGCGCGACAAATCTTTGTTTTGTTTATAACCAAAATTTTCTCTAAGTAGTTATATTTTTAAATTCAATGATATTATTTTCAAAATGTTTTAAAATGGATTATATAGATTAATGATAATATTTAGGTTGCCACCCTGGCACCGCTGCTCAATGCTAGTAAAACTCTGGTTAGTTCTCTCGGTAAATAAGCAAGTCGTTCGGTGTTCACACCGACACGTTATGGTTTAATTTTTTAAAAACAACAATTTACCACTCTCTCTTCTAAGTTATAAAATATTTTCTCATTCTTGACTAAGGTGCGTAGCAAAAGCTACGATTCGAAATGCTACTCGTAATTTAAGACTGAGGGAGTGCATGGGAATTTCATTTGTGCTCTTGTAAAAACGTTTGGATAGATGTATGCTCAAAAAAAAAACGTTTGGATAGATGCTGGATGATGTGGCAAGCTAGTCACCGTCGCCAGCTAGAGCGACGAGGCAAAGCGGAGTGAAAAGGGGTGGTGAATTCACGAGGCAAAATTTGGATTCTTCCCCAAAATCCAAAAAAAAGTTTTGTTCCAGTTCCAACGCAACGAACTGCCTTTCCCGTCAGCAGCAGCAGCTGTTGTTCATCTTCATCCTCCCCGATCCTCTGCTGATTTCTCTCCCGAATTCGCACCTCCCCCTCACTTCGCTGCATCTCATCACCGCCGGCCTCACTCCGACAGCGACGACTGGGCGATCTCTCCCTCTCTCGCTCCCTCCGCCTTCATCTCCGACAGCGACGACTGGGCGAGCTCTGCCGCCGCCCTGCGCCAACGTCAGGTGCCCAGGTCTTCGTCGGGGCCTTCGCCAGGTCTTCCTCGGGCACTTCACCCGCGACGAGCACCACCCATCAGGTGTGCCCACCCCTTCCTGCTGTGCGAAACTGAGCGTCCAAACCCTAATGTAAGGTAGTATGTGGTTATTTGTATTTGGATCTCATCTGATTACGAGTATATACATATGCGTTATTGCCTACTAACTTAGATTCTTTCGCCCAAAAAATAAATACATAAAAATCGGTTGTACATGTTCTACGCCCTGTTGTCAGTCAGTCGACTTCTCAGCCATGACATCTGTAGGATCACAACCAGCTGCAGATGTTTCTGAACCAACCACAGATGTTTCTCTGGTGTCATGTGGACTTGCGGAGTATAATGGACAGTTTGGGGGAGTATTGAGGGAAGCGATCAGTCAAACACGCAATCGCTGCCTATTCGGTGGGGGATTCCGTACACAGGATCAGTTAGTAACTGTCAACGAATCCAATCTATGGTGCTGTCGAATTAGGCTGACAAATGAATCATCCTTATGTTTCAACAGTTAAAGTGCCCTTCCTGATTTTTTGTCGGGCTCGTGTATCGTTTTTTTTGTTTTGGAGCTTCAGGATCAGATACGATGCCTCATATCTTGTTCTGCATTCTGCAATAATATGCCGTGTACAAATAGTAGATTTTGGAACTGTCAGGAGCACACGGTGGGTGGGTACCAGTTGGGTGGAGGGAGACCGGATCAGTTAGTATTTGTCAGGGAGGGCCATTTATCATGCTGTCGTATTAGGCGGGTCTTGTCATATGTCTAACAACGAATTATCCGTTCCGTGCACTAGAGTGCTAGTTTGCTAGACAAATAAAGGGCCCTTCTTGAATTTGGTTGGTTTGTGTATCGCTTTTCTTTTGGAGTTCCATTATCAGATATGGCACCTCATATTACTTCTGGCAATAATACATTGTGCATAGATAGTAATTTTGTAACCGTCAGGGACATGTCTTCAGGACATGCCAAATTAAAATCAGTGATTTTAGGTAGCTGCCTGTAATTTTGGAATCCTGCATGGCATATCTGGTAATATAACAGGAGCAAAATGGACGAGCCTGTTCCTGCTTTGGCTACCGGCCAAGCTTCTGATGCTGTGACGGAGCAGCCTGTCAATGTGTACATATGGGACATGGATGAGACACTCATTTTGCTCAAGTCGCTTCTGGATGGCTCATATGCTGGGGCTTTTGACGGACTCAAGGATCGTGAGAAAAGTACTGAAATAGGGAAGCGATGGGAGAACCTCATTCTTGAACTTTGTGATGAGCACTTCTTTTATGAGGAGGTCAGTTAGCACCTAAACTCGGTACTGCCATACATGCTAACTACCTACTAGATCATGAACAAATGTTATGCCATCTAAATTTTCCAGACCTACATATCAAAATTATACACAAATCTGTCAGGATTGTCCCCTTGAAAGCTACTTTCATGTTTCCTGTAGATGAAATTTTTCATGAAATTGTACTTCACATCCTTCATCTAGCTTGCGTGCTAAGTTACTGCCTTTGTTTCCTTCACAGTTCTGTATAAGTCATTTAGCTGCTTATTTTTGGGATATGCTGGTTCTCTTTTTTATGGCCATCTCTTTATTTTTCTTTCCAACTGATCTTATCATTTTCGCTCTAATGCAGGTTGAGAACTACAATGAACCCTATATCAATGCTTTGAATGAATATGATGATGGGAGAGACTTGACCTCGTATGATTTTGAGGCTGACTGTTTTAGTTCACCCTATGATGATGCGAACAAAAAAAAGCTTGCTTACAGGCATCGTGCTATTGGAGAGAAATATGCAAAGGTGTCAGTTTGTCACAAGAATTACCTTATCTCGTAATAATTTTTTTTAAAGGGCTTCCTTCATAAGATGATTCAGCTTAGTATTTATTTTTCTCTTTATGTCCATGTTATTGCATTTCTACTTGATATGGAAAGTTACATCACAACCTTGCAACAGGAACTATATGAATGTATTCAAGAGCGAACCTTGTAAATATATAGCGGAGTGAACTACTGTAACTCTCATTTCATTTCTTGAGAATGTATTGTTCATCCTATTTAATTAGATTTGTGCCTATGGTAAGAAGTGTCTGTGTTTTCTGTGTAATATAATATATATGCACTTGTCTGTATACGAGTTGCTACAGTGTGTCAAATGGGTTTGAGTATAATCTTATATCAATCTGGATGCTGGGAAATATGTCAAAAAAGTCTGCCATCTTGTAGATTACAGTATTAGGGGCAGCTGAGATCTCCTAAACATATGAATGTTCGCTTCCACAGAATTCACTGGGGCAGCATGAATGGCTGAAAGGCCCTAGCTGTGAGGGACTTTTGGTTTCAGAAAAAAAAAATAGTGTAGTAACAGTAGTAATTGGATTCGAAAAATTCAGTACTGAAAATATTTCAGAGCAACTTTTTTTTCCCTTGATTTTCAGAGCAACATTATTATCTTATCAGATAAGAACCTTTCTGTTGCTTTTGTATTGTTCTTATGTCATTCTATTGCTTTTGTGACAATACTTTTATCAATGGGATGTATGTGATTGCTAAATTGGGCTATTTTTGTGCTTTCAGGGTTTGGAAAAGATTCTGGATCAACACATGGTCAAAGTCTGGAATGATCAGTACAATTTGACTGACAAATATACTGATGGTTGGTTGTCTTCAGGTATTCTAATTTGAACTAGTTTTATTTTATTGTTTTTATTTAGTTTTGATATTGACAATAGGCATATTTCAATTCCAAAATGTTGTGCTTCTCACTTTCTAATTAGAGTTAGTGGAGAAAAGTATTATGTCTTTAACTTTTGGTTGATGAAACTAAATATGAGCTATCATCTAAGCTATAAGAGCTTACAACTGAGGACAATCTTCCAGAGATATGACATAATAATGTAGTATGAATATAGCCTTCATCTGTTTTACAATGTGTCCAACTTACTGGAGATTGTTGCTTCCATTAGCAAACTGAAGAATTTGCTGTACACATGAAGTACTTGGATTGCTATGGAGGGTTCATTTTGTTAATAGTTGAATTGATGCTTGACCACCAATTCAGCATATCTATTGCTTTATAGTAGTGTAACCTTTGCACGTATGCTGTCTCCTGTTACCTTGGTCACAGCTTTCAAACCTACTGATACCAAATCTCTGCTGACACTCTTGTTAGCCCAATAGCGTTTCCACACCAATAAAAAGGGCTGTCTAAACACTGAACTGTAGATTTAGCTTGGCTTGAGTTTGGGTTTTGACAAGATTTCTGCACTTGATTTAAATCTTATCTTTTTTATCATTAGATTCTTGAACATTATTCTCCTATATCATGCAGCTCATAAGCTGTTGGAAGAAGCATTGGGCAAATCAGGATCAGCACCTACTGCCAAGTCTTCAAGCATCAATTGCATAGTTACATCAGGGTCGCTGATTCCAAGCCTTGCCAAATGTTTGCTGTATCGCCTGGATGATGTGGTCTCGTCTGAGAATGGTATGCTAGTGCCTCCAATTTTTTCCTTGAAGCACATGCTTTCTGTTGTATATGGCAGTTTGCATGCCATGAGTCAGATTAGTGACATTGGCTTTCTTTGTTTAACAAAAATGTCGTCCATGGCAAATAACAATACTAATCTATCTGTTATTACATTATTTTTATCAGACCATACATAAAGTCCATGTGGTTAGTGGTAAACAAATACATGAAGTTGGCAATAACAGTTTGCTTGTGTTTTACAGTTTACAGCTCATGGGAAGTGGGTAAGCTGCAGTGCTTCAAATGGATCAAGGAGCGCTTTGATGGTCCAAATGTCCGCTTCTGTGCAATCGGTGACGGGCACGAAGAATGCAGTGCTGCACAGGTCATGAAATGGCCATTCATCAAGATTGAGTTCCGCCCTGAAGCCCATCACAGGTTCCCTGGCCTAGACATGCCCACAGTGCAGACCTACATGGATGTGATATATGAGTCATCAAGCAAAGATGGTTGACCAACAATTGATGTTGGTTCTGTTTTCTCCTCTGACCTCCAGCACTCATGGAGCTCTTGTTTGAGGAAACTGTAAACAAAGAGATGTCGTGGGAAAGGAACATGTTGTCCTCCCTCGATCTTTACCTTGGCGAATTAGGAGGCAGGTGTGATAAATAAGAGTCCTACTAGTTCGT